>CM021109.1:442073888-442486729 GCA_007115665.2 Sequoiadendron giganteum | reverse complement strand
ATGCCGTTATCAGATTAGTTGAGGGCTAGTTTCCCATAGAATTTTAGGGCCCATCCTCCTGCTCCTCCCACTCTATAACTCCCTGATGTATAACTCCCTGATGCCGCTACCATAGAATAGTAGGGGCCCTTACGCAGGGGTGGGTGGGTGGATATAGTTGCTTCTGGAGCTGCGCCTGGAAGGAACCGGGTCACCTCGGCAACGAGATAGGGTAGCCGGATGGGCGTCCTGCCCACTTCACCGGAATTCTAGATAGTGTAGGGTTCCTTCCGGGAGAGCGAACAATTACTGAACTGTACATTTATCTCACCGACTCCTTCTCTGGACAGGCTGCTGTGACCGGCGCTCAGGTAGGCTCCTCGTTAACGACCTTCACTGAACACCCGGTCGAGAAAGGACTTGCCCGGGGTGGGGCTGAATTAATGCTTATTCTAGCGAGTGGCATTAATCTACTGCTTTCACTATGAACTACTGGATTCATTAACTTGCTAACCCGGGTGGGAACTCTAGTGGAGGTAGATTCTATTCGCGGGAGATATAGAGGCCTTAGAAAAAGGCAAGTTAATTAATCCTAAGGAGGATTATATTCGTGGGAGGATAGCCGGGATACGCCTCTGCATGCAGGGCGGGAGGCCTCTAAAAACAATCATTGTTGGTGGGAGGAATGATAGGTGGATACTGCCGAGCGGGATTGCATCACCAAACCCTTCTATCGACATCACACGGCAGGCATAAATACTGCAGCAGGGGTAGTAGACCAGTCGAGTCGGATCCTTTCTACTCACGAGGGATGAATGGGACCAGCTGAGCTTTGATCCACGCCATACCAAGCTCTGTAGGTTCCTCCTCGTGCGTCGATGGAATAGAGGGAATGATGGACCGGACACTTTAGTACTTTTTCATGGAGGGATTGATGGAAGGAGAGGCAGTTGCCTCTTTTATTCATCTCCCGCTAATGATGAGAATCCCCGAGCTTCCCCTCCGGCCGGGGATCAGCGGTCACTGCTTCGCGGCCCCCTGAAGACACGATTCGCCTTCATGCTACTTCGAACTAGGTGGGAACGCTATCACACCCTTAGGCATATATGGGCGGTACCGCACCGTCGCCTATCCCCATAATTCTATCTACGCGGGAGGAGATGACTAGGAGACGCCATTACTTCTTCATATGCTATGGTAGGGTGTGATACCAATATCATTCGAGTCCGGACTCGGATTCTCGATGCTATTCATAAGTTGTTTCCGGCTCATAGAGGCACATATATGTATGCTCCGAGAAAGGAAGGGCCCACCCCTTCAGCTAGTCCCGTTTCCCGAACCCATGCCATTCACGCCCCCCCACCCCGGCAGCCGTTGTTGAGCCATTATCACAACCTGGGTGTCCCACTCTGTTTCGATACCTCAAGGAGTGGGTCACCCACGCACGTAGATTGCTGCTGGCATAAGGAACAACACTTGGTAAATAGGTGCTGAGCCCGCCGGTGCACCGGAGATTCAATCCCTGCCCTCCATCTGGATGGTTGCGATTGGCCGGAGGCGAGTCCAGAGAGAGGGGTGGCCTATAGGAAGGAGTATGCCAAACCTTTTAGAACAACTTTATACGCCGCCGCCTGTGGGGATGGGTGGGTGGCCTGTGGGGATGGGTGGGTGGCCTATGGCCCCACATAAAATTCATGGGCTTCTGATGCAGAGGCTCAGGTGGGGGCTTCAGGAGGAACATCGAAGTGGGCGAGAAGGGGTGATCTAATGGGTGTTGTTGACGAGGACCCGTCAGAAGAGCTCGTTTCGAAATAGGATGAATGAAATTGAGCCAGCCGCCCTTTGTTTTGTTTGCCCCGGCCTGCATGCAGGGATAGAATTGCGGAGGAAGAAGAGGAGAAGGTATCCGGTCCCTGCCGATGAGAAACACTCAATGAAACATCCCTTTTCTTCCCACAGCCGATAACAACAACTACAACTATAGGGGGGGTTTTCCGGGGGGGCCCCGACATTGAGTCATCAATTGGAGAAGCGATGGGGCAGCCATGTAACCCTTGATTCTTGCTTCCACATGCGCGCGAAATCCACAATGTTGGGGATGGGTGGGTGGTAATATCGTCCCTCTCTCCACCTTCCCCATGGCCGGTGCCCCACCATTGTCTCGCTCGCATAGTTCGTCCAATCCGTTCCAGTTCTGATCCCAACCGTGCCTTCTTCTGCCACCCCCAATCACTGATATATTCCATCTCTTAAGCCGCTCCCTCAGCAGGGGTTCATGGGAGGCCCTTTATAGGGGAAGGAAGGGTTAGGGTGGGTGGTATTATTGGGTTGGGTGGGCCCCACACACGTTGGGTTCCCTGGTCGAATGGATATTCAATCGATGCTAGTCGAATCAAGCCATTCTATTGGAATCAATGCTGGTATCTCCCCGTCTCCCTATTCGAATGCCTTCTCACCAACAATAATAGTGCCAGCTATATCTTCCCACCCATCCCCACCCACCAATGCGGAAAGACTGATTCAATTGAGTAGTCGGGCCAGGGAGAACTCGAGACGTATTTCTCCTTCGATCCTCCCCTCCGATGCCAGCTTCTCTGGTTTGGAAGTCGATTGATTGCCATCATTCATGATTCGGGAGGGTGAGGAATCTACGAACGGGAAGGGATTGCGGTGAGATTCTTCCTCGCCAACTACCAACGAATAGGCCGGGGCCCTTAAGCACACCCTATTTCATCTTCTCGGCACCCAACAACTATAAACCTCTTAATTAATGAATTAATTCATTCATTAGCCTGCTAGAATAAGGGGGGCCTCCCACCCAACTATAATCCACCCACCGGGGTGGGGGGGCCCCCCCCGCTTCAGTAGATGCCTAAGACCCGGCCCAGCCGCCCCCCCCCCACCCCCCATTCTAATTGAAGATGAGTTGGCGGGGCCCTCCCACTTTCTTAATTAGCCTGCTAGCCCGGGTAGATTAGTTGGAATTCTAGGCTTCGGCTATCCTCCCAGGATTAATTAGCTTGCTAGAAGAGGAGAATTCATCTTATTCTAGCGAGTTAATTAATCTACCGCTACAAGAAGCTAGCCACCCCCCCACCCCTGCATTGGGGATAGAACGTTGTGGGTGGGTGCCCCTAAACTAATCTTCCTCTACGCAGGGGGGGCGGCTGGGCAACGGCACATTCCCTCCCACTGCCATGTTTAAGCCTGCAATATAGAAGCAATAGGAACTATCGCCATCTCCTTTCTCTCGCCTTGGCACTATCTCCTGGGATGGGTGGGAAGAGGTAGTTCCCCGGGGCAGAAAGTTCTTTCGATAGTTTTGATCGATTCTATACGTAACATGCCCTCCCGGTTATCCCTCCCTCCCTACCCGCCCTCCCTAATTAGAGCTGAGAGCTGAGAGCTGTCGGGCATGGATCTAGATAAGCCCTCGGCCAACTATGGATGTCGCCCCGCCAACGAATAGGACGGGGCGGAACTAGAGTTGCCGGGAACTACCTCTCCCCACCCTACAAACCCCACCAGGGGGCAAACCCCACCCGCTATAGCCCCACTATTCTAAGGGGGCATGCCTTCGGCAGCCGACCATGCCCCTTCGGGACCGACCATACTCGCCTTAGGGGTGGGTGGGTGGCAATAGGGAGGTGGCCCCCCACCCGCCCTTCGGGACCGACCATAAGGCCTGCCTTCGGCAGGGCCCCCCCTGCTTAGAGGTATATTATAGAAGTGGGAGGCCCGATTCTAGTGAGTTGGCCCCTTTGCCATAGTAGGGGGGCCGGCTGCCGAAGGCAGGCCCCCGTAGGGCTATAGCGGGTCCCGAAGGGCATGGTCGGTGGGGTTTGCTGCCGAAGGCATGCAACTAACTGTGGGAGGGAATCCGGGGGGGTAGATGAATTGGATCTAGGAGGTTGGCCTTGGGTGGGAGGCCGGGTGGGTCGGGCCCCTAAAATTCTATGGTAGTCGGCAGATTATTGTTGCTTCAATTACCCCTCAACTAATCTTCAATTAGAATGGGGGGGGGCGGCTGGCCCCTACTATTCTAATGGGTAGATTAGAGGGAGTTGGCCCGGGTCGGTCCCGAAGGGCAGGGCCCGACCCACCCGCCCTACGGGCCGGTGGGGTTGGGGCCCTGGATGGTGGGGTCTTGGGTCGAGCCCTTTGGTCGATCTCCTTCGGACCCTTTAGGTACTCACTTGACCGTACCTATCTCCGGAACGGCAACGGCGCCGTAGGGGCCATAGAATTGTAGGGGCCCTCCCCCCCTACTCTAGCGGGCTGATTAATAAAGGGCGGGGGGCCACCCCTTCTATGGAACTCCCACCCCACCCACCCGAATCATAGTTCCCCTGGGCATTGGCCGCTATGGAATTCGGTTAAGCACCGATTCATTCGGAAGTGTAACGTTGAAGGGCGTACCTTCTGCATTGGCATAATGGTTCAGCGAGTAAACGATGCATAATGGTTCAGCGAGGGAATGGGAACAGCATCCCGAACGACATCTCTGAATCGGTATCTCTGGCGGCATCTCTGAGAATTACGGCATCTCGTCATATTAGCCCGTATCTCGTCATATTACGTATATAATCTCTATTGAAGCGGGTCGGGAGAGGGAAAAGGGATTGTAGAATGCGGCTAAACCGTGCCCTACCTCTATAGCGGAACCTCACTTTGATCTAAAACGCCGCTGACCGATGGGAGTTGGGTAAGGTAATAATTGATTGATCGCCAGCCCATGATCACCCCTGAAGATTCGAAGGGTTGCCTATTGATCAGCCCGTAGGGCGGGTGGCGACTCCCCACTGATCGCCCATCATTTATTCGTCGTGAATCCGCCGTTTTTTGTTAAAGAAGAGGAACTCACAACTATATCCACCCACAACCCCTTTGAGAATAGTAGGGATCTACCTCCCCTGTGCTTCGCACCCGGCCCCCCCCATTAGAATTGTAGATTCTATTCGGCGGGAGGCTATAGAGTTGGCGAATGGGTCGGTCCCGAAGGGCAGGGGCCAGCCGAATAGTAGGGGCCGGGTGGGGGGGGAACTCTAGTACGGGTGGGTGGGAAGCAATCCCTATATTACTCTAGTTCGGGTGGGTGGGAAACTCTAGTTCCGGGAGGGCCCCTGCCCTTCGGGACCGACCCATTCGCCTTAGGTCGGTCGCGAAGCGCAGGTAGTTGTGGGTGGGTGGATATAGTTGCTAGAATTCCCCCCCACCCGCAAGACCCCCCCACCCAAGGCGGACCCCACCGACCATGCGCTTCGCCATTCCCGCCCTGAGGCGAACTCCCCCCTACTATTTGAAGGGCCTCCCACTTCTATAATCTACCTCACGCCCCCTACCCTGGCCCCCTACCCTGGCGAATTGTAGGGGGCCAGGGTAGGGGGGCCAGGGCTCCCACCCACCCGGTAGCGAAGCGCAGGGCGGTCGCGAAGCGCATGGATGGTGGGGTCCGCAAATAGTAGTGGGAGATAGTAGGGGCCTCCCACCCACCCCCACCAACATTTGCATATTGGGGTTCATTCCAGCGGTGGTCGCGCTCTCCCTACTCTATAATGGTGGGGGCCGGGAGCGGCGTTTCCTTATAATGGTAAATCCGGGGCGCTCCACCACTAGAGTCTGTTCGGGGGGCCACTCACCAGGAGCTACAGATTAACTGTCTGCTCCATACTCGCCTGGCCCCATTTGTATCAAGTCCCATGTTCATTGCATCCGGATCCGGACGAGGTGCCCCCATACTCATTGCCTCTACCTCTACCCCTGCTCCTGGTGCCTTTGCTTCTGCCTCTCGATTCCCCAGGTGTCGTGGGCTATGGAAATGAATATTGAATCGGTTATATGATCGGACCGCGTCTTCAACCTCAGCTCCGAGAGATGCCTTTGCCCCTGCAGGGGTGGGGGGAGGTAGAAACGTTGGCGGTTCCAGGTCAACCAGGTCAGGAGAATCCGCTTCCGGTGGTGCTGCTTCCCTCCACCCCGATGCTGCTGACTGTGATGCCGCTTCTTAATGATCAACAGGTTAACCGGATCTCCATCCGCGCTTGGATCTGCTGCCTCTGTGCCTACCTATGGCTACGGAATTGGAAGGGATGGCGATAAATCTACCGGCCATGTCGGAACCGAGCGAGGGGATTCCACAGACTCTGCTGGGGCAATGGGTTCGGGATCAACCGGGTCGGGCTCTGTATCTGTATCCGGGCAGGGCTATGGCTTTCGATCTCGATATGGGAGGAATGCGTACGCCAGGAAATATGATGGTGGGTAAACTGCAAAAGGAATATATGGTCAGTGAACTATGATTCCCTCCCACCCGCCCAAGGCAGTGGGGTTTTGCGTATCGATAAGGGACCAGGCTGCTACTAGAATTCCCCCCCACCCGGGCACAAGGGATAGACGACCACCCACACTGTAGCATATATACGATATTCGGGATCCTGAAGGTTAATGCCCTGGGTGAACCCGAGAAACTGGAACCTATGGCTCTGTAGCTGGTCATGGAACGGGTCCAACTTCATATGTGGCTGGATCCACCGCTAAGGCTGCTGTCTCTACTTATGATGGTTCCGGCGGTTGAACGGGTTCAGGCTCTAGGGGTGTTGGGCGAGGTGCTGACTTCCCCTCTGCTGATAGGTCTCGATCTCGATCCACTGAATGCGCACCTGGATAATCCGCTACTACGTAATCAACTGGATTTGGATCGGGATGGTGACTCTCGAACAAGGGGGAATACTGCGAGACGAACCGTGACTATTCTAACCCTGTCACTCGGTTTCCTTAAACCCCTCCGAACAAGAACCTCCGATGCTTCTGGCTACCGTAATGTCCTCCCACCCGCCCTTCGGGACAACTTTATTGCCACCCACCCAAGGCCCCGTAGGGTGGTCGGTGGGGTTTGTTTCGGGACCCGCTATAGTAGTTGCCCCGTAGGGGGGCCGGCTGCCTTCGGCAGGCAACAAAACCCCACCGACCATGCCCCTTCGGGACCGACCAAGCCCTTCGGGACCGACCAAGCCCCGACCATACTCGCAACTACTATAGCGTCGGGGCTTGGTCGGTCCCGAAACAAACCCCACCCCCTACTATTCTAAGGTCTAGCAGGCCCCTACTATGGCCCCCGGGGCCACAAACCCCACCCGCCCCTCAAATTCTATGGGGCCCTACTATGGCAAAGGGGCCCCGCGGCTGCCGAAGGCATGCCCCCGTAGGGCCCCTTAGAATAGTAGGGGCGGGGTGGGAACGGCTAGTGAGGTAGATTATATAGAAGTGGGAGGCCCTCCTGCATGGAGGTAGATTCTAGTCAGTTGGGCGGACCCCACCGACCATGCCATTCAGGACCGACCTACCCTAAGACAACCTTTGACACCTAAGGCCAATATGGTTGGCTATTGAAGGCAAGCCTTTGGTGGGGTTGGACTGACCTGCACTAAGATAGCCTTCGGCATCGACCATATGGCCTTAGGTGGGGTTGGACCGACCTATTCATCTTATGGAAAGTCCCGAAGGGCATGGCCAGTGGGGTTCGTAAATATTATAGGGGGAAAACCGTACCACCCTATAGGCCCTGGGTGGGGGGGCCACTATGGTGGGAGGATAGCTGGAGAAAGAGTGGGTGGGAACTATAGGGTTCCCCATTCGATAGTAGGGGCCTTCGTTAATGGTTTAGTTTTCATTATATACATGATAATGGCAGACTGAATGCGGCCATCTATCTCTCTATTTGGCAACTCGTGAGACTCCAACAGTAGAGCCTAAAAAAAGTAAGTAGCATAGCCTTTTTGAGGGGCAACCCTTGAGCATATCAAGTTCCTTTAGCTAGCGGCATTCGTTTTAATTTGAGAGGCATAACCCGCTGCTCCGGTTCTAAATCCACTAGAGGTAGAGTCCCCAACAATTGATCGAGATCTAGTTCACCCTATTGAAGATCCAATTGTAGTTACCATTCGAGAATAAGCAGTTAATGATGCCAGTGAACCTATTGATCCATATCCATATCTCATTGTGAGAGATCCATATTTCAGTATCGATTGGCTTTGCCCATATAAAGGGTGTAGAGGGAAAGACGTATGGGCATGTATCACAAATAGATGGACATACATAAATAGAGGTGCATATTGCAATAAAGAAAACCCGGGGAGGGAGCGCATTGCTATAAGTATTCTGTCAAAGGAAGGGGTACATCCTAAGCCTATTGGGTCTTTGTCTCGATCTGATGAAGCCCCCAAGAACTAGAATTCAGGTGGGTGGGAAACTATAGTTCCGGAGGAGGGGGTGCCGAAGAACCCTATGCTGATGGTAGCCCTATAACAAGGAGGAATCCTGGATGAGGTGTTGCTACCTTTACCTCTACTAGTGGTTATGCCCTTGCTCTCTTTGCTTGAACAACTGAATCCACACCTGGAATAATTGGATCCAGGCAAAGTGATCGCTCTGAACCCTACTGGGATATTGTATAGGATGCTGCCACCTTTACTTATTCTTATGTCACCTCCATCTCTACCACAGGTGGTGGTGCCTATACCCTCGCTACTTTCCTTTCCATTCATAATTTAAAATGCAACTGCTACTGTAGCCTCTGTGTCCTTTGCCCTTTCCTTCAAACTATACCCCTCGGGAACCTTCTATTCAAACTGAAACTAGTCGTTTCCTACCCACAGTCGCCCCCCCACCCAGGGCCCATCACGGCTATCCTCCCACCCCCCCTGAAATTGATTGCCTCCCACCCACCCTAAGACAACCTTCAACAGCAAACCCCACAGCCCCCCCAGGGAGGTAGATTATAGAGGGCGGGAGGCTATAGAGTTGGCGAATGGGTCGGTCCCAAAACAAACCCCACCTGAGGCCAATATGGTCGGTTGCCAAAGGCATGCCTTGGGTGGGAGGCCCCCCCTGCAGGGAGGTAGATTCTAGTTAGTTGGCCAATATGGTCGATTGTTGAAGGTAGGCCTTTGGTGGGGTTGGACTGACCATATTCACCCAACTCACTAGAATCTACCGACTACCAGCACTTCGTGCCCACCCATATGTTCCTTAGGGGCCCGACCCACCCGGTGAGCTCCCACCCACCCCCGGTGGGGTTCTTGCCCCCCACCCAAGTAAGACCCCACCATCCATAAGGTGAATATGGTCGATGGGGTCTGCCTTGGGCAGTGGGGTTTGCAAATAGTAGGTGGGGTCTTACTAGGTAGTGGGGTCTGCCTTGGGTGGTGGGGTCTTGGAAGTTTAACTAAAAGAAGGTGAAAGTGCACCCCACCACCATCCTCAATAGAGCCACTATCCTTGGTTGGTTATCTATGCATGGGTGTGGGTGGGAGGGAATAGAAGGGACGGGCCCCCAACAATGACATCTACCGACTACTAGAGAAACATAAAGGGTGGGTGGGAGGGACATCCCACCTGCCACCCACCCACACCGTGGGAGGAGATAGTTGGGTTGGGTGGCCAACTATAGGGTGGGAGGGCCCCTAATGTGAATAGGTTGGTCGTGAAGTGCTGGTACTTGTGGGTGGGTGGATATGGTTTGGCAAATCCCCTCCCAAGGCAAATATGGGTGGTCCCAAAGTAACCCAACCACACCAACCATATTCGCCTCAGGTTGGTTCCAACCCCATCGACCTATATTCCTTGGGATCAACCATGCCCTTCGGGACCGACCATACTCACCTTAGGTCGGTCCCAAAGGGCTGATGGAGATGCCAGGGGCCCCTACTATTATATGGCGGGAGTGCTAATGATCGCCACTACAAATGCACCAATGAGCTCATGTACTTATTGATCTTCATCCCACCCATCCCAACAATAGATGCACTTAGCCATTCTTTCTCTGTGCCAGGGGAATGTGTCATGAGCCAATCATCTTGGTGTGTGGGGTGGGAGGGAGATTAGCCATGGAGGTAGATTAGTTGTGGGGGGCTAAGGTTCATCTGGAGATACTTCGTTAATAAATGAAATATTGATCTCGGATATTGATCCTAGAGTGATCAGCCTTACTATTCTAATGGGCAGTTGGATGATGAGAGGCATCCATTCCAGTGCTTGGGAGAGATGGAGACAAATTCATTCACCAAACATAGCTAGTGGAGAGATGGGTGGGCGAGATAGATATAGAGAGTAGATACCTAGGATCTGGGTGGGACAACCTCTCCCTCTCTATAGAAGGGCGGTCTGTAGTCTACTATCTTTGAAATGTGAAGCGCCCATTGTTTGAGATAGGGCTTACTATTAGGCTGGATCAGAACTATTGTGGAAATAAGCTAGTTTAGATGTGAGCGTACGAGGTGGAGATAGTTACTAGTCCGAACGAGATGATAAGCCCACGAATGGAGCCCCCCCTTCTCTACTTGGTACTATAGCTATAATTCCCCCCCACCACGAACTACCCCATAGAATAGTAGGGGCCTCCCCCTCTATAATTCCATCCCTCCCGAGGGGCTAAAGTGGCCCCTCCCACTCGAGTGAATGTAATGAATAGTAAGGGAATAGTCGAAATGAATAATAAGGTCGCTATCACTGAGTTGGGTATTTACTTCCTCCCTTCGACAGGTGTTTCACTGGATCGATCGGGTGTTCCAGGTACCATAGTGCGTTGTGGGAGTCTCGGGTGGGATCTATGGCGGGTGGAGTGTGAGTAAGACCAATTCACATATCGATGTCGTCCCAAGGGGATCAGGTGTTTCACATACCATAGTGCCCTAACTGGGGAGGATGAATGGGGGAAGGATAAATGAGGGGGGCCATGGAGAATAAGGGGACAAAAGAACTTGTTCACTGGAGTTCAGCATAGTGGACTCAACCAACCTTGTTTCATTATTTAGGATTAGTAGGGGCCTCCACCCACAAACCTTTGAGATATGTACCGAATGCACTTGTTTACAAATTCATACTCATCAAGATGCGTCAATGGATCGATCTGAATGTTCCATATAGTTCCCTCCCACTTGGTGGGCAATCAATCTAGGGTAATTGTGAACCATCTGAGTGAGGGGAATAATATGGGGGAGGTGGGAAATTCAATATAGGGTGGGCATGAGACAGATATTGGGTAGATGGGTGGGTCAGAGAGAGCAACTGATTAGAAAGCCAATGTCGACTTGAATCCAATCTCGCCGCCGCCCTATCTACCCCATAGAATAATAGGGGCCCACTTGACGAAGACCCCACCACCCACCCTTTGGGACTGACCATGCCCGAAGGGACCAACCATATTGGCCTTAGGTCTCAAAGGGCATGGTCGATGGGGTCCATCCCAACCCCACCGACCTAAGGAAGGTATGGTTAGTGGGGTACGCCCCAACCCCACTATCCATAAGGAATATAGGGTAGTGGGTGAAGCCCTAGTCAGTGGGGTTGGTGCCTTGGATGGTGGGGTCTGGCGAGAATGCTGATTTGACCCTAGGGGACAACAAGGGAGATCGCCTAGAAGAGGAAGAATCATTGAAAATAGAGAGACCAACATAGGGGGAGGAGATTGATATCAAGATAACAATCCTCATTGAGCGACTATGAACAAAACCCTCCTAGGGTGTAGTTCTGGAGGATCTTGAATTAGCCTACTATTGCTACTACAATTATAAGATGTGTCGGGCCTTATTTGAGGATGTCCAAAGGGAAAAGAACCTGTCCCCTATCAACTACCTACTCCCAAAACTACAATATTTTCTTAGGTGGTATGTTCTCAAACTCAATAAAAATAAGATTGTTATCCCCTATCAGCCACAAGACCTTGGTGAGCTGTATCTAGTTCTTTGATGGTTAGCCGGAGAACTCACCACCTCCCTCGTAGGCTCAGAAGGCAACACCTCCTAATTATAGGTCACAGCGTACTCATCGGTGAAACCCTACTCTTTCATTACCTGGCTAAGGTCACATGCATTTAACCTGGTGGAGGTTATTTATGCTTTGATGGGCTGAACAATTCCTATGAATTGTTATATTTCCCAAATCTGGACAAAACATCCGCCATCACTGATAGCAATTGGGGTAACTGGCTAAATCTACTCTTGGGAATTCACTACCCGTTCCCCTGCCATGGAGCTCACGTCTATCAAACCACCAATGTGCCCATCATTATCACCCAAGGGCCCTCCACACGAGTACTATATTTCTACAGAAACCAAGGGTTACGAGATGGGTTTGCCTCCTTACTATACCCAGTTACGCTGGAACGACCACTCATTTCGCCCTCCAATGCACTTATTTTCCCGCACGGGGATGTAGATGCTCCAAACCCTGCTTGACCTTATGATTATACAAGAAGAAATTCAATGGAAAGTAGAAACAATTACAATCTAAGGCAATGGGGCAGACACCCATCACAGCGGTCGACAATGATGATTAGGCGTTTTGACTTACGAGTGAAGAGGCGAATCGATTTGTAGTTGCAATCATTAACCGTAGGGAAGTTTATCTACCATTTGCAAGGAGGACAAAGGTTCCCTAAAATTAGCTATGGGGAGGGCGTCATGACCTACTTAGGCCACAAGGAGTGCCAGGAAGAAGCTAGGGAGCATCAGAAGCTGAGTGCCGGGAAGCATGGGTTCGGTACCCAATATACAAAAGGCATGAGCCCTATAGTAGATCCAGTTTCCCTTTGAAATTCTATGGGTAGCGGCCTGGCCTATAAGGCACTTTCAAATTCTATGGGCAGCGGCTCAACCTATTTTAGCAGTTGGGCGAGAACTTCGTTGTAGTTAGTAAAACTGGGGCATGTTATGTATAGAATCCATGGGAGGGAAGCAACTAGAGTTCTTTGGGTGCCTCTCTATAGAATAATGGGCATACACTTCATTACCACATGGGTCAAAGCACTTATATGTAACATGTCAAACTTTCTCACCACCCCTACTATTCAGCCACCCACCCAGCGCTTCACTTTTTTTCCCTTCGGGACCTTAGGCCCCTATATCTCCCACTCGGGGCAGGTGGGGGGACGAAAGGGGTTGCCTCTGACCCACCCTTCGGGACCGACCCATTCGCCAACTCACTAGAATCTTCCTCCCTGCAGGGGGGCCTCTCGCCTTTTATAATCTACCTCTAGGCAGGGGGCCGGTGGGTTTTGTTTTGGGACCAACCAAAGGCAAGTATGGTCGGTCCCGAAGGGCTTGGTCAGTTTCGAAGGAGCATGGTTGGTGGGGTTTGTTTCGGGACCAACCCATTCGCCAACTCTCTAGAATCTACCTCCCTATAGGGGGGGCCTCTTGCCTTCTATAATCTATCTCTAAGCAAGGGGGCGGTGGGGTTTTTGTGGGGTTTGTGGTGGGGTCAGGGGTGCTCCATCCCCCACCTCCAGTAGGAAACTAATCAAATATCGGCAAGGGAGAACCCCCTACTATTCTAAGGGGCCTTCACCCTGGACAATAAACTTCACTATGGATAATGGGAGGACAATAAACTTCACTACTCTGGAGGACAACAGGGGGTTTCCATCCTCACTCAGAGGTGAAGGATGAGTAGGGCTAGTTGAATTCCGATTCTAGTTGATAGCTTGCCCTCACCAACTTTCTCTCGGATTCCCCTGCCCTTCGAGACCGACCCATTCACCACAAATCCCACCTCAGGCTAGCCTTCGTCACCACCCATATGGCCTTAGGTGCCGAAGGCATGCCTTGAGTGCAAAGCATGCAAGGGAATTTTCCGCTATCTATCCCTCAGTCTAGCTTGAGAACTATCCCGCAGTAGAACCTCGGGTTCAGCCATGTTACGTATATAGCCTTTCGGTTGAGCCCGTGTTAAATTCTCATTGAATTCCTTTTGAATGAAAGCATGCAATAAATCAGGGAGGGGCACTTCTGGTTTCCCTCCTTATTCTAGTTGAAATAATATCTCTGATTGAACCTTCCTTCTGGTCGAGCTTGTTTAGCTCCATGACCAACAACTAGATAGTTTAGCTCCATTGCCCTTTGAACCCCTAGGGGAGGTAACTAGAATCCTTGGTCCTACCCAAGGCAGACCCCACCAACCATACCCTTTGGGTTCATCCGGGTGGGAGGGCCCCTACTATTATATTTTAGGCTTCTTCTAGCCCCCTACTATTCTAAAGGGCTAGCAGGCTTATTAATGAATTGATTAATTGACGAGGTAGATTATAGAAGTGGGAGGATCGTCGATACGCCTCAGGTCGGTCCAACCCCAGGGACCAACCCCACTTAAGACATGCCTTTGGCAGCTGACCATATTGGCCTTAGGGTGGGTGGGGGTAAATAGAGGGGGGACTCCCACGAATATAATATACCTCTAAGTAGGGGGGGCCCTGCTGAAGGCATGCCTTGGGAGGCCAACTAACTAGAATCTACTCAGGCCACCCACCCACCCTAAGACATCCTTTGGAACCTAAGGCATGCCTTCAGAAACAAACCATATTGGCCTTAGGGTGGGTGGGGGGAAATAGAGGGGGCCCTCCCACCCACCCTTCCGAAAGCAGGCAACTAACTGTGGGGTTGGGGGGGGGGTTGGAGGCTATAGAGTTGGCATGCCTTCGACATCCAACCATATTGGCCTTAGGGTGGGTGGAGGGAAATAGAGGGGGGCCTCCCATGAATATAATATACCTCTAAGCAGGGGGGCCCTGCTTAAGGAAGGCAACTAACTATAATCTACCTAGGCCTCCAACCTTCTATAATCTACCAGTTTTTTGGGCTTGCCTTTGGCAGCTGACCATATTGGCCAACTAACTAGAATCTACCGACTACCATAGAATTTTAGGGGCTTGACCCACTCGGTGAACTCCCACCCAAGGCATGCCTTTGACAACTGACCATATTGGCCTTAGGTGGGGTTTGCTACCAAAGGCTATCTTAGGGTGGGTGGGAGGCAAGAAATCTTAGGTTAGCGGGCGTAGCCCTGGTGGCAGTGAAGCCTTGTGGTGGTGAAGCCTAGGCGGTGGGGTTCCCACCCACGGTAGAAAGTTAGTTTCTCCTTGCCCTGGTTGTCCAGCTGCTTTCCTTCCTTTCTTGAACTCTCGTTGAGAATTCCAATTGGTATGGGTCTCGTTTAAACCTTACTTTCGATTATAGTTGTATGGGTCCCTCTCCCAACTATTTGAATTCTCCTCGCTCTTTCTCAGGCTCCTCGTTAGGCTCCATCAGATGGGAGTTGCCATCCCTCAACCTCAGTAGCTAGCTCCTCATTGAGTTCCATCCAGTTAGAATATTAGTTACCCAACTGAACTCACTTCCTTATTTTGAGCAGGAATGGAACCTTAAGGTGTGGAAGGGGTCTTGAGCATGAATGGATAGAGCGCTGGTGGAGATGGTAACATTTCTCAAGAAGGAATAATAGCCGCTGGTCCTCTTCATTTCACGGTGGGAGGATTAACACTCTATGACTATGCAGAGGGGGAGTCAAACCGAGAATCCATCCAATGAAGGGTGGCCCTCTAAAATTTCATGTCTTGAGTCCTTTCCTTCCTCCACTCCCTCCCTCCCTCATTAATTAGGTTAGCGGGGTCCCCCTATAGTTGAGATGCTCAGAATTTAGGACTAGAATGAAAGCTCAGCTAGGCAGGAAATACTCCTTCACTCAAGGTAGGAAAGAAAGAGGGGGTGAAGGCTGGACAAGGCTTTCTTAGAGTAGCTCCTCAACTCGTTAATTAGGCCATCCCTCATCCCAGTAGCTGGAGCTACCAATGGTCCAGTTGTAAACTCATGACTGGACTACCTTCCATCTAGCCACCACCGGAGTTAACTAGTATACTCCCTCCCTAAATCTTCCATATAGGGGGACCTAACTAATTATATTAGCTATCCCGCCACCCCTATCAAGCCATCGGTTGAACTATCCCTTGTTTCTCATCCTAATTTTAGTGGGGTCCTTCCTGAAAGAACTTTCCATCTCACCACCCATGGTAGGAAAAATGGTCAACTACAAACATTCATTCCTCCGCTTGGTCAACTGAGCTCATTTCCTTCCTCCACTCCCTCCCTCCCTCGTTAATTAGGTAGGTAGTGGGGCTGTAAGAGTAGTTGAGTTCAGAAGGAGATAATGATATAATGTATGTAATATGGATATAGGGTCTTTATTTCTTGCCTCCCATAGGGGATTCTTTCTCTTGTCCTCCAGATGGATGGATAGCGACAGGACAAACAAGCTAGCCTCGAAAGCAGGCCCAATCAATGACATCTACTGACTAAAATTAACTAGAATTCCCTCTCAAACTATGATTCCCTCCCACCCAAGGAATTCCTTCAGAAGCCGACCATATTGGCAGCTACTATAGTGGGTGGGGTTTGTGGGGGTGAAGGTTGGATAAGGAGGCCAATCCAACTTCTCAACTATAGTTGGTGAGATCTCATCTCCTTGTTTCTCGATCTCCTCATTCAAGTCTTGGTGAACTCCCACCAGTTCATCGGGGGTGAGCCCCACTAAAATTAGGGAATTCCTTCCTTTCAACCATCCAGCAAGAAAGGTTAAATGATTATATCATAGCCAACCGTGGGTGAAGGATGGCCAGATTAACCTTCTTTCTTCCTTCCTTGAAATAGTTGAATTCCTTCCAGATGGATGGTCTGGTTAAATTAAAGATAGTTGAACTCTCTTGCTTGGGGGTTCAACATTAATGCAGGAACTGACCACCAACCCCACCTAAGGCCAATATGGTTGGCTACTAAAGGCATGCCTTGTATGGACAAAGCTTATTAGTTGAGGGCCCTGGGTGTTCTCGAGAATACTTTCTTGTATGGGCAATTCCTTTTGAACTAGCTACTAAGCTACTCCCATCCAGGGGCAGATGTTCATTGTCTACTCCCTGATGAATGATAAACATCCAAACATCCAACTTCTTCACCTAGGGCTCCTTCTTCTATTTGTTAGGGATAGATACAATATTCTAGTCACTATATTACCATCCTCAACTCGTTAATTCCCTCACTAGGGATGATGGGGCAAGAGGCAATATAATACTATCCCAAGAAATAGAGTAAAATCAAATGGATGTTCGGGATGATGAGTGCCCTCTACTTCTCTAGGTGTCTTGATTTCAAGAGAAAGTTGAATAGAATAATAGAAGGCGGTGTATTGGCTCGACTGAGTCCCTATCTATAGTGGGGTCTTTCAATACTTGTCTGGGGGTGATGTAGCCTTTGATGGCTCTAAAACATCACTAAAATATCTAAAATCCTAGCTCTAAAATGTCAAACTATCTAGCCATTGGTCATGTAATTATTAGTGGATGGGATAGACGCGAGCCGAGACTCCAACAGAGACTCCTCTCCGATAGCTAATAAGTGCACCGACCAATCTTAACTTAGCACCAGCCTATCTTCTCTAGCTAGAATCACCCCCCAACTATAGAAAGGGGGGGGGCTATAGTTGGAGTTCCATCCATCCTTTCCTTCATGGTATCAGATCAATGCCTCCCAACTATTTTGTTTGCACCGGCCATTCGGAGTTCACTAGGAGTAGCTCCTCGTTAATCTATACTTCCCCCCATACACCCTATAGTTCCCCCCCGCTCGACTATAGTTGCTCCTAGTTGAGTTGTTTGAATTCTCGGGCATGTGCCAATCTTAACTAAACAATCCAACCGGGGGTGAAGGCTGGCTGGTATGTTAGACAATCCAATCAGGGGTGAAGCAGCCAAACTTACATGGAAAACATAACAAGGGAAAAACAATGGTGAGAAAGTTGCTTGGATCTACTGTCTCAATCTAGCCTCACAAATATAACAAATTCTACAACAGGAGTTTTATGGTCTTAACCAAAGGAAGTTCACTACTCCCTACTCATTACAACTTTCACTACAAAGGTTCACTTCCTCAACGTACAATTGGATAATATCAATACATCAGTTACCTCTGGCTCACTACCTTTGGTAAATACAATTGCTTCAACAAGCTATGTTTCTTTCAACTCACTTGCTTCAACAAAATTTCTCATTTACAGACTCATATTATTCTTCAAAGTCTTCACATTCACTATTGATCTCTAAAAATAGATCTTTGAAATATTTCATCATCAAAATATAATCAATGGAATTCTATTCACACAATGTTTTCTCAAAACATTCACTACACACTCACACACCTTATCCAATACTTTGATCTTTTATTTATACCATCCACATCCTTCAAATTTTCTCACCAATTTGGCTACAAACATGCATTATAAGATATATAATATTACAATGAAGTTGGCTTTAAACATATTTTCCATACAAGGAAAATGCATGTGGTTCACATTGAGAGATATCTAGGACCCATCCTTCATTAAAAATATCTTCAAAATTGATGCACACATCTAAACACTTGGCACAAGCAAGTTATTATGAAAAGTCAGTCTGAAAAGTAAGAAAACTATTAAAACATCAACTCTATACTAAGGCGGTGTTAGAGATTCAAAAAAAGACTTTGTGGACCACTTCAGAAAATTGATATAACATGTAGAAACATTTTTGTGTACCCTTTTATTATACCAGATCAATACATGTTGGTGCACGCACTTCATACTTAAGAAACAATGATTCTAAACATTTTTGTGAAGGAAATGATCACATACCATATTTCAAAGCCATCAAAGAGCCAAATGAGTTTTCATCATGCATTACAAACCCTCTATATACATTCTTAATCCAAACAATATTGATGTAGACGAATTTTACACCAACAAACCAACCTACCAGGTTGTTGAAACATAGACAACACGCTGTCATATATAGAACTACCAGTGTTAAACCAAATCATCTAAAAATTGAACTGAGTAGACATATCATCTTCAATAACATAACAAAAAAACCGCAAGGCAAAATATTGTGATGCAACGAAATGTAAAGACGTAAAATTCTCTCTTTTTTCATACATTCTTTGGGACAACAAATTCATACACTGATAACTCCAAAATATTTTGTGATAGAAAACATGCATGGATACATGAAATTTGCATACCTTTCAACTATGCAGAGCTACTCTTCAAACCGTAAAAATAAAACTTCATCTACTGAGAAATGTGGAACATTTTGAAAGAGCTCCTATGTAGCCAATCCCGTGCCTTAGATAGATTTTATCAACCAAGGATTTTGACACCCAATCATGAAATTTGATTAATGATACACAATGGTGTACCAGTGATAACATACAATTATGAACTTTAATAGATAGGACAATCTTACATCTCTTTGCCATACAACCATGAACATTGAAAATTACATGCGATATCTATAAGGGTTGATATCACCAACAAAGGTTGACATCAATGACAACACACTATTCACACATTTTACAACAATCTCCCCCTTTGTCATTGATGTCAACACATATTAGATCTTATCTTATCTCTCCCCCTTTGATATCAAGGGAAAATGGCAGGTGGTCTTTACAAAAGATATGAACTCCCCCTATCTATACACACTTTTTACAATCTACTCCCTAGTGGACCCTCAAAAATATTATATGTCCCACTATTTTTAAGCCCACACTTGGTTAATTTCTTGATATATTTAGTCCATTGGCTAAGGTTTGTGTCTTAGGGTTTAGGGTTTGTCAACCTTTCATTTCTAAACCTTAATCCTTGTTCTTTTGGTCTAATTATCCATTGAATTGCTATTGTCGATTACCGATCTTCTAATTCATAAATTGAGTCATTAATTTCATGTGTTGACCAACCTCTGGGTCTAGGATTTATCAAAGTATACCTTCATTGAAATATCCTTTATTTTTGGCCTCATGTGAATCTTTTTGATGGTTAGATGTTCTAAAATATTTACCTTTTTTTATCCTAAGGTTGGAATTATGTTTTAAATGTGTTACAACAATAGTTCCCATCTAACCTAGGTGGCCCCCATTTTAAAAAAACTTTGAGCATGTGCGCAATTTTTTTCACTTAAGTGATTTCCCATCGCTAGCCTCATGTGCATCACAGATTGTCTTTTCCTCATTGGTTTTGTTTCAATGATGAGTGATGGACTATTTTTCCTTGCATCATGCCTTGCCTTTGTATCACTACAAGCTCATCATCACCCATTTAATTTGAGCAATGAGTGATGCCTTGCATTTCCCTTCACATCGCTCCTCATTCTTATATCACTAATCATTTTCCACATGCTTCCCTCAAATTAGCAATGTGAAATGTAACCCTTGATTTCATATGAGATGCATGCGTCATAATCTCCTTTCATCACCGCAAACCTATGTATCACTCATAGCATTCCCACCAACCTAAATAAAAGAGAAATGAGCTATGTGAAGGTTGAAATCCCCTTCATCGCTCGGTATTAATACATCATTGATACACCTTCAAGAAGAAAAGGCTAAGTAGTGATGAGTGACGGGTGATGGAAGAATATTCTGAAAGATGCTGACTTAAGTTAATACAAGAGATATATTGAGAGAATATTTAAATCAAAGGGCCGAGAATGCATCACTTGCATATAGTGCATCATGGATTGCATTTTTCTAATGAAAATCAGTGGTACGCGATGAAAGACTTAGAATTTTCTTTCATCACATCGTGTTCACATTTCAGATTCAGAAAAGGCACCAAAAGGAAAATAAGGTTGAGTGATAAGCATGGAAAACCATTGATCATGTTTTAAAACAGGTTGATGAACAATCAAAACTCAAAAATGAACAACTAATTGTTAGATGCCACCCTATTTTCTCGTGTGAGTTGTCATACTCCACTAGTGGTGTATCTACCTATATTTTGAAAGCCATAAAATATTGAATTTCTCATTTTTGTATTATCTTGGAAAAAATTTGAAGGAGAACGAGGAGAAGGAGACCTTGAACATGCAAATTTAGAAGGAAAATTGCTTAGGGTTTTTGAGTAAGTAAAAGCATTAATTATCTGTGTTGATTTTCTAGAAGGATTTGAATTGAATTGAATTCACGAGTGCAGTAATAAAATATTGTGACCTAGGGTTTGCAATTGTATGAAATTGTAAAAGTGAATTATATGCCCTAGCTTTTCTAAATAGGAAACTACCATTAGGGTTAGTTGTAGAGTTTTATTGAAGTTAATTTTGAGAGAAAGCCTAGCTTCTTAGCTAGAGTTTAGCAAGGAACCCTAGTTTTTTGTAATTTGTTCACAATGAGTCAAGTTAGCTAGTCATCCAAGCCAAAGGCTAAACCTAGAAAGCGTAGGGTCAAGGTTGAAGGTAAAAAGTTAAAAGTTTCAAAGGTTTCTGAGAAAAAATAGGGTACAAAGAGATTTTTCTAGTTTCATGGAGGGCAACCCTCAAGAGACACTTCTTGGAGCAATGCTAGTTGGGAAGAGAGCCACTAGAGAATGTATTATGACAAATCTAGATTGATAGATTTGGCCAAGGGAATTTGAGAAGTGGTGTTACCCCAAAGTCAGTGGGATATGTTTCTATATGCTTTTAATGGAAGTGGAGCTAGGCATCCAACTTGCCAGTTGTGGAAGTGTGATATTAGGAAACTAGTAGTCCCAGATGTATTTTGTGGAAGTGGACTTGATTCTAGAGATTGCAAAGAATTACAACATAAAGGATAGGATTATTCAAAGTGTGAATGAAGTCCCACTATTGGACATATCTAGGAGTTGAATAGTGGAGATATTCAATTTGAATCTTGCTACCATAAGGTCAATCGATTTTGGTGAATTATACCAAGAGTATGAGCAAAATAAGTTGGGTTATAGGAGACATGTGCTGCCAAGGAACAAAATATGGGACCAAGGAAATAAAGACAAATGGTTTGGTCCTAAGGATATAGAACCTTTTGAGTGTGATGAATTTGAGGATTACTTCAAAAACACAAACTAATATTTGTGTTGGGTTCTTTCCATGAAATGTGATGTGAAGATGAGTGTCCCATTGATGGTAATGGCTATTGACATTCAAAACAAGTTTTCCAACAAATATTTTGACTATGTATCTTATTTAGCAGAGGTAATTCACAAGGAGTTAGTGGAGTTGAGGGATGTGAAACCCCCTCTAAAATTCAACCATTATTAGTTTCTAATGCATATGATCTTGTGGATGGGCTGAAAGATATGGAGGAACTTCATGAAGCTAAGGGAGAAGGATGAGCAAGAAAATGATCTACCTATTTAGATGTGGATGCATATTTGGGATAAGAATTTCCTAGAGTCCAACTATGTTTCCTTTTACAACGGTTTCAAATGTGGTGCTATTGAAATTTTAGGTTTGAAACCAATCTACAGGATTTCAAGAGCCATAATAGAAATTTTGAGACCCCTAGAGTTCAAAGACAATACCAGGCACAGTCATAATTGGGGTCATTGGTACCTGCATACACATTATAGTGTTATAAGGGTTTATGGAGCTAAAGTTCCTCCATATTGTTTTCCTATCTACATTTCTAACAGATTGGATTTTATGGAAATCATGTGGCAGTTGGATGCCATGGATAGGGAGCATTTCAGAGATCATAAGAAATCTTCCCTCATTTCTCCTCAATTTTATTTTGCATATTTTATTGCCATTGCCAAAGAAGGAAATGAAAAATTTGGCATTATATTGAATAATTTGAGAATGCAAGTGGATGTTGTAAGGAGTTGTGACCCAGAGGGGTTTATAGATAGAGAAAGGAAGAAAAATGGAATATCAAGTTTTTGGCACCATTTCCTCTATAGTGAGGATGTCATTGGAAATATTCCTTCAGACTTAGTAGTTGTGGGAAGAAAGAAAGAATGGATACTTATTTGTGATACAAAAGATAGTATAGTAATGAATAACCCATTCTATATCAGTCCATATGAAAAAATAAATGATGCTTATGAGCAGGCTATGGAAATAATTGATGACTATCAAAAGGGGACATTCTTTGAGAGAGTCAAGGAAGTAGAGGAAAAGGAAAAATTCATCAAGGAATCTAATGATGATAGGTTAAAAAGCCATGCAATTGAGTCATAAGCTCCTGGTACCAAAGAGATACTAGTGAATTTGGTTGAATATTCAGTGACATAGCAAGTTCAAGAGGAGTAGTATGTAGAGCATGTACCCACTGAATAGGAAGCGGAACAAATTTTCCCCTCTCCTCAAATAAATAATGTTTTTGACCCTTTTGTTCCCAATAGAAAAATTGTGAAATGGGAATATGATGAGGAGGTAGATGATGGTGTCAGGATCAAGGCCTGTGATCAATTTATGAGTGATGATTCTTTTCTTAAAACAAAATAATTTAAATATTTTATTATTTAAATAAGAAGCCAAGACATAAAAAAAAATTGAGAATGTGAAAGCACAAGCATGCCCCTCACAACAAGAGGAGGTGAAAAGGGTTGAAGAAGAAATGATTATGAATGAGATTGCAGAAATAACTCATGTTGAAGGTAGGAGACTAGTTAGGGACAATGGAATTATGTTGTTTCCTGGTTGGGATTTTTTCTCAACAATCACACTAGATGTAATCATGAAGGATCTAAAAGCCTCTATATCTGAGGAGCATTTTGAAAATAAATTTTCATCTATGGTTTTAGCCCCAAGCTTCATACACTATTTATTTGGTCAATGGAACCAAATATAGGGAAGCCAAAGGTTATCAAATTAGTTGAGGAGGTGATTGGAGAAGTTGTGGTAAAAAGAGCATCCAAAATAACCGCCACATAGGAAGACAAATTAACAATGCATGCAACAATGTTGAGTGTGGATACAACCCAAATTTATTAGGAGAGATATGAAAATCTATTTGATAAACATAACTCTCCTTGATGAATGCAATAAGATGAGAGCCATTGTAGCACATGCAAGCTTTTCACAAATAACTCTTCCATCTCCCTCTTCTTCTTTTGATTTGTCTTCACAAGACAGGAGACATTATTTTTGAGAATTAAGGGCCTAAAGGAAGAGTTATAGGTATCCAAAGAAAGTGAATCAAAGGCTAAGGCTGAGACAACCACAATTGTTAAAGATATGATGGATAAAATTCTAAAGCATAGACTTTCTCGGATGCAACTCAAGATAGATAATGTGTGGGATGTATACAAGAATATACATGAAGCTCACTAGAAGTACCTCAAGGTACAATAAGTTTTTCATAATACCTAGAGTAAGTGGAGTACCAAATCCAATGCTCTCAATGACATGATGTCCAATATGAAGGAGGATCTCGAGGCACCAACTCACCTCCCTAAGTTAATCAAAGTGATTGGACTAATTGGTGAAATAACAAGATTTCATGGTAGAATGGGGGTGCAATTGCAAGGAAAAGTGAAAAATTCTAGAGAAATGGAGGGGTGTGGTTTACCTAACATTTTGAATGAAGATGAAACTATAAAGGATTTTGATACTTGGAAAATAGAATTTGGAAACCTCCTTGATCATTTCCCTCAGTTTATAAATGTTTTTACAAAACCTGACTTGGTAATTTTGAATAGTACAATTGATGAGCTGTTTAAAATTGAAGTGAATATGGATGCATTTGTTAAGGAAGCCAAAACAATATTTGATGCAAGATATAAAGCACATGATGCCACAATTGAAAAATTGTTAGATATTGTATGGCTAGTGAGGAGGAGTACAATGCATGGCTTAAAACAATTACAGATTAAGCCTGTGATATATCAATGTTCAAATATTGATCCCTCCTCCATTTAGATGTATTGATGGCTACTGGTTGACATGGATGTTGTTTTACTTTTTCCTATTTTAATTTTTTTTATGCTTTTTCATCTTGCAATTTTGATGAGCACGTGGCATTAGTGAAAAGGAATCTTTAGGCGATGCCTTTTGGAAGGCAGGGGTATCTTCAATAATGTGGGAATGACTACTTTTGGAATGTACAAAGCGTCTCCTCCAACACACGCTTTCTAAAGAATGTGGAGAGTCTTCTTCAATGAATTGATGGAGATGGTTACTTCTTCCAGCCTTTCCTTCATGAATGGTTTTGGTTCCTTTTTGAAAATGTAATTGAATTTCAAATTTAAATGTGACAAGTGTCATTTGGCCTGGGGCTTATTTTCTCTCTTGTTTTTATAAAAGGCAATTTAGGGCCATTGACAAGTTGTTGATTTATCTCACATAAATTTTTGTAAAAGAGAAATACAGTGAATAGTGTTTAGAGTTTATATTTAGTTCTTGAGTCTTAATTTCTTGTAGGTCTTAATGTTGTATAATAGTACTAGCATTTTGAATATAAGAATGAGACCATTTTAGAACCAATTCTCTCCTCATGTATTCCTTATATTGATTATCAATGAAAATGCTCAAAGATCCTTTTTATTGGTCTTCATTGTGTTCCAATGAATGTATGAATTTATTTCTATTCTAATTCAAAGAATCAGTTAAATAACTCTAATAGAATCATAGGTTTGTGTAATTTGAATATGAGAATAGGATAATGAGTTCCGGTTTTAAAATATTTGAGTATAATACTGTAATGCAATGTTGTAAGAGCTTTGTAGTGCTAGGTTTTAAGATATCATTGTCCATCATAGTATGTATCGAATTGGACTCCATGCCCTAGGTTTAGGCACTGATCTATGATCTATGTTTACATTATGTCACTTGCAAGATCTTTCACGAACAATACATTTAAATCATCTAATATTTAAATGCTTGTTGAGATGTATGTTAGGTTGAAGTCTATCATGCTCCATTGCTTATAAAACAATTGAAATATAGAAAATTTGCCAAGTTTTCGCATTCATTCAATTTTCAAGTAATTCTATGTTAAGAAACTCTGTTATTACATTGTATGGGGTTAATTGGCACAAAGGATCTTAAGTACATTATGTAGGATCACCCTCCTAGGTCTTGTAGAACTTGAAGTGTAGGAGGAAGGTGTAATTTCCTTCACTCATTCATTGGCCAATCCCTCCAATCAGCTAACTATTGAAAAATGCCAGTTCCATAGGCTATTTATTGAGATCATCTTTGTTCATCAAAAATTACCAATAGATTGGTGACTCCACTGGGGATACTTGTGTAAGATTTCTAGTTCGAGATCAAGCTTTAAAGTCAGAGTCATATATTTTGCTACATAAATTATGTCTATCCATGAGATAATCTATGAATTTATCATGCTATTTGTTAATCTAAAGTCTGTTTGATAAAGGTCCAAGCAGTAATTGTAATCCTTTGTCAAGTTTTTCACTGAAACTGCTAAAGGTTTGTCCTAAGAGTCTCTGTGTATGTAAATTATTTCAAGTTTGTTCAAAATTCACATATATTTTCTTAAATCCCAATCAATTTGGGTGGCAACTCTGAATCTTTGTGCCAGTGCATTGAGTTTTGTTATAAGAAGTGAGAATAATAGAAAGGAAGAAGTTGTTGAGAAGAGATGAAGAAGCGGGTAAAAACACAAAGCTGTATCACACTTTATAAAGGAAACAACCAACACCGATCCCACTTTTAAACGTGAATCACTAAAAAGTGGCATATGTTCTGAATTTTTAAATGATGTAAACTAGTAAAATATGTAATTTTTAGTATATTTTATGTTTGTGTTTTTAAAAAAAATTAAAAAAATATTTTAAACTAGTTTTTAATAAATTAACACTATAATTTAGTTGTTGATAAAATTCTGAAAAATGAAGTTGCATGAGATGTCAAACTTTTTATAGTAATTTTTTTTTTCTTTCAAATTTTTTGTGTGTATTTATAGATTGAAATTTTAGTGCATGGATATAATTTTTCCCAATTTTGATAAAAACATATTTTTAAATAAATATTAAAATGTGTATGAATAAAAAAATAGTTGTTTCCATCAGACGTCAACTTTCATAGTAAATATTTATCTAAAATAGAAAAATTATACCATCTTGAAATATATTCTTTTATCTAGTGCATCATATTTTTTTCAATTTTTTTAATAAGTTTTAGTATTTTTCCTTGGCATGGTAATCAACCTAATATTTTGTGTCAATAACCTACTTTTATTAAAAATAAAAAATAAAATATAAATAATAATTAAATTGTTAAAATAAATATATTTTTGAAAACTACACTTATGGATATACAAAAGGGTATTTTTAATATTTAAAAAAAAAATGTTATTTACATTAGTAGGAGTTATTGAAACTTCAAGTTTTTCAAATAAGTTCATTTGTTTGGTAAATTGGACTCAAAATGGTGCTCCATATATTTTTAGCTAACAATTTTAGTGGAGAAAGTATCTACTTAGCTAGAATGAATCTTACTAGATCATATGTTTGATCAAAATTGATTTTTAGTTAGAAATACTTAAATTAAGTTGCGCTGATAAGTTGGATGAAAGTGTGACACAACTTTGTGCTTTTACCCAAGCATCCAAATGAAAAGTTGGAAGGTGAACTTCAAAATAATCCCAAGAAATTGTGGAAGCAAAAGGATGTAAATCAAGTAAGTCTACTCCACATCCTGTTCTTGAACCTGCTCCTTTTTCTATAAGCAATTATAGTGGTCATGAAGATCAACATAATCTGTTGGGCTTAGATTATGAGAATGAAGAACATGTAACAACTAAACCAATTGTACGCATATACAAATCTATTCCTAGACATGGAAAAAGTACAAGCAGGAGTTTGTACCGTAACATAGCCTCTACTAATGTTGTTGGTGGCTTCCCCACTTCTAATGAATACTCTCCTGTACTCTCTGATTTTCTAATCGAATCTACTGGCAATGCCCAAAAACTTATAGACTTAGAAGAAACCTCAGATTCTGATATTACCCTCAAATCCTAATGAGGTGTTTGTGTAATGCCCCGCCACGCAACCCTAGAGGAAGTTTCAATTCACAATGAAAGCGTACAATTTTTTTTTTTATTAAAGTGAATTAAACATACATGTACACCTATAATTGACAACATCCCCTAAGGCTACGTAACCAAGATTACTTAAATCCCCATTAACATATATCATTTAAATTACATTGCATTAAGTAACTCAAGTAATAAACATTCATTCAACATAAGTAAATACCAAGATAAGAAGATACATCCATAACATAAATCCATTACAAGAATAATTGATTACAACACTCATTCCCAGAACGAGTCATAAATACATAAAAGTTACAATTACATAAATCCACCTCATAGATACAAGAGGGGTAAAAACAACTCATTACAATTTGAATTACAACAGTGCTAGAAAAGAATAACAAGATCCGCGAGTTGTCCAACTGGATGTCTCGCCTCCACGAACTGAAGATCAATGGGGACCCAATAGTTTTGGTGCATGTTCCACCCAACCTAGTGGTACCCGAAGGCCCACCCTCCATGCTAGGAGATAGTAACAAAGTAACATGGACAAAGATCTACAACCTCTAACCAAAGGCAGACTCATATTGAAATAACCAAACAAATGCAATAAACAAGTACAACTCAAGAACTACACAAGTACAACATTCACATCACTGGCATAGGTCACATTGCTTCTAGACTTAAAATAGATCAAGTATGTTCAAAGAACCATACACATATAACAATAAACAACAGTTGTCCTAGATAGAGTGTCATCGCATAGTAGTCATGAGATCTCCTTTGGGAATCCTTCATAGGCTCCGGCCACGGTAATCCTGGTGACCTCAACTGAATCTTGGCCCTCATACTCACTCATGCAGAATCAACTACCTCTCGTATGGACAAGATAGTTGATCTTGCCATTCCAAGTCTTCCCACTCATCCCAAGTCTAAACAAGCCCTTGTGTCTATGAGTGAGGTAAAATTATCTTGATTAGTGAGAAGTTAGTCCTAATCTTCTAAGTACATTACTTTAATTATCACTTGTTTAAATAACTTCTGAAGGTTACCCAGTTTACCTCTTTGGGCTCTGGCACCTAACAAAAGCCACTCTTCTAATGGACAACACACAACCAAACTAATCACCAAGAGAATCACAAGTGCATACAATCTAGGCATCATAACCATTCCAACACAAGGAGGAAACAAATAATAGAACCCAATCCAAACATCTAGGAGGCAACACACACATAGTCCACTCTTTTCACAGGAGGTACAAAACATCCCCGTTCATGGAAACTGGGTAAATACTAAAAATACACCGTGCACTACCTAAGGGAAAACAATTGGTTGACATAATAACTCAACAACCCTCATCCTCTAAGGTTCACTGGAAGACTTATAATATTGGACTAACACATAATCCCATATCCCAAAATACATCATGACGACATAGCTACAAAAGAATTCAAGTCATTAATTCAAATCTAGTATTTAGATTTCCTAAATCCATACTCAAGCAATAAGTAACATTGACAAAATCAAAGGCATGATAACATGTCAACTCAAATAATCATTTAACCCTATTACCTCTTTCATTATTGGAAATCTAAAACAATTAAACTCACTTCCCTTTTCGAAATATAGAGAAAAATAAAACATTTTAAGGCAATCACGAGGATATCTCTATTTTTGGATACTCTAAATCCATATCTCTTCCATATTCCATTCTCAATAAATAAATTGCTCAAATAGAAAATAATTAAATTAAAGTAATTAATTGCCTCTTCATTTTAAACAACTCCTTAATTATCTTTTAATACAACATAAAACTATTGCCAATAATCTTTTCACTTTTCTATCCAAAATCTATGTCTCATCAACTATCCATTTAAAACATGCAATTTATAAAATATCTAAGAATATCATTTTCCTTAACAATTTAACCATGCATTCAACCTTATCTTTTAAAATCTCCATGCAAAACTCCTCTACAAGCGTCTAATACTACAACATAAAATATAGCATATATTCTCCATATTAATTTCTTATGTAATATATTCGTTAAACGTACCCAATATGCCATCAATGCATAACACAACTATATATATACTTTTATTTATACATTAAATATATCTATTTTTACCATAACAAAAGAATTACATTATATTAGTAAAATATAATAATATTCTTTAACTAAATTTTCCAATTGTCTATGTTATCCAAATATTTAAATACCACTACAATGTTTTAAAACATTTTTTCAAATTATACAAATTTACACAATACTCATATTATTTATTTCATTAATCCAATTTAAACAAATGATATATAAATATATCACACTACTTACACACTATATTTTATTATTCATTTTATTAACTAAATATATTATATTAAATATTATTTAATATGCATTGAATTTAAATAACACATATCTAAATTTTATTAAACTAAACACTACACTAGAAAAGCCCTAAATATCCTTATGAAATGGTAGACAAATCCGAACCAAGCAAATTCTCCATTTTTAAACCAGGCACGAAGCTAAGAGGTAAGGGGATATGGCGGACGAACCAACCAAGTCCGCCATTCTTATGGCACTCCACCTAGGAAGCCCCAATGTTTGGGGGGCGGCTATGCACAGCCGAACCCCAAACATGGGCGCGACCTGCTAATAAAAGGGGGTGTGGAGGGGGCTGCGGAGGCCCTTCCTCCACAGTCGTCCCCTCATGGGGGCGGCTGTGGAGGCAGCGCCTCCCAAGCCTCCCCCAACACTTTCACAAACCCTACGATTTTAATGAATAAAATTTCACGATTTTCAATGAATAAAATTTTGAAAATTTTATTATTGACGCCGTACGGACGGCGATTCAGAATTTAAAACATTATTTTATTCAACCAGAATAAGTATATATGTATTATATATACATATTAACATATTTATATGTATATATATATATATATATATATATATATATATGAATTTCAACAATAGAAAAATAGGGAAATTTTGTGAAAATATTCACCTATAGGTGAAATTGTAAAACCTTTTTCAAAAAATCCAAATTTCACATTAAGAATTAATTCTTTTAATCCTTTTTCTTGAATTCTTAAACAATAAAATAACAATAAAGCCTAAATGGATCTAAATTACAAATCAGAAGTTTTCTAATCCTCTAATTTTCTTCATCACAATTTTCACAGAGGTTTAAATTCTTTAAACAATTTAAATGTTTTGTTTAATCTCAAGGTTCGATTTAAACAACTACACAATCCATTTCCTCAAACAAATTTAATTCTATAGAGATTTACACAATTTTCCCTGAATAACAAAAGCTTTAAATTTAATTAATTAATTTCTTTCTTCTATTCACAAATTCGTTTTCTCAATAGATTTAACAACAAATTGATTAATCACTACAATTTTGAAAGCATTCAAAGAACAAAACATAAACATAGAAGAAAACCTGATTCAAAAAGCTATAGGTAATGAAAATTTTGATGCAGAGCTTCCTCCAAAGCTTCTCTAGTTCTATCCAACAATTTAATGAATCCAACCAAGAAAGCAATCCACAAAACACCACAAAGATTTCCAGAATAACTCCAAATAAATCCACAACCAAGAATTTCTTCAAACCCTCCTCTGTGCAATTTTTCCCAAAATTATTCTCACACCAGAAGAAGTTTTTTCCTCTTCAAAATTCTCTCTCAGAATTTTGCAACCAACTCTTAATTCCTAATTAAGCTCACACATGCAGGCCTAATTGAAAATATCTTGCACAACCAAATATGATTTTGCATGCAAATCTGAAACTTAAAATATCTAAATATTAATTAACTCCAAAATTGAAAACCAACTTTGCTTTTAAAATCCAATTTCAATTTCTAATTTAATTCCAACTTAATTGAAATGAAATTCCAAAATAATTAAATTCCCACTAAATGAAATACAATTCCATAATGCATTTAAATTCTTTTATTTCTTTTAATTTTCTTGCATCACATTTAATTAATTAATTAAATTATTTAATAACTAAATTCAACCCCTTGGATTAAATTTAATCAATTAAATAAATTAATATAATTAATTAATTTAAATATAAACTTTTATCCACATTGCATAATTTAAATTAAATAACCATCAACACGATTTAATGCAATTATTCTAAACATCTATTTCCCAATCAAGAATCCTTCAGAATTAAATAACATTAAAATAAGGCAAATAACGACTCGACACAAATGACTAATGACACACTATGGCTAGGGTGTAGACTTGACACATGTTACCTAGCTACTATCTCCCATCAATTTAACCGTTGGATCGACACGCTCGAACCTATGAAACCAAGTGGAGTCAATGTCATGTACCTGCAACTTGAAACCAAGTAAACAACATAATACAATATATCCAACATATAATATACACCGTGAAGAAGAAATCACGGATTTGCAGGCACTCGCAAGCGAGTGATGCGATCTCATTCCCTTCACCAATACACTCATCAAAACTGACACTTCCACAATACATCAAATATTCTCATATGCACTAACATGTTATATCAACTAACATCATTACACCATTTAAAGCATGTAAAACAAATCATCAGATAACTCGAATCACATCACATAAAATAGTCTATCGCTCAATAAATGGTGATAAAAAACACACACAAGATAAAGTATCTGAATATCCAAAGCATAAATCAACGCAAAACAAGGAAACACTGTCCAATCCAGAAAGAAAAATGGTGGGGTGTTACAGTTTGGTGAAATTAATGCTCTCCAAAGGGAGGCTAAGATATAGGATGAGATAAGAAAGAAGAAAGAAAGGGAGAGGGAGGAAAATCTTAGAAATTATATGTATGAAAGAGATATGTTGAGAAGGAGAGTGGAAAAGATGAAGGCCTTGAACCAAGAACCTGAACCAATTTCCCCTACTATAGGTCCTTTTATTTATGAAATTGTTGATAAAAGTAAGCAACATGATCCCAATAAAAATTCTAGTGCTACTACTTTAACCAAGTCTATGGTCACAAGCACTGTTGCTCCACATCCTGCATCAAGTGTCCCAAAACAACCCATTGATAAAGGAAAATTGTGTGTGTGAATATGTGGAATCAAAAAACAAGTTAAACAACACACCAATGACTAAATAAAGCTTCAAACCTAGCAGATTCTTCAAATCCGTTTCATTGTCCTCTATCTCCAAGGATTCGTTTTAAGTTGCTTGCTCTCAGATTGTATAAACAGAAGCTCAACAGAATGCCAACTTAGAGAAATAGATGATATGCAAGATACATTCTTATGCTAAATGATGTGAGATATTGGAACTATGATAACGAAACTAAGAACAAATTATGCAAGTTATTCTACCATGATTATTTATGCTAAGATAATGAAAACTAAGATACTATGCTATGATTATGAAACTAAGATATTAAAATGCTAAATGTTTGATTATTCAATTATAATGCTTATGTTATGCAAATAGTTCCAGGATTTTCGAAGAGCCAAGAGGTCTTATTTATAGATTTTCAGAAGCAAAAGCTTAGTTGGGAAAGATCAACAGTTGAGATTCAGTCTGGTAAGATGAACAGTGAGAGATGAAGAAGTCAGAAAAAAAATGGAAAATAGAAAGAAATTAGGAAGATGTTTCTTTCCCATAAAAACCTTTTCACTAAAAAATGGAGACAACTTACCATTTGTCAAGTTTAGTTATGAGTTAGTTTTAGTGGTTGAAGATAATTAAATAATAAAATTATTTAATTTCATGTGACATGTGGATTTGGAAGCTTCTAATTAAATATTAAAAATATTTAATTATAAGTGGGATGTGGATAAGAAGTTTCTAATTAAATATTTAAAAATATTTAATTATATGTGAGATGGCTTTTTAGAAGATTTAAAGATGATTTTATGATTTTGGAAAGAAGAGTATTTACTTTATTTGAAATAAAGCAATGTGATAATTAAATTAAATAAATTGTAAAATTTATTTGATTAATTAAGAAGAAATGAAAAAGATGATTTTGGAAAAAGAAGAATATTTACTTTATTTGAATTAAAAAGTCAAATTAAAGCAATGCGATAATTAAAATAAATTGTAAGACTTATTTAATTAATTAAGAAGAAATAGAAAAGATGATTTTGGAAAAAAGAAGAATATTTACTTTATTTGAATTAAAAAGTCAAATTAAAACAATGTGATAATTAAATTAAATAAATTGTAAAACTTATTTAATTAATTAAGAAGAAATGGAAAAGATGATTTTGGAAAAAGAAGAATATTTACTTTATTTGAATTAAAAAGTCAAATTAAAGCAATGTGATAATTAAATTAAATAAATTGTATAACTTATTTAATTAATTAAGAAGAAATGAAAAAGATGATTTTGGAAAAAGAAGAATATTTATTTTATTTGAAATAAAACAATGTGATAATTAAATTAAATAAATTGTAAAATTTATTTATTTAATTAAGAATAAATGAAAAAGTGATTAAATTAAATAAGTAACTAAACTTATTTAATCAGGATAGAGAAATGTAAAAAATGAACAATATAAATATATTATTTAAATTCATTTATATGTAGGTTGAATTTAGAAGATTAATTAAATAACTTGTATTTAATTAATTACTAGACTTATTATAATGTGACCATTTTTAGGTGTATACATTTTTCCCCTTTTTGAAGTGATATTTTTTACTCATTGCTTCAAAGAATTAAAAAGTTTTCCCCAAATGTGAATTTTGAAAAAATGATGCCTAAATGCCCCCTCAGATGATGAATCAGATAAAATTTTGAATTTTTCAGATTTTTGATTTTTTGGAAATTGTTGATGATTTTTGAAAATGTACATTGATTTGATGTCCGATTCATCAGATGATAAAGATGATTTGAGAAAGATTGATATGAAGATGATTTGATCTGATTATGCCCCAGTGAAACTACAAGCCGAGATGGATTCATGATAATGATAAGAGTGTTGTTGATGAGGGAAGGATACGTCCCGATGATGATGATGATGAGAGTGTTGTTGATGAGGGAATGATACATCCCAAAACAACACAAGCATAAGGAAGGATACATCCTGATGATGATGATGAGAGTGTTGTTGATGAGGGAAGGATACATCCCGATGATGATGATGATGAGAGTGTTGTTGAGGAGGGAAGCATACATCCTGATGATGATGATGATGATAGTGTTGTTGATGAGGGAAGGATACATATCGATGATGATGATGATGAGAGTGTTGCTGATGAGGGAAGGATACATCTCGAAAAAACACAAGGATAGGGAAGGATACATCCCGATGATGATGATGAGAGTGTTGTTGATGAGGGAAGGATACATCCCAAAACAACACAAGGATATGGAAGGATATATATCGATGATGATGATGAGAGTGTTGTTGATGAGGGAAGGATACATCCCGAAAAAAAATAAGGATAGGGGAGGATACATCTTGATGATGATGATGAGAGTGTTGTTGATGAGGGAAGGATACATCCCGAAACAATACAAGGATAGGGAAGGATACATCCTAATGATGATCAAGGCTTGCAGTAAGGCTAGGAACAAAACCAAAGATATCATTACATGCTTTGTGCTAGATTGGATGGATAGATTTAAAATGAGATTGGACGATGTTTTATGATGATATGGGATGGATTTTATTATGTAGATGAGATGTGATGGATATGATAATGATCATGCACAAACTAATATGGATGGAATCTATCTTAACCATGCAAATCTAACTATGCAATGTTGTCATTTCGAGAGCTATTTTATGCTTGTTTATCATCATTGAGCTTTTTAAAATGTTGGAAGCTAGTACAAGCATCAAAGAGGATATTAGCAATGATGATGACTTGAGTACAAATTTCATAATTTTTGATATAGCAGGGTAATAGAAGCATCAAGGTATAATTGAACCAAGATGACCTAAGTATTGCTTGCATAAATAGACAAGAGTTAACCTTTTTCCTATGCAAATTTTGAAATGTCATCAATGATACATTGTAGAGCATATCCCATGAAAAATTTGCACAGTAATAATGATCAACTCACAGACAACAGACAAAGAAAAATCATACTCCTTCCTTGCTTCTTTAGTTTATGACATCATCGAGTTGCTCCAGAGGTATGATAACATAAATCCATAAAACAATAATTCAACCTTTGTTTAAAATATTTCAGTCATTATTTAGATTAGATCATCCAATTTGATTTGAAAACCCAATGTTATGCTTTTTGATGAGTGTTTTGATCATGTATGATTGGTTGCCAAGTGCTTTCTTCTCATTGTGTTTTGGTTTTGTTTGACGTGTTAGTTGTACTACCATTTGTTTGTTGTGATAGCTCAAAAGTCAGTTGCCCCTATTGAGTTTGTACTTTGCTAACAATTAGACACAATTGATTATTATGGATATGTACAAAGTTCACCAAACCATGATGAAACACGATTGCCTCTATGATGCGCAAATGATGGATATGATGTGGATGATCATGTTGATATGATGGAGGATATGAACTAATAGATGGAAGAGCCAATTTGTTCACAAATAGCACAAGATTGCCAGGTTTTCATTAAGGCAACAATTTTTATTTTTATTTTTTGTATGTCAAAATGATGTCGGTTTGCCAAGATTTTTTAAAGATTTTTTATGCTGTTTTTGGATTTTTTCAGGACCTTTCATGCTATTTTTGGATTTTTTTCAAGACTTTGCATGCTGTTTTCGGATTTTTTCAAGACCTTTTATGCTGTTTTTAGATTTTTTCAATACTTTTTGCGTTGGACTCTCTGAAGCCAAATGTAGAATTGATAAATGCTAGATCCATAAGTTGTCTTGATAATGACTCATTCCTATGGGGATGACCATGCTAGATGAAAGGACCCAATCATAATGAGGAGTACAAGTGGTAAGTATGAAGGATGATAAATGTGACAGATGAAAGAGGCTATGATAGGATCCCTAATGTGCACAATACGTGGGCCATCAGGCTTCAACCGAAAAGGAGCTTGGGCAACCCATGGGTCAAAGTACATGAAGGGGTCATCGTCAAAGACACCTTGAAAAACATCACCAATGGTTGTGTAATGATATGACGGGTAAGTGAAAATGGATGGATGTAATGGTATAGGTGACATGGATGAAGACCATAGATAAACTAGTTCTTTCTTTCTTTTTCTTCTTTGATAGATGCCCTCGTTGATTTTGAGGGAGAGACATATTTGGAGATCAACTTTTTCTTGATTTTATTTTTGACTTTTATTTTTGATTTGTCCGATAGATTTTTATGTTGGCTAGGGAAGTCTACTTGATCTTCTTTTGTTTTTGATTCATCCAATAAATTTTTATGTTGGCTAAGGGACATTTTTCTTGATCTTTCTTTCTTTGCAAGCTTTTCTTTTGACTCTGGATCTCCATTGGGAAAAGGCATTTTTACCTTTGATGCTTGAGTTACTTCCTTTAAATTCTCTTTGAGAGATACTTGTTGATCCATGTCTACAAGGTGGATGGATGTGGGTGAGATGGATGAGAGGGGAGTGTTAATGCCATCAATGGAATCTTTGTGACTATCCTTTTCAGTACTATTAACATCAAAGGAGGCTTGCACATCCTTAATGACTTGGCAAGATGGCTTAATAGAGGGAACAATAGGAGATTCATACCCTAGCCCAGGGTAGGTGGGATGGAAGCGTGATGATAAGATATCTTTCGTAGGGTCTTGATAAAAAAGTGGATGATCATAGATATCCTGGTCAAATAAGGGGTTATCGGTGATATAAAAAGTTTGAGTGGAAGCAGGTGTGGAAGAAGTAGGTGTATTATCAGGATCACAAGAGTTTCCAATCTAGGAATGGTCATTGTTCTACATCCCTTATGTAGCTTTCGTGACGTCATTATAGGAAATCTGACCTTTCTCAATGACTGTATCAGTGTTTTTTATTAGCAGCTTATCCAAATGGTATTCTCCACATCCCAGATCATGGATTTTGACCTTGGGGTTTGATAGTGTAGTGGATGAAGTGGTTTCCTTTAGGGATTTAGGATTAAAACATGAGTGGGAAAATGGTGTTTCACAATTGCTAGAAATGGGGATTTCAGCTTTAGGACTTAGACTCTGACCATAGATGAAAGGATTAAGATCTCCTTGTATGGTGATTTCAACTCCATCGTGAGGGAATTTTAAGCATTAATGGTATGTAGAGGATACTAATTTCATTTCATGTATCCAAGGTCTTCTAAGGAGGATGTTATAGGCCAAGGGGAGATCAAGGACTTGGAAAACCACATCCTTCACCACAAGGCCAACTCCGATTGGTAGTGTAACTGATCCTTTAGATGAAAATTCTTTCGTATCATATGCCTTCATGATAATCTTTTGACTGGAATCTATTACAACTTTTGAATATCCCAATGCAGTAACAAGCTTTAGGTTACAAATATTTAAACCAGGTCCTCCATCTATTAGGACATGTTTGACCAAAATTTTTTGGATTAGGGCCTCAATATGGAGTGGATAATTATGCAGATGAGTAAGGGAAGTGTCATCATTTTCAGAAAATGATAGAAAATGGGATGTAGGTACATGTCCCTCCATAGCATGGGATTTACAAACTTCCAACTCAAATGGTACTTGCAAGTTGTTTAGTTTACTTTGGGTTTGGATGACACTACTTTGATTATCAATTATATAAATGTTAAGAATGGTAGTATCATGGACATTATTCACACTTTTCCCTTGGGTGTTGGGTGAAGAGGATTCCCCTTTTTTGAAGTTGGTGTTTGTTTTAGGTTCCTCAATGTCTATCGCTTTACTGTCAATCAAATCTTGGACCAAGTGTTTCTACTGCATGTAGTGATTTGTCTTATGTCCATTATTCCTATGAAAATCACAGAAATGTGCATCATTCCACCATGAGGGTTTAACTAGGGGATCATAAAATCTTGCCTCTGGTAACATTATAAGCTTAGATGCAAGAAGTTCTTTCAATGTTGATTCTAATGATTGCCCCAAAGGTGTGAACTTTCTGCGGTTATTCAATGTTTGATATGGCAGTCTTGATGAGGGATTATTTTGATTATTATTCTGATTGTTGTTCTAATTTGTGTTGGCATTGTTTTGATTGGGGGTTTGATTGGTCTTGGGTGTGATTCCAGATAGATTGAAGACCGATTTGGCATTATGCATTTCGACTGAATTATCATTGCCATTATTCTTGTATTTTTTCCAAAACTTTGGTTTGTCATTCTTGGAGGAATTGGATGAATTATTTTCGTTGTAGACTTTCAAGATTCCTCACTTGACCAAAGCTTCCTCAATTTTGATCCCATTTTCAATTAGCTTTTTAAAATTTGGAGGACATTGTAATTCGATCCTATAACTCATTAAACTAAATAAATTGTAAAACTTATTTAATTAATTAAGAAGAAATAGAAAATATGATTTTGGGAAAAGAAGAATATTTACTTTATTTGAAATAAAACAATGTGATAATTAAATTAAATAAATTATAAAATTCATTTAATTAATTGAGAAGAAATGGAAAAGTGATTAAATTAAATAAGTAACTAAACTTATTTAATTAAGATAAAGGAATGTAGAAAATGAACAATAGAAATAAACTATTTAAATTCATTTATATGTAGATTGAATTTAGAAGATTAATTAAATAACTTGTATTTAATTAATTAATAAACTTATTATAATGTGACCATTTTTAGGTGTATACAAAAACAACCTATGAAAATTTTGGCTATCAATGGAAATGCCACATCTCAAAAGCCCCCAATGCCTGATCTCCTAGAAACTATTGAGTCCAGATTGGAAAAGGAAAATGAGGAATTAAAGGAGTTAGAAAGAATGCAAATCATGGAAACTAATGTTGAGATACAGAGGAAGATTGATTTCTTGAAATCTCCATGCCTTGTTGGAAATCCCATGACATCTAGTTCACAAGACCCTACTCCCTCTTCATCAAAGCCTTCGCCTACAATGGAGGTCAAAAATTCATCTCATATAGACCATTCCATCTCTACTTCCAAACCTTCGAACATAAATAGAAATGAGGACATTGGTAATTCATCTGGTGATAAGAATGTGAACCACAAAGTAGGAGGAGATGGAGAAAATAGGCATAATGAGAATAGAGAAAACCAACTTCACAAGTGACCTTTACAATTCTAAAGGTATAGATAGCTATGTTTTGATGGGATCCCCAGTTTTCCTAATCCCATTGATAATGATATCAGGGTGGTATTGAGCAAATTCACCAAAAATAATGTACTATCTAGTGAGGACCATTTGAGGACTTTCCTCAATATGCTAGATGAATATAGGGTAGAACATGTGGATGTGGTGATGAAGCTATTTATGTAGTCACTTATTGAAGATACAAGGGATTGGTATAGGGGCCTACTAGAAGGTAGCATTGGGTCATGGGAAGAATTTAAGAGGGTTTTTAGAGAGCTTTATAGAGACAAAACTAACTCTAGGTTTATGCTTAATGAAATCTACATCACTGAAGGATAGAATAAAATGGTGTCTAATTTTAACATCAGATTTCAAAATGCTATGAATAGAGTCCCACCAAACATGAGATTGAATGATCAAGTCTTTCTAGTTACTTATTACAAACATGTGTTAACATCTAAGGGGTAAAGACCCTCATACTTTGAGGGATTTATTTAAAGTTGCAATACACATAGAAGGTGATAGGAGAGCCTTGGGTAAGGTGGGGAGGAGAGATGATGTTAAGATTCTAAAGAATCCTAGGAATAAATAGGAAAAGGCCTCCACTTCTATTCCTACTTCTAATGAACAATGGGAAAAGGTAATGAGAACTCTCAAGGATATCAAATATAATGTTGCAAGGAATGATAAGGGACTTGGAAATGAGAGACAATATTTATTAAAAGTGAGAAACCTCCTAGGTTACAAGATCACCCTTACAATAACAATTGGTGTAATGGAAATCCAATTCAGAATGATCAGAAGAATACATAGAGTAAAGTTCACCCTGATCCATTACAAAAAAAACTCTACTAATTTTACTGGTGAAGCACCCTGGTGTGTTGTTTTCCAATTGCCACATGTTTCTCAAACATGTTCAGTGGAAAAACAATTTGAAGATAGACAAGATGTTTCTAATGATTATGAATCACCTCAAGAAAATAGTGAGGAGATAAATGTGCTTATGAACAAATCAGATTTTGCTGAGGAAGTATGTTCTTCAGAAGATGAATCACATGAGGCTGCTACTAACAATCAAAGGAAAAAATTAGATGCCTATCATCAACAAATTTTTCCTGATGAAGATGATTAATGTTGATCTTAATGTTTGTGCTTTAGAGATAAATGAAATGAATGGATCTCTAAGATAACCCTTTGATGAGGAATATCAAAGAATGATAGTAGCATTGGTTGCATAAGCTAGAAACACTCACAATTTGAGAAACATAATTGTAAACAATGACCAAGGTAAGCCAAGCAGCCTATTCATCAAAGAGAAAAACACAAAAAAATAGGGAGTTAAGGAAAATGGTAAAGAGGGTGAGATTAAAGCCAAGGAAAATAAAGGACCTAAGATTTGGGCTAAGAAAGACAACACAACCAAGAAAAATGATGATATTGTTTCTCCGATTGTGAAAGCAAGGAATCAAAAGACAAATGTGGAGCAAGAAAAGAAAAAAGAAAACAAAGAGGTTGAAAAGAAATGTGAGCAACAAAAGGAAAAGATTCAGGAGAAGAATTTGGTGTCTTATGAAATACGTAAGTATAATCATGTCGAAATTTTTAAGTTACTTTCCCAAGTAGGTAATAGTCCCATTGATGGAAATGATAAGAATTGAATAACATAAATAAAAGGCAACGACCCTTATTAATGGTGCTACTACATCCTGTGATGATAAAAGAGTGTCTACTTAACCTAAAGTGAGTGTAGGTAAAGTTATTGAAGATGAAGTGGAGGGAGAAATTAGTGAGATCCCATAGATATATTTTGGTAGTACTATCATAGCTTGCCAAAGCAATATTGATCCTTTTTATGTGACTTTAATTGTTGATGATAAGCTTCTAAATTTTTTTACGATTGATTCAGGAGCTTCATCTAACATCACACCGATAGAAATTATGAAAGAGATGGGTTTGAAAATAAATTATGCCTATGAAAAATGCTATGCCATGGATTCAAGAGAAATCCCAATCATAGGAGTGATTAAGGATGTCCCATACAGACTAGCTTTTTTTCTAGACAAGGAATTTTTTATGAGTATAGTTGTGATGGATACCCCACCCAATTACAGTATGTTATTTTCAAGAAAATGGAGTGCTTACATGGGAGGTAGAATGTAGTGTGATATATCTTTTTCCACATTTCTAATGGAGGGAAAAGACATTAATATTGTGAGGGAGCCAAGAGCCCCACACATGATTGAATTTATGGATCAAGAAGATTGAATTCACTTTGTGGATACCGATATTGACAACTTTAGGGTTGAAAAGTTACAAGAAGAAGAGGACAAACAACCTGCACCCATTGAAAAGGAAATGTTGTAGCAAGCAAACAATGATGAACTATGGAGCATGTATTTTGACACTGCTTGCTCAAAGGAAGGAGCAAGTGCAGGGGTGATACTCATATCCCCTAGTGGCAAAACTTTTAAGTTTTTATTTTCTTTATTATTTGCATGTACAAATAATGTAGCTAAATATGAGGTTTTGCTACTAGGATTAAGATTAGCTAAGAAGAATGGAAACAAGAAGTTGAGGGTTATTGGTGATTTAGAGCTTGTTGTTTCTCAAGTTAGATCAAAATATGCATCAAAGAACAATAGGTCGAAATAGTATAGGAAAATTGTTTGGGATTCAATTGAATAGTTTAATGCTTTTGGTATTGATTGGCTAGATATGAGTAAGAATCAGGTGACAAATTTGCTTGCCAATATTGCACTCTGACCAAATGAAATTATATTTGTAGGCATTTCAAAAGTTGAAGTGAAAATCAAGCCTTTAGTTTTTGATAACATACAAAACTGGTAGGGTTTTAATGATGATGAAGAAATTTTGAAGTTCTTGGAGTGTGTGGATGAGTATGAAGGTCAAGAAATTGACTTTGGAGCTTTTGTGGAAGAAGTGGATGGTAAAGAAACAACATTTGGCAATAAAATTATTGAATTAAAAACTAACAAAATCCCAAAGGGTTTTATCTTTTCTAGAGGGGGTGTTTGATGGCATAGATAGGACCAATGCCAAAAAAACATCTACTCATAAGGACGACCTAGAAGAGGTGAACCTTGGCATAGAAAATGCTCCAAAAAAGTCTACATTTGGAAAGAAAATGAAGCCTCAACTAAAAGAAATGCTTATTTCTTTGTTAAGGAAGTACAAGCATGTCTTTGTCTAGTCCTGTGATGATTTAAGGGATTACAAGGATGAACTATTTCAACATGAAATTCCCTTGAAATCTAATGCTAATCATTTTAGGTAAAATAAAAGGCCAATCAATCCTACACTAGTTCCTAAGATGCAAGAAGAATTGTTCAAGTTAAGAGATGCAGGTATCATTAAACCAATTAGGCATTCTACATGGGTGTCTAACCTAGTGCTAGTGAGAAAAAAGAATGGTGATATAAGACTTTGCATAGATTTCAAAAACCTTATTATATCATCATTAAAAAAAACTATCCATTGCCTAACATGGAAGCCATGTTACAGAAGGTGTGAAATTTTGTCTATGATGGATGGTTTTTTTGGATACAACCAAGTTGTGGTTAAGGATTCTGATTTGTAAAAGACTACATTTACAACTCCTTGGGGACCTTATTTCTATGTTAGGATTCCTTTTGGCATAACAAATGTAGGTACTATGTTTCAAAGGGCTATGGATGTGGCCTTTTCTAACTTTATTGATATCTTCTTAGCAGTTTATCAAGATGACTTGATAGCATACAACAAGAAAGAGGAAGACCATAGTATGCATCTAGAGAAGTTATTTTTCAAGGCACTTGAATATGGCATATCTTTGAATCCCAAAAAATGTGTGTTTAGGGTAAAAGAAGGAAAGTTTCTTAGCCATATTGTATCAAAATAAGGAATACGAATTGAACCTGAGAGAGTGGCTACTATAGGTAAAATCCCCTAACCAAAGAATGAAAAAGGAATCCAATCATTCATTAGTCAGATCAATTTATTAAGGAGATTTGTGACAAACTTTGTAGAAATTACCTGCCCAATCTTCAAAATGTTGAAGAAAGGAGAAAAGGTAACTTGGAGTGAAGATCCTAGCAAGGCATTCAAGAGTATCAAACAAGATATTATTGAAGTCTATATTTTTCCAAGTCGTTAATTTTTTTTTCCTGTACATCATTTCACATACTTGTTGTTGTACTATTACAAAAGAATGATGAAGGTTTTTAACAACCCATTGCAATTTTTAGTGAATCCTTGTAGGATGCATAACTAAAGTATGATATAATTGAAAAACAAGCATATGGATTGGTCAAAGTAGTGAATAATTTTAGAACTTATCTAATGGGAGCTACAATCATTTCTTATGTACCAAGTGCTGTAGTAAAATAAATCTTCACTCAACAAGAAGTTACAGGTAGAAGATGTAGATGGATTAACAATATGCAAAAATTCAATATAGATGTCCAAATCACCAAATTAGTGAGAGGATAGGGATTAGATAAGCTGATGGCTAAAACCAATATGGAATCCAAACAAATTAATTAGATAGAGTGTGTATATGTTGCACCAATATGTGATATGCAAACATGTGGTTGGTACAAGTGTATTGTTCAATATTTGTAGACTATGCAGTGCCCCGAAGGAATGACAGACAATGAAAAAGGAACCTAAAATTACAAGCTATTAAATATGTAATTATTGACAATGAGCTTTGGTGGAGAAGTATATAAGGTGTGGTTCTTAAGTGCATGGATGGCAAGCAAGCACTAGAACTCTTAACAAAAATGTATAGTGGAGTCTATGGAGGGCATTACATGGCAAAGAAAACTTCCCACAAAATTTTGAGAGCAGGGTTCTAGTGGCCCTTAGTGTTCAAAGATGCTCACAAGTTTGTAAAAACTTGTGATGTGATGAGACAAAAAATATCTCATCTATTAGCCAAATAAAAACATTTATTTTTCTTAATTATGAAGTTTATCAATACTGAGCATGATGAGGAAAGTAAGAGATTTTCAATTTGAGTATTCAAGATTTCATCATATCTTGAAAATTACAATCTAGGTTTTTGATATTTTTGGATAAAAATTAGGAGACAAGAAGGCAAAAAAACCCATTAAATTTCACAAAAAACCCAGTTTGTGGTTTGAGAGAAAACTTTACCAGTCTGATGCTCCAGAACTTTGCTTTCATGCTCAAAAATTTTTGGAGCTAAAGAAGGATCTAAGTGAAGGATAAGTGTGATAGAATTTATGAAGAATTTGAGCAGTTTTGGCTTCTATGAGTAGTTAAGGGACAACATTTGAGAGCATCTAGTGGGAAATTCAAAGCATCTAAGGCAGGTTGTTGAGTTATGCAAACAAATGAAGCATTTTAAGGAGATAGTTTTGGGCAGTTTGAACCTTTTTGCAAGAATCTAGGAGCTGTTTTATGAGATTTAATGATACATAAGCTAAAGTCATGACTGTTTCAGCTCTCTAACGCCTTTTTGGAGCTTGTTAAAGGGCTGAAAAATAGGCATATTTGTTTTGGATGTGACCAAAGGAGATTGAGTCAACAAGATGAAGCAAATACTTATCTTTTTCCCCCAACACATGTTCCTATCTTCTAGAAAGTTGTTGACATCTATAAGGCTCATCTTTTAGAATTATATAAATTCATTATAATCAAGGAATCAAATGGGGAAGATTTTTATAAAATAATAGAGTTTAGTTTTTAGCAGCAATAGTGTAGTTGTTTGTAGTTTTCATTTCATAGTTTATTTTATAGCAATCTTTCATTCCTTGTTATTTATATTTTTAGAATTTCCCTTTGAATGCTTCTTAAGATAGATTTCATTCCAAAATTTCATTTACCAGCTCTTAGATTAGATTTGTTTCCAAATATTTCTTTCATGCATTGTCTTTCAATTTTGTTTGTAGAAAAATAATGTCATGCAAATGATTTCTTCTCCCTCTAGCATATTGCCATGGACACTGCCTTGGATTGACATTTATAATTAAATGATGAGGATTGCAATGACCTTCATCATGATGATTGCCAAATATTTTCAGGAAAGCTCAAATTCTTAGGGAGTTTTCCACTTAGACCAATTTTAGTCCAAGCCCCTTGTCAACAATGGGTTATTGATTTTATTGGTGAAATCTTAGATAAATCCAGTGGAGGACACTCTTGGATTCTTGTTTCTACTTCTTATTTTACAAAATGGATAGAAGCAATCCCCCAAAAAGGAAACAAGTGAAGTTGTGGTTGATTTTTTGATGAACAACAACTTGATCAGGTTTGGAGTCCCAAAAAAGATTATTTCTGATAATGCCATGTGTTTTAGATCAAATGAATTTAGGGATTTTTGTGATAAGAATGAAATCCAAATATCTTATTCTTCTCATTATCATCCACAAGGAAATGGTCAAGATGAATCAATTAATAAGAGTTTAATGAAGACCATCAAAAAGGTGATTGAGAAAAAAAAGAAGGCATGGGATTCAAAATTAAAGCTTGCACTCTAGGTAGATAGGGTTATTGTCAAAAATGCTACAAGACATTCTCCATTTGGTTTGGTTTATGGTTTGGATGCACGGTTACCTCATAACAACTTATTAAAGATGTATACATTTGTCCAAGAATATGATGGAGATATCTATGATGAAACGCAACATAAGGTGAATGATTTGATAGAATTGGATGATGCCAAAAGAGAAGCTCAGAGCAAGAATGCTAAAATGTATTAGCAACTCAAATATTTGTATAACAAACAGGATTTTCCAAGGAAGTTTGAAGTAGGAAACATGGTGATGATGTGGAATGATAGAGCACAAGATAAGGGAAAACATGGGAAATTTGATGCATTACGGTTGGGTCCTTATCTGATATCAAACACTCATGGTGAGGATTCTTACCTTTTACAGAGCTTGATTAGTGAACTTCTTGAACTGCCAATACATGGATAGTTCTTGAAATCATACTTCTCTTAAGGTATGATTATTTTCCATGTACATTTTAATGTTATGTATATTGTGTATATAGTCTTGGTTTGGTTTAATTTTGGTTGTGTCTGACTACCTTGTCTAGGTGATTTCCTAGTTTTGTGTTCTTTGTGTTGGTCTACTTCAACTTGAGATGTTTGAGATCTCACCATGCTTGCGAGAGGTAGGCATCCCTAGTCGGAGCCATTGGTGGAACCCTCCAAAAAAATTCATGTCCCACTATTTTTATGTCCACACCTGGTTAATTTCTTGATCTATTTGGTCCATTGGCTAAGGTTTGTGTCTTAGGGTTTAGGGTTTATCAACCTTTCATTTCTAAACCTTAATCCTTATTCTTTTGGTCTAATTATCCATTGAATTTATGTTGTCAGTTACTAGTCTTTTAAGTCATAACTTGAGTCATTGATTGCATGTGTTAACCAACCCTTGGGTCTAGGAGTTACCAAAGTATACCTTCATTGAAATATCCTTTATTTTTGGCCTCATGTGAGTCTTTTCCATGGTCAGATGTTCTAAAATATTTACCTTTTTATCCTCAGGTTGGACTTATGTTTTAAATTTGTTACGAAAATAGTTCCCTCTAACCTAGGTGGTCCCCATTTTAAAACAACTTTGAGCATATGCACAAAATGTTTCACTTAAGTGATTTCCCATCTCTAGCCTCAAGTGTATCAAAAATTGTCTTTTCCTCATCGGCTTTGTTTTAGTGATGAGTGATAGACTATTTTTCCTTGCATTGTGCCTTGCCTTTTTATTGCTACAAGCTCATCATCACCCATTTCATTTGAGAAATGAGTGATGCCTTGCATTTCCCTTCGGATCACTCCTCATTATTATATCGCTAATCATTTTTCGCCTACTTCCCTCAAATTAGAGATGCAAAATGTAACCCTTGATTTCATATGAGATGCATGTGTCATAATCTCCTTTCATCACCACCACCCTATGTATCCCTCATAGCATCCCCACTAGCCTAAATAAAAGTGATGAGTGATGTGAAGGTTGAATTCCCCTTCATCGATTGGTCTTAATACATTGCTGATACATATTTAAGAAAAGGCTAAGTAGTGATGAGTGACGAGTGATGGAAGATTATTCTCAAAGATTCTTACTTAAGTTAATACATCGTTGTTATTTAAAGAATTGAAGTTCCACTATCATGTACTTACATCAAATGCGCGATGCGTGATGGGATACCATAAAAAAGGATAAGAAAGAGATATATTAAGAGAATATTCCAATCAAAGGGTCGAGAATGCATCGCTTGCATATAGTGCATCATGGATTGTATTTTTCTAATGAAAAAGAAGTAGTGATACGAGATGAAAGACTTATTCTTTTTTTTCATCGTATGGTCCTAATACATCATTGTTTCACCCTCAAATGTGAATATCATTTGAGCGATGAGTGTTGGATTTGTGGAAAAGGTTGGCAGTTGAGTTTTAAAGCAACCACGTGGAATCATCATAGGGAATCACACCAAGTATTCACATTGTGGATTCAGACAAGGAACTAAAAGGAAATTAACATGAGCAATAAGCACGAAACATTATTGATCATGTTTTAAAACAAGTTGATCAACAGTCAAAATTCAAAAATGAACGGCTAATTGTCATATGCCACCCTATTTGCTCGTGTGAGCCATCATACTCCATTAATGGTGTATCTACCTATATTTTGAAAGCCATAAAAGATTGAATTGCTCATTTTTATATCATCTCAGCAAAAGTTTGAAGGAGAACAAGGAGGAGGAGACCTTGAATGTGCAAATTCAAAAGGAAAAGTGCTTAGGGTTTATGAGTAAGTAAAAGCTTTACTTCTTTGTGTTGATTTTCCAAAAGGATTTGAGTTGAGTTGAATTCACGAGTGTGGTAAGAAAAGATTATGACCTAGGGTTTGCAATTGTTTTATGAAATTTTAAAAGTGAATCATATGCCCTAGCTCAAGTCTAAAAACAAAACTACCAGTAGGGTTAGTTGTAGAGTTTTGTTGAATTTAATTTCGAGAGAAACTCTAACTTCTTAGCTAGAGTTTAGCAAGGAACCCTAGTTTTCTAAAAAGAATTCACAACATGTCAAGTTAGCTGGTTATCCAAGCCAAAGGCTAAACCTAGAAAGGCTAGGGTCAAGGCCAAAGGTCAAAAGCCAGAAGTTTCAGAGGCTTCTGATAAAAAGAAGGCTACAAAGAGAGATTTCACCCATTTCATGGAGGGCGACCCTAAAGAGAAACTTCTTGGAGCAATGCTAGTTGGGAAAAGAGTCACTAGAGAAGGTATTATGACAAAAATATTGATGTATTTTTCCAAGGGAATTGGAGAAGTGTGTTACCCCAAAGTGGGTGGGAATTGTTTCTATATGCTTTCAAAAGAAGGGGAGCTAGGCTTCCAACTTTCCACTTGTGGGAGTGTGATATTGGGAAATTGGTAGTCCCAAATGTATTTTTGTAAGTGGAATTGATTCTAGAGATTGCAAAGAATTACACCATAAAGGATATGATTATTCAGAGTGTGAATAGAGTCCCACTATTGGACATATCTAGGAGCCGAATAGTGGAGATCTTCAATTTGAATCTTGCAACCATAGTGTCAATCAATTTTGGTGAATTATACCAAGAGTATGAGAAAAATAAGTTGGGTTACAGGAGACATGTGATGCCATGGCACATAATATGGGACCAAGGAAAGAATGAAAAATGGTTTGGTCCTGTTGTACCCAAAATTAAAAATTTCGCTTCATTAAGGAATTTTGTTAAAAAGGGTCAAAGTCTTGTAAATTTTTCCAAAAAGGTCAAAAATTAGAAATTTTTGTGTCAAAATTGTTGGTCAAAAACTCAAAATTTTCAAAATCTAATGATCTGAGTCTCTTCAAAGCAACCTTATCTACAAAACCTAGATCTCAGTTTTTTGGACCTACTTGTTAGGAAATTTTCTAAAAATAGAAAGTTTCTAAAAAGACCTTTTTTAGGTTTTTCTTGGACGCTAGTCCAATCAGAATCATCAAAAGATTAGTTTTTCTTTGGTGGGTCTATTTTGCTTTTTTAGAAGCTAAAATAGGAGCTCCAAGGTCATCAATCGAGGATGGTCAACTGCCAAGTCTCAGATTCAAGGTCTCAAAAATTGGAAAAATTGAGTAAGGGTGAAAGTGTTCTTGAAATGGAGAACGAAAGGGGGGAAGTTGGAAAATATTGAAAATGGTGAAAATTTGTTTAACACTAGAGATGCTACACACCCTTGTCCAGTTAAGGCACCTAGTCAGGGATAAATTTAGTGGTGAATCTTCGCCAATTGGCGAATATTTGAAATCGGGACCTCCAAAAATGGCGAATAATATAGGCTAGAAAGGACGTTGAATCGCCAGGTTTTTACAAAATTTTTTTTTTGTCTCGATTAAATTGCTAATGTATTATTTTTTAAATGACACATCATCGGATCTGATTCGCCAGTAGTTTATACTGTAATTACTAATATTACTTACATTCGCCAGTAATCTTATATTCTTACAATGAATTTTTATGGTATATTCACCACTAATAATAATTTACCATTTCATTTTAGGGATATTTTAGCCTTTAATAGTTTTATTATTTATTGTCATCGATTAGCTTTTTAATCGATTGACTGCAAGTGAATTCTGTGACTTTATTTGCACGTGCCTTTTAAAAAGGTTGTTGAGGCCTGAAATTTGTTTTGGGCCACGCAATTAGATTTGATCATGTGGCCCAAAACAAATTTCGGGACTCAACAACCTTTTTAAAAGGCACATGCATATAAAGTCATGAAATTCACTAATTGCATATTAAATCATTGTATCGGCGAGACATTCCTAACTATCCCACCAATGATGTTAACTCACACCGATAAGGCTTCCATACTCCACCTGGGGTCCACCAAGGCACAAGTACACCACTTGTGTAATTCCAGAGAATCATGAAGGGAATCTACAATATTCATGTGAAGCTCCCAGAAAGACATCCGATCAAAGCTCTGTATCGTTGTATTGGTAGGACATCCCTAAGTGTCCCACCGATGATGTTCACTCATGCTGATATTCGCTCATGGAATGAACTTGCAATCGTCCGATTTTCAAGTGAGATTTTTTAAAAACACTTGATCCGTGTGTGCTCCAATGCATTTTCAATAGTGAATTTATGCTTGGTGGCGAGGGGCTTTTCCCCTCGACCTCACCTGTATCGCGATAGGAGCACATCAGGGCTGTTGTCCTCGGACCCCGTGAGGGGGCTCCATCCCCTTGACCCCCGCAAGGGGCGCTGCCCCTTGACCCTGTCGATGGCTGTTGCCGTCGGGCCCCTACTTCTATATTTTAAAAAACAAAATAAATATGGGGGAACTGCGCCGACCAAGTATGCAAATTTTTAAAGGAGAGATTCGCCATTTTAATGAACCGTTTTAGTGATTATTCACTAGGATTCGCCAATGTGATTATTTTTTTTACCAATTATCCATTAAGATTCGCTAAGGAAAATTAATATATTTTTTAAATAAAAGGAAAGATTCACCAGGATTTTACACCTTTGTTGAGGCAGGGGTTTCTTAAAGTTATCCTTGTGCCTAGTTCTTCATGCCTTTGCATATTTTTCAGTCCTTGGCAATCAAAGCACGATCAACTGTGAAATCATCTACCGAGCACAAAGCAGTGAAAGTGAAGAGCCAAGGAAAAGTTTAAAAAAATGCAAATAAAAACCAACTCTGGATAGTAAAGGCGCCCCAGGTAGCCTAGGGCACCCAACATTTCAAGGGCTCAGATGCTAGTATTAGGTTTTGTGCATCGAAGACATTTTTTCTCATAATTCTTCTGGTTTCATAGTGTATCGATCAGTAGGTCCATTGGATCAATCAAATAGCTAGAATTATGGATTGAAAAGAGATATTTTATTAGAGAAGAAAACATAAAATCATGAAAAAACCTTCAATATATTCTAAGTTTGGTGATCATTGGCACCCTAAGTAGCCAGGGTGCCTAGGGTTTTGAGTGGCCTAATGCAACTGTTAGTGTTTGCAAATATGCACATCTTCTGAAGAATTCCCCAGATTTTCTAGTAGATGTCTTAGCTAGATCATTAGATTCATCAATTATTGGAAATTTCAGATCAAATGGAGGTGAAGATCACAAGGAATAGAAAAGATGAAATTTGAAGGATGAAATTCACAAAATATAACTAAGTTTGGAAAGTAAAGGTGCCCCAGGTTGCCAGGGGTGCCCAAGGTTTTGAGCCTTCAAATGTCATTTTTAGGGTTTGTCATCTCCAAGACATTCATTCTAGATTCGATCCAACTCTTCAATGGATTCATCATCAAGCTTTGAATACTTTTCAAATGCTAGTGGTTGCTGATTGAATGGACAAAGAAAATGAAGGAAAATAAGTCTAACTTTGGAGGAGTTGGGCACCCCAAGTAGCAGTTTTTGGGACAAGTCACCTCAAAGAAGATCATCTCAATTTTCATGAATCTATCCAACAAGTCTGACATCTAGATCATCGGACCTCTTGAATGGCTAGAATTGTAAATTCAATAGAAGATTCATCTGAAGATTAGAAAACATTAAAAAAATTGAAGAACATAAAAAATGGCTAAGTCTGGGATGCATGGGTGCCCTAGCCAACCAGGGCTGCCCAAGTTTTTGAGCCCCCAAAATCACTTTTCAGGAATCACAGTCTCTAAGAGATCTTTCTCACAAATCTTCATACTATCCAATAAATCTGTTAGCCAATTCACTGGATCTTTTAAACATCTAGAAATGAAGATCAAACTGATGTCAAAAAACAAGCAAAGTTGAGAATCTTGAAAAATATTTTAACTATGAAGAGGAAGGGTGCCCAGGACTTAATGCCTTAGTGAATTTTCTAATTTTCATCATTCGACATTCAAAATAGTGTCTACATTCGATGTACCTTCTTTTGGATCGGCTTCAAAGATTTAAAGTTTGGAAAATAAAAGCACTTTTTAATCCTCAACATCTATTTAAGAAGGCTTTTGTATCCATTATTCACATATTTTGTAGGTAGGTTTACGTCTAGAGAAAGAAAAATATAATTTTTTTCTTTTCAAGATTTAGAGGCTCAAACGAGGTGCTTTTTTAGTATTCTTCATGGATTTGGGATTGGCAAGCACAAAGACATTCTTTTTCATAATCCATTCTTCTAGGGCATCAGATTTCAGAAATAGGTGGTCAACTTTTTCAGTTTTCATTGATCTAGGTCTATCTACTTTTTGTTCCTCTTGAAGATTGGAAAATTTTCTATTTCCAAAAATCTTCTTTTTCGGTGCTTTTCCGAGAAATCCTCAACTTTTTTCAGAATCTGACAAACTGGGTCTCTTCAAAACCTAATTGTCTACAAAACCCAAATCTCAACTTTTTCCGACAATCTATTTTTTGGAGAAAAATCAGCACCTTTTTGGGGTAGCGAAGATTTCCAAGAATATAACTAAAAAATAGCAATTAACTTGATGCGTTTTCTAATTTTTCTTACTATTCTTGTCTCACACGTATCTATTCTTTCTGAAAGATGAAATATCAAGTTGTAATAGTTGGAACTTTCCCTATTTTTTCTTTCAGCAGGTTGTTAGTTAGTTTTCATATTTTAGTTTTAGAAATAAAGATTGCAAGTTGGAAAGTCTTGTTGTAAAAGCAAGGATATTTTAGGCTTCTCCACTCCTTTCTTATGTATAAATAAGGGCAGCCTTGCCTATTTTTCTTTAACCATTATTGTGATAGCAAATTGTTGAGCCTTCTTTTTATTGCAAGTTGTTATTCAATGTTTGTTCACTTAGTGTAAGAGCAAGCTTGCATGCTTATCTTTTGCTACAAGTTATTATTTAGATCATGAGTAGTTTTTGTCAAGTGTATTATGGATTAATCAGTAAAATGTAAGCCTATTATTGCTAGAATCTTGTTGTCCTAGAAGTGTAATCATTATTTAAAATTTGAGAAAGGAAATTTTATGCTTGCTTTTTTGCTTTGATCTACTCTCTCAAATTTTGTTTTATGTGTTCTAGTCATATAGTATTTATTTCAGCTTGCACCAAAAAGTACAATGAGTCTTCGGGTTGCATTGGAAGATAGTATGTTTAAGTATCTATGTTGAAATCATTCCTTGTTTACTTCTAACTCTCAAGCTTTGAGTTTACTTGAGTTGGTAGAAGCATCATTAGAGTAGGCCTAGTTGTAGTTGAAGTTTTAAAAATAGAAAGCCTCAGCTATGATGCAAAGTTATATAACCTTGTGCTCTTATCTGAGAACAAAAAGATTGGAAAATAGTTTATTTTACTTTCTTTAAAGCATCATCAGCAAGGAGGGAGCTTCCCCTCCTAATTTAAAGAGAAGTTTATTTGTGCATAGCTGTCCATTTCTAATAAGTATTCCAGAGGTGTGAATTGAAATGCCAATAGTTTTCTAGCACCCACTATGGGGCAGGAGGCATAAAATCTCAAGAAATCTAACACTTTATGACACGAGAATGACCATCTAGCATCCTATTGCTCCTATCAGGAATAACCTATGATCTAGCAAGAAGCAATGGCTAATAACAATAATAATGCTGGCAATAATCAAAGACATCCACCCCCATTACCTTGGGGTAATAACATTGGAACTTTGGATTTGCGGGAAAATCATGAGTTACTTAAAGGGTCAAGGAATCACTTTCCTTGGTTTCACGATGATGGGAGTCAACACCTAGATGAGCATATCTCTATGTTTACAATGGCTTGTGCTATGTTGTATGTAGCACATGAAGACATCACAGTGCATCTGTTTGTAGAGAATTTTGTGGGAAATGCTACCAACTAGTTCAATCACTTGGAGCCAAGAATCATTACAAGATGGGAAACTATGAGTGAGAAATTTTTGATGAGATTCAAGACTATTGAAGATAGTCATCTATTTTTTGTTCGACTTGAAAATTCAAAGTTGTAGCACAATGATCCCATGAGGGATTTTGTAGCAAGATTTGATTGTCTTGTTACATGACTTTCTTCTACACTTAATCCATCATTGAAGATTCTAATGAGTTGTTTCATAAATTATCTTCCATCAGAGAAAGCCTTCTTCCTGAAGATGACAAAATAAATAGAATTGATAGATGCGTAAGAACACGCCATCAAGCTGGAGGATAATATGATCACCTTCAGTAAGATGAAGGACTCAATCAAACCTCTAGTTCAGAGTTCTTCAAATCCACTGCTACAGAAGGTAGCCAATGAGATACTTTCTCTACCACCAACATAATATCAACCTCAACAACAGTATCAACCTCAACAACTATACCAGCCGAGGAGAAATAACTTTTAGCCTTACAATAATTGCAAGCCACAATTGCCAGCTCCATAAAAAAAAGTTGAAGCTGCACAAAATACAATATTTTATTCTTTCCACAAGACTGATGCATATATCGCCTCCACATGTCCTAAAAAATTAAGAATGAATTAGATTATAGGATATATTGATGTTGCACTTAGTTTAGGTATTGTCCCTACACCAAGTTCAAATGTTGTCTTACCACAGATGGACAACTTCAATGACGACTCTACTATGGGATACTTTGAACCTGTTATTGAAGAAAAAGAAGACCTCTACCACTAATCTCTTGTAGTAAAACATGGAAGATATTCAATGCATGTGTTTACACGTGCTCTGCACTTGAAAGCACAAAAGGAAGAAGAGAGGAAAAAGGCTAAAGAACAAGTTCAAGAAGCGATTTCTCAAGAACCATCCTTAGCAAATTTTGACATTGTAAACTTGATGATGAAGACCAAGATTAAGATTTCACAGTTGGAGTATCTTCATGAGATCATCCCAAACAGTTGGACAAAATAATACATGTAAAGAAAGAAGCTTCAATTCAGCCTGCATTGGTCGAGTCATCTGTTCCAGTGGAAGAAAATCCCAAACCTTTTTATATATCCCTATATATAGGAGGATTCAAATTGAGAAATTGCATTATTGATTTAGGATCCTCAAACAACGTCATGCCTCTACAAGTGATGAATGCATTTGGACTTTCTTGCACTAAGACACATGACAAGTGTTATTCAATTGAGTCTAATTTGGTGGCATTGGTTAGAAAATTGAAGGAAACTAAAGTAAGGTTGTCATCTTGTTTAGAGAAAAAGATAGTGATGACTATCCTAGTGTTTGACATTCCAACTAGCTACGAGATGTTGTTGAGCCAGAGCTTCTACAAAAATCTTGGTGGTGAGATGCAGTTAGATTGGTTGTTCATGACCATTCCTGTAAAGGAGGGAAAAATAAAGATAGAACATGAGCCCAAATCCCGATTCATAGTGGTGAAATCTCCAAACCCCTCAACCCAAATTATATATCAAGAAACGAGTCTTGGTAATTATGTGACACTATTAGAGATATAAATTGAAGACCAAAACATTGCTTGTCCCAAAAAGAGACTGAAAAAGGATACAAAGTTATGGACAATAAAGTTCGATGGGGGTTGTTCAACAATAGGTTCATGAGTAGGGGAAATGATCATTTCCCCTAAAGGATGGTTGTACCCATTTACATATTTCTTGAAATCAAAATTCACTGAAGCTAAAAAAGAGGCACTTTTATTAGACCTAAAAAGTGTTGAAGACATGGGAATGAAACTCCTACGTGTTAAAGGGGATGTAGAGCTGATCGATGAGCCAATAAAAAATATTTCCAAGTCAGAAAGGATCACCTATGACATTATAGAAATTGAGTTTGGAACACGATCAAATGGTTTGAAGCATTTGACATTAGAGATGTCCCAAGGATGGCTAACAATAAAATCGATGCCTCGATGGTATCTACTTCCCTCTTTGTGCCATATTCTAACTTTTGTAAGGGTGCCTTTTCTTGGGCATATGAAGATATAATAATCTTCATCCTGAAAGATTTGTCTTCTACAATACCCTTTAGAAGAGAGGTGAAGCCCTTATGGAAAAAATGACATCGTTGTAATCCATTCTCACTGACATACAATGGGCTATATCTGGAGTACTTCATTCCTTCGAGGATGGAGTAAATTTTCCTTTCTATTTCCATGATGTGTTTCCCTTTTCCATAATGTGTTTGGTATGTTGTTTTTCCCTTTTTCGTGAAGTTTTGTCATGTTTTAGGTGATTTTTAGGGGAGTTCCAACTTTTAGGTGATTTTAGACAGACCTGTCCTAGGTGATTAGGAAAATGGTCATGACTCTGATGCCCAATTGATAAGACATTGGTCTATGCTTAAAAGTTCAAAGATTCTTGGTTCTCCTATGCTATAAGTATTCAACATAGTCCCCAAACAGAGCCAAATGTTGTACCCAAAATTAATTTTTTTGCTTCATTAAGGTATTTTGTCAAAAAGGGTCAAAATCTCGTAAAAATTGTCAAAAAGGTCAAAAAATAGAAATTTGCATGTCACACATGTTGGTCAAAAACTCAAAATTTGACGACCTGGGCCTCTTTAGAGCGACCTTAGCTACAAAACGTAGATCTTTGTTTTTGGCCCTACTTTTTAAGAAATTTTCTAAAAATATTAAGTTTCTAAAAATAGACTTGTACTAGGTTCTTTTACGTTTATTCTCAAATGGATGCTGGAATTTTTTTTTAAAAATAGAAATTTTTTAAAAATAGAATTTCTACTTCCAAGTCTCAAACTAATTTTGTTTCATTTAAAATATTTCTTGATTCGTCTGATCCAGTTAGAATCATCAAAAGATCATTTTTTCTCTGGTGGGTCTATTCGGCTATTTTAGAAGCTAAAATAGGAGCTCCAAGCTCATCAATGGAGAATGGCCAACTGCCATGTCTCAGATTCAAGGTCTCAAACACTACACAGATTGAGTAAGGGAGAAAATTTTTCTTGAAATGGAGAACGAAAGGGGGGAAGTTGGAAAATCTTGAAAATTGTGAAAATTTGTCTAACACTAGAGCTAGGCACCCTTGTCTAGTTAAGTCACCTAACTATTCATGCCTTAGCATATTTTTCAGTCCCCGACAATCAAAGCACAATCAATAGTGAAATAATTTGTCGAGCATGGAGTGGTAAAAGCGAAGAGCCAAGGAAAAGTTGAAAAAATGCAAATAAAAACTAACATTGGACAATAAAGGCACCCCAGGTAGCCTGGGGCATCCAAAATTTCAAGGTCTCAAATACTGGAATTAGGGTTTGTGCATCAAAGAATTTTTTTCTTAGAATTCTCTTAGCTTCATAGTGAATCTATTAGCATGTCTATTGGATCAATCAAACAACCATAAATGTGGATTAAACAGAGAGGTTTTAGTAGAGAAGCAAACTGAAAATCATGAAAAAACCTTCAAAATATTCTAAGTCTGGTGATCATGGGCGCCCTAGGTATCCAGCGGTGCCTAGGGTTTTGAGAGGCCTAATCCAACTGTTAGGGTTTGTGAATATGCTCATCTTCTTTAGAATTTTGTAGGCTTTTCAATGGATGTCTCAGCCAGATCATCAGATTCATCAATTGTCGGTGATTTCAAATTGAATGGAGGTGAAGATCATAAGGAATAGAAAATATGAGATTTGAAGGATGAAATTCATAGAAAATGACTAAGTCTAGCAAGTAAAGGCCCCCAAGTTGCTAGGGGCACCCAAGGTTTTGATCCTTCAAATGACATTTTTTGGGTTTGTCATCTCCAAGACATTCATTTTGGATTCAGTCTAGCTCTTCAATGGATTCATCAACAAGCTCAGAAGACTTGTTAAATGCCAATGACTGCTAATCAAACAAATAGAGAAAATGAAGGAAAGAAAGTGAAAATCATTTAAAACATCTAAGTCTAGAGGAGTTGGGTGCCCAAGTAGCTAGGGGCTCCTAGGAATTCAGACCACCAGATGTTATTTTCAAGATAAGTCACCTCCAAGAAGATCATCTCAAAATTTTCCAAGCTATCCAACAAATCCAACATCGAGTTCACCGGACCTCCTAAATGGCCAAAATTTTAAATTCAATAGAGGATTCACTTGAAGATCAGAAAACATTAAAAAATTTGAAGAACATAAAAAAATGGTTGTTTGGGATGCATGGGCACCCCAGCTAGCCAGGGTGCCCATGCTTTTGAGCCCCCAAAATCACTTTTTAGGAATCATAGCCTCCAAGAGATCCTTCTCAGAAATATTCATACTATCCAATGAATTTATTAGCCAGTTCACTAGATTTTTCAAACATCCAGAAATGAAGATCAAACTGATGTCAAAAAATAAGAAAAGTTGAAAAACCTGAAAAATATTCTAACTCTGAAGAGGACAAGTGCCCAAGACTCAATGCCTTAGTGAATTTTCCAATTTTCATCATCTGACATTCAAAATAGTGTCTAAATACAATGTACCTACTTCTGGATTGGCCTCAAAGATTTAAATACTGGAGAATAAAAGCGCTTTTTCATCCTCAACATCTATTTAAGAAGGATTTTACATCCGTTATTCAAAGATTTTGCAGGTCTTTAGGATTGGCATGCACAAAGGCATTCTTTTTCATGATCCATTCTTCTAGGGCATCACATTTCAAATATAGGTTGTCATATTTTTTAGTTTTCATTGATTTGGGTCCATCTGCTTTTTGTTCCTCTTGAAGATTGGAAAATTTTATATTTCCAAAAATCTACTTTTTCGACGCTTTTTTGAGAAGCCCCCAACTATTGAAAATTTGATAAACTGGTCTCTTCAGAATGTGATTTTCTTCAAAATCCAGACCTCAAATATTTCTAGCAATCTACTTTTTGGAGAAAAATCAACACCTTTTTGGAGTAGTGAAGATTTCCAAGAATAGAACTAAAAAACAACAGTTAACTTGATGCCTTTTTTAAGTTTTCTTGCTATTCTTGTCTCACACTTATCTGTTCTTTGTGAAAGAGGAAATATCAAGTTGTAATAGTTGGAACTTTCCCTATTTTTGCTTTTAACAGGTTGTTAGTTAGTTTCCATGTTTTAGTTTTAGAAATAAAGTTTGCAAGTTGGCAAGTCTTGTTGTAAAAGCACATATATTTTAGGGTTCCCTACTCCTTGCTTGTGTATAAATAAGGGCAGCCTTTCCCATTTTCCTTTAACCGTTATTGTGATAGTAAATATTTAAGCATACTTTTTCCTGCAAGTTGTTATTTAGTGTGTTCACTTAGTGAAAGAGCAAGATTGCATGCCTACCTTTTTCTGCAAGTTATTGTTCAGTTCATGTGTAATTTGTGTCAAGTGTATTCTAATTTGATCACTAAACTGTAAGCCTATTATTGCTACAATCTAGCTGTCCCAGAAGTGTAATCATTATTTTAAATTTGAGAAAGGAAATCTTATGCCTATTTTTCTGCTTTGATCTACTCTCTCAAGTTCTATTTTATGTGTTCTACTTATATAATCTTTATTTCAGCTTGCATCAAAAAGTACAATGAGTCTTTAGGTGTGCATTGGAAAAGATTTTGTTTAAGTATCTATGTTAAAATCATTCCTTGATTACTTCTAACTCTCAAGCTCTTAGATTACTTGAGTTGGCAGAAGCATCATTAGAGTAGGCCTAGTTGTAGTTGAAGTTCTAAAAAGAGAAAACCTCAGGTAAGACATAGAGTTTTATAACCTTGTACTCTTTGCTGAGAACAAAAAGATTGGAAAATAGTTTAGTTTACTTTCTTTAAAGCATCATCAATGAAGAGGGAGCTTCCCCTCCTAATTTGAAGAGCAATTTATCTATGCATAGCTGTTTGTTTCTAATCCATATTCAAGAGGTGCAAATTGAAATGCAAACAAGTCCTAAGGATATAGAACCTTTTGAGTGTGATGAATTTGAGGATTACTTCAAAAACACAAACTATTATTTGTGTTGGGTTCTTTCCAAGAAATTTGATGTGAAGATGAGTGCCCCACTAATGGTAATGGCTATTGACGTTCAAAACAATTTTTCCAATAGAGCTTTTGACTATGTAGCTTATTTAGCAAAGGCAATTCACAAGGAGTTGGTGGAGTTGAGGGATGGGAAACCCCCTCTAAAATTCAGCCATTATTCTTTTCTAATGCATATGATCTTGTGGATGGGGAAAAAGGTATGAAGAAACTTCATGAAGCTAAGGGAGAAGGATGAGCAAGACAATGATCTATCTATGCAGATGTGGACACATATCTAGGATCAAAATTTCCTAGAGTCCAACTATGCTACCTTTTTTCAATGGTTTCAAATGTGGTGTTATGGAAAGTTTGGAACTGAAACCAGTCTACAAGATTTCAAGAGCTATACAAGAAATTTTGAGACCCCTGGAGTCTAGAGAAGGTACCAAGCATTATCAAAATTGGGGTGATTGGTACCTGCATACACATTACACTATTATAATGGTTTGTGGAGCTAAATTTCCCCCACATTCTTTTCCTATATACGTTTCTGAAAAAAATTCTTTTATGGAAATCATGTGCCAGCTAGATGCCATGGATAAGGAACATTTCAGAGATCATAGGAAAGGTTCCCTCATTGCTCATCAATTTTTTGTTGCATGTTTTATTGCCACTACGAAAGAAGGATATGACAAATCTGACATTATGTTGAATAATTTGAGAATGCAAGTGGATGTTGTAAGGAGTTGTGATCCAAAGGGTTTTATAGACAGAGAAATGAAGAAAAAGGGAAGATTAGGTTTTTGGCCCCATTTCCTCTACAGTCAGGATGTCATTAGAAATCTACCTTCAGACTCAGTAGTTGTGGAAAGAAAGAAAGAATGGATACTGATTTGTGATACAAAAGATAATATAGTAAAGAAGAACCCATTATATATCATTCCATATGACAAAATAAATGACGACTATCAAAAAGGGACATTCTACAAGAGAGTTAATGAAGCAAAGGAAAAGGCCAAATTCATGAAGGAATCTAATGATGCCAAGTTAAAAATCCTTGCAGTTGAGTCAAAAGCTCTTGGTACCAAATAGAAACTAGTGAATTTGGTTGAATATTCAGTGATAGAGCAAGTTCAAGAGGAGAATTTTGTAGAGCATGTACCCATTGAACATGAAGTGGAATATAGGTTACCCTCTCATCTAATAAAAAATGCTCTTGACCCTTTTGTTCCCAATAGAAGAATTATGAAATGGGAAATGACGAGGAGGCAGATGATGATGTCAAGATTAAGGCTTGTGATCAATTTATGAGTGGTGATTCTTTTGTTAATAATAAGAAGCCAAGAAATAAAAAATAGAATTGAGAACACCAAAGCATAAATAGACCCCTCACAACAAGAGGAGGTGGAAAGGGATGCAAAAGAAAGGATTATGAATGAGATTGCAACAATAACTCTTGTTGAAGGGAGGAGAATGGTTAAGAAAAGTGGAATTATGTTATTTCCTTGTTGGGAATTGTCTTGAACAATTACACTAGATGTAATCAAGAAGGATCCAAAAGCCTTTGTGTTTGAGGATAATTTTGAAAATAAAGTTTTCGGCTCTTGTTTTAGCCCCAAGCTTCATACACTAGCTATTTGGTCAATGGAACCAAATACAGGGAAGATAGATGTTGTCAAACTAGTTGAGGAGATGATTGGATTAGTAGTGGTACAAAGAGCATATGAAATAACCCTTACATAGGCAACCAAATTAATAATGCATACGGAAATTTTGAGTGTGGATACAACCCAAATTTCTCAGGAGAGATATTACAAACTATTGGATAAATAGAATAATCTCCTTGATGAATGTAATAAGATGAGAGCCACTGCAACACATGTAAGCTTGTCAAAAAGATATTTTCCATCTCCCTCTTCTTTTTCTAATTTGTCTTCACAAGACAGAGATACATTATTTTGATAATTAAGGACCTAAAGGAAGAGTTGCAGGAATCCAAAGAAAGTGAATCAAAGGCTAAGGTTGAGATAGTCACAATTGCTAAAGATATGATGGATGACATTCTGAAGCATAGAATTTCTCAGATGTAGCTGAAGATAGATAATGTGTGGGATGTATAGAAGAATATACATGAAGCTCACCAAAAGTACCTCAAGGTAGAAGTTTTCCATAATACCTAGAGTAAGTGGAGTACCAGAGCCAGTGCTATCAAGGACATGATGCACAACATGAAGGAGGATCCCAAGGCATCAACTCACCTCCCTAAATTAATCAAAGAAATTGGATTAATTGGTGAAATAATAGGATTTCATGGTAGGATGGGGGTGCAGTTGCAACGAAAAGTGATTTTTTTTAGAGAAATGGAGGGGTGTGGTTTACCTAAGATTGTTAATGAAGATGAAACTATAAAGGATTTTGATACTTGGAAAATAGAATTTGGAAACCTCCTTGATCGTTTCCCTCAATTTATAAATGTTTATACAAAACCTGACTTGGTGATTCTTAATAGTACAATTGATGAGTTGTTTAAAAGTGAAGTGAATATGGATGCATTTGTTAAGGAAGCCGAAACAATAATTGATGCAAGATATAAGGCACATGATGCCAAGGTTCAGAAATTTTTAAATATTGTATGGCCTAGTGAGGAGGAGTACAATGCATGGCTTGAAAATTTTATAGAGTAAGACTATGATATATCAATGTTCAAATATTGTTCACTCCTCCATTCAAATATGCTGATGGCTATTGGCTGACGTAGATTTTGTTTCACTTTTTTCCTATTTTAATTTTTTTATGCTTTTCCATCTTGCAATTTTGATGAGCATGTGGTATTAGTGAAAATGATTCTTTAGGTAGTTCCTTTTGGAAGGCAAGGGCATCTTTAACAATGTGGGAATGACTAATTTTGGAATGTACAAACTGTCTCCTCCAGCACATGCTTTCCAAAGAATGTGGAGAATTTTCTTCAAAGAATTGATGGAGATGGTTACTTCTTCAAGCTTTTTATTCATGGATGGTTTTGGTCCCTTTTTGAGAATGTAATTGAATGTCAAATGTAAATGTGCCAAGTTTCATTTGTCCCAAGACTTTTTTTGCTCCCTTGTTTTTATAAAAAGGAATTCAGGGCCATTGACAAGTTGTTGATTGATCTTAGGGAATTTTTTATAAAAGAGAAATATAGTGAATAGATTTTAGAGTTTGTATTTAGGTCTTGATTCTTAATTTCTTGTAGGTCTTAATGTTGTATAACAATAATAGAATTTTTAATATAAGAATGACACCATTTTAGAGACAATTCTCTCTTCATGTATTCCTTATACTAATTATCAATGAAAATGATCAAAGATCCTTTTTAAGGGTCTTCATTATGTTCCAGCGAATCTATGAATTTATTTATATTCTAATTCAAAGAATCAGTTAAATAAATCTAATAAAATCATAGGTTTGTGTAATTTGAATATGAGGATAGGATAATGAGTTTTGGTTTTAAAATATTTGAGTATAATATTGTAATGAAGTATTGTAATAGATTTGTAGTTCTAGGTTTTAAGATATTTTTTCTCATCATAGTCTATATCGAATTGGAGTTCATGCCCTAGGTTAAGGCATTTATCTATGATCTATGTTTACATTATAGTTGCAAGATATTTCATGAACAGTACATTTAAATCATCCAATCTTTAAATACTTTTTGAGATGTATGTTAGGTTGAATTTTATCATGTTGCATTGCTTGTAAAACAATTAAAATAGAGAAAATTTGTCATGTCTTTACATTTATTCAATTGTCAAGTAATTATGTGTTGAGAAAATCTATTATTACAACATATGGGGTTAATTGGAAAAAAGGATCTTAAGTAAATTGTGTAGGATCACCCTATTGGGTCTTGTAGATCCTGAAGTGCAGGAGGAAGGTGTTAATTCCTTCACTTGTTCATTGGCCAATCCCTCCAATTATCTAGCTATTGGAAAATGGAAGTTCCATAGGCTATTTTGTGAGATCAACTTGGTTCATCAAAAATAACCAACAACCCCCCTTACTCCAAAAATATTTCCTATATATACATAGAATTCTTGAACACTTCTTTACTCCACATATATCAAAATTTATAAAAACATATATTGAAACACATACTCAACTTTGACTGGAAGGAAGAATGTTCTTGTATATTGACTTCAACTGAGTCAAGTTGTCCCATTGCATTTTTGTAGAAGTAGTAATCTAGATCCTACTCACTAGATTGGCATGGGTGTCTTCTGATTCTTCCAAGGAGGATGGAATACTATTATTTTTCTCCAATCCTTTAGCTCCTACTAGGATACTTGTTAAAGATATCAGTTTTATGTTTACAAACTCCCTTAACTGTTTCACTTGGATTTTTATTTGCTCCCTCTAATCTTGGATTGCTATAGCTGGAAGTGTATCTTTTCAACTTGTACCCTAATAGCACCATCACTATCCTTCATCAAATCATAAGTAGTAGCCACATTTTTTATTTGAACTTCCATAACATTTACCTAATCCTTAAGGTCTTTGGTTTTAGTAGGCCACTAAAGACAAAAAAGGTATAATACCTTTTCCTCTTCTATACACTTTTGGATGTCTTCAATATAGGTTTTCAAATTCTCATGCACCTTTGCACATTTTTTGGAGGCCTCATCTAGTCTGTTGTTTTGAATTTTAACCTTATCTTACTTCTCCAAATAAGCAATGTGTTCATTAAAGGAATCCATCAACTATTTGATCTACTAAGTAGGTGGTAGAGAGGAATCCCTTTTAGCATTAGGAATTTCACCTTATAAGATATTTATTACCTCCTACAATGTTTCAATTCTATCAACCTATTTCTACAATATCTCTTCCCTTACCAACCAGTGAAAGATATCACCAAGTTACAATTTTGGCAACAGCGATATGTTTTCCATATCAACTTTCCCATCAAACATAGGCAGCTGTAGAAATTGTAGAGAAACTACAGGTTTAATCTACTTTTGTTGTGCAAGAAACTCTTTGATAGAGTCAATGGGGGATGGATAAATAGATAATCTTTGAGTCTCTTGTGCATGGGCTCCGGAAGTAGATGTATCTTCCTTCATTTATTGGTCTTGCTGACCAATGCTCCCCAATCGAGGGCTATCATGCACAATATGCTCAAGAGATGTATGCAATTCATCAAGTGTTTCTTTCTATTCTCCCTCCACTTCTTTTTATCATTGTTCAACATTGTGATGGGGAGACATATGTGGCTGTTCCACATCTTCTGTCCTTTTCATTTCCTCAATGATTTTCTTTGATCTCCTTCTGAGTCTCCTTCTGAACTTTATCCTTTCCTTCTTTTCCATACTCATTAGAGTATCTACTCTATGATTTGATCTCAATTCTTGGGCTAGTTTCCAAATAATTTTATCTTTCTCTTTTTGAGACATGGAAGATCATATTTTGTCTATTGCTTCCTTCTTCAACTCATCATCCACTTCAATTGATTTCTCTTTTTTCTCCATTAGGACTTGAGCAAGGCTCTCTAAAGAAATCTCAATGATTTTTCTTAGATCCATAATATTCATGATCATATAAATAAATATTACCTTTTCAATGGTTATTTGGTCTTCAAGAGGGACATGTGGATATAGTGCAATGATTTCTACTAGTAGACCATTACTTACAATCCCATTAAGGATTGCATCCAATTGTAGAGGCTCGTGTGGAGGAGGTGGTGGAGGGGTTTTCTTGATTTTCTTCTCCTTTCCTTTGCCTTTAGGCTTAGAAGTACCATCCTCACCCTTTTTTTCATCTTCCTCCTCTATTTATTTTGTCTCATCCTTCTTTCTCTTTGCTTGTTGCTTTACCCTATGATTTTTCTTCTTAGCAACTTTGGTTTCAGATGCAACCTTGTTCTGAATAGTACCATTAGTGGATCTGTTAGGCTATGGAGGAGTAGTAGAAGCAAATACTGATTTACTTGACCTTCTAGGAACATTCTTCACAAAAATTTCCTCAGGATCTGAGGGAATGTTCTTAGGAGCTTTGGCAGAGGTTTTTGGTTTCATTTTTGAGTACCATAGGATGCCCATCCTTTCAAAAATCTTATCCACTCTCTTCTCATTGGTCTCTTTAGTATTTTCTAGATAATACTATCAATTATTTTGTTGTAAGTACCAAATCTTTCTACTTTAGGATCCTTAGGTTTGTTCAACAAAATTTCCACACATGCTTTAACTTCACTAGCAAAAACCTCATAAGGCAATTGGGGAATCTAGGATGTCTTAGGTTCCACATCTTCAATGTAATAGTGATTCTTCTCCACCAAAAAAGTGATCTCATCCTTGTATTTTTATTGAACCCTCTCATGTGGCTCATAATTTGTGTATAAATGAGAGGACTTTGTTTCCATATCTTTCCCTTGAAACTAGGTAACTCATTCAGAAAACAAAATGTAAGAAAAATAATCAAAGACCCAAAATTGAAGTTGTATCCTATCTCATTTGTTCTCTTCACATTATCAAGCAACTACTCTCTCATCAACTCACATAAATAAAAATATTTTCCTTCTTTCACCATTTGATATGTGGTATGGATTGTAGTACCAATAGCAGAGCCCTCTTTGTTAGTGAAGTGTGTTTTGTGCACAATCCGGTATTGTGGCCCACACTTCCTTTGTGTTTATCTTTTTCCTATGAGGTTTTATAGGTGTATTCTTGAGATAAAGTGGATTATATATTCCGAGTTTTATCTTTTGGGTTGATGGAAAGTAGAAGTTATGATTCACTAGTGTGTGAACTAGGTTTGCAGAGTTATCTGGTTGTTGACTAGGAGAAATGTTTTGGCTCTACAGCCCTCTAGTATTTGGTTTTAGATCTTGTGGATTTGGGAGATTACTATATGGTTTGTTTTCTATACTCTAGCAAAGTTATATGTATTTTTGCACTTTGGAAGGCTTGCTCCAGAGCTCCGGTATTCTGACTGGTTGTCCTAGTTGGACTGGTGAAGTATTCTCTACGAATAAAGTTTGTTGAAGATGTTGGAGATGTATCTGAGTTGTTTTGTAAGATGGTAAAATGACTGGTGAAGTGTGTTGGGCCATCCATGTGAGATTATCTTGCTGGCAATGCGTGTACTTCAAGTTCATCGGTGTTTTCATTAGGTTTGGCTGACCTGGTTTTTACACGTTTCATAATGTTTGTGCATCGATTTGTAAAATCATCTGCGTGATCCAAGATGGTGTTTGGGTTCTAAATTAAATATGTAATTAGTCCTCTCACATTCTTATCCACTACGGGAATGTTGATTATCTGACCTTGTTTGAAGTTGTAATTTATAATTGTATAGCCGACCTTATGAATATCTCTAAGGTTGAAGATCCGATATATATGCAAATCAAGTTGAAGCGAATTAATCATCCATCCATCATTCGATTCGAGCAAGAGAAGATTGTGCAAAGAAGTGCGAAAAATAGGGCGTGGAAGAATGAATTGCAGCAAAATAACTTAATTGTATTTATATTCTTATGTTCAAGTTGTGAAGTGTGTGGAACTCCTAGTGGTGGATCTTTATGTATTTCTTTGTAATTTTCTGTAGGCAGTGAGCCTCCTTTTCTGGAGAGTGAGTCCTAAGGCAGTGAGCCCTTAATCTGGGTAGTGAGCCCTCATGCATTGAGCCTATGTATCCAATTTTGCATTCTTCTATATTGTGAGTTAATCCTCACCATGGTTTTCCCCTCATTGGGTTTTCCACGTAAATTTGGTGTCTCTGGTGTTGTGTTTATGTTATTTTCATTTCATGTTTACACTTAATAACAGATTGAAGTTAAAGTTAAATTTTTTAAGTTTATAAGTGGAAATAATTGATACAACTGATTCACCCCCTTCTCAGTTTTCTTGTGTGCATTTCAACAATTGGTATCAGAGCTCTGATTCCTCTATGAAAATCTTAGCCACTTGAGGTAGATCAAATGGTGCACAAGTTGCAACTTCCTATGTTTGACGGAGTTGATTATAGTGACCCAGAAAGAACAGATGAGAAGTTACCTGGTTTCAATTAGTTTTAATACCTAGAAAGTTATGGAAATGAAGTATGTGATTCCAACAGCTGGTCCTTCCACTACTGATGAGGTTGCATCTTTTGAAGAGAATAAAAAAGTGAGGTTTGCTATCTTCAGTGCATTATCTAAAAATGAAAGATCAAAATTTATTTCTCTGGCTACTGCATGTGAAATGTGGACAAATTTGAAAGACATTTATGAAGGAAATGATAGAGTAAAGTTGTCAAGGAAACTAACTACTAAGCGGAAATTTGAGAATCTGAGAATGGAATATGGAGAAGACATTGTGAGCTATTATCAAAGAGTTGAGACTATAGTGACCAAAATCAAGAATCAAGGTGGTACCATGAAGGATGAGGATATAATTGAGAAGATCTTGATGACCTTACCAGACAATTACAATGAAGAATAATATGATCCGAAGACATTTACTAAGGAACATCTATTTGGTGTCTTGACTACATTTGAGATGAGAAAATTTTCAAGAGAAAAGGAAAAGACTGAAACAACCTTTAAAGCAATGAAGATAGGAGATGATGACGATGATAAAGATGATACAAAAGATCTAGAAGCTAATTTCACACGGAGATTGAAGAAAGGTACTAGTAAATATAAAGGTAAGTTGCCTTTTAAATGTTTCATCTATGGAAATATTGGTCATTATACATCAATATGTCCTAATAGACCTACACAAAATAAGAATAAGGATGGTAATAATAATAACTACAAGGATAAGAAGGACATAAAGTTCAAGAAGTTGTATTATGTCAAAGAAGATGCAGGTATTTCTGATGATGAATTAGACCTTGAGGAAGATAAGGATGAAGTATTGTTTCTAGCCTTGGAAAAGAAATGTGGAAAGGAATATGGTCTAGAGAACAAGAAAGATTAAACAAAAGGTACTCTGGTGATTGCTTTTCATGCCAGACAGGATGAAGACTTTTGGGTAATTGACAACGGATGTTCAAATCATATGACTGGAGATAAAAGTAAGTTTACTAAACTTGAGAAGTATGATGGAGGTATAGTCATGTTCGGAGATGACTTTGGTGCTAAGATTGTTGGTAAAGGAACAATAAGCTTTGATGGAAAAAACAATACTGATGATGTTTATTATGTGAAGGGTTTAAGACATAATCTCTTAAAGTGTTGGATGGATGTGCAACAAAGGTTTTAAGCTTGTATTTTAGAATAACACTTGTGAGATCGGAAAAGGATCTGGAACTGTGGTTGCAGCTAGAAGAAGAACTCATGGAAATATCTATCAACTTAAAGGAGGTGATGGATAATTTTTTGTTTCATAGATTAATGAGAGTTGGCTATGGCACAAGAGAATGGGACATGTGAATTTTGATAATATGGTTAGAATCAATTCTAGAGAAGTTGTGAGAGATCTGCCTATAATCACAAAGCCTTCTAATTCAATTTGTAGAAGTTGTCAAATGGGAAAGCATACAAGAAGTAGTTTCAAGGGAAAAAATCAACCTTCTACCGAAATGCTTGAATTAATTCATATAGACCTTTGTGGTCCTACAATAACAAGTAGCCTAAATTATGACATGTACTTTATTCTTTTAATTGATGATTACTCTAGGATGACATGGGTTACATTTATTAGAGAAAAATCTTAGGCTCTTGATAGATTTAAGGTGTTTAAGGCAAGAGTAGAAAATGAGGCAAATTTGAGAATTAAATGTTTAAGATTTGATATAGGTGGAGAGTTTACATTTGATGAATTTAATGCATTTTGTGAAGAGCATGGCATAAAAAGATATTATTTTTCTCCTAGAACCTTTCAATAGAATGGAGTTGTTGAGAGAAAAAACAAGTCTATACAAGAGGTAGCTAGAACCATGATGAAAAAATAAAATGTTTCTAATATGTACTGGAGAGTAGCTATACATATTGTTGTTTACATTCTTAATAGAGTTCAAATTAGGGGTAACAAAACTAAGACTCCTTATGAGTTATGGACTGGTAAGACTCCTACTATGAAATACTTTAAGGTATTTGGTAGTAGATGTTATATTCGAAGAGATGAATAAAATATTGGAATGTTTGATGCTAGATGTGATGAAAGAATCTTCCTTGGTTATTCTAATAACAACAAAGGTTATCGATGTTTTAATAAAAGGATAAGAAAAATCACTGAAAGCACTAATGTGAAGGTTGATGAAGCTATGTATAGAACAGTGGAGATAACTGAAGTTGAACCTAATGAAACTATCTATAAGAAAGTTCAGGAAGAGAAAGAAAAAATTGAATAAGAAGAAGAGAATCCAAAAACTACACCGAAGACTCCTAAATATGTTCAGAAAAATCATCTAGAGGATCAGATAATTGGAGACAAAACTAGAGTGAAGACAAGAAGCAAAGTGGTTGAGGTAAACTTGTGTTTAATTTCTAAGATAGAACCTAAGACTGTGAATGAAGCATGTAATGATGAAATTTGGATGAAATCAATGAAAGATGAATTGCAACCGATAGAGAAGAATGAGACTTGGGAACTAGTCCCTAGACCTGCAAACAATAATGTGACTAGTTCAAAATGGGTGTTCAGAAAAAAATTGAATGAAGATGATGAAGTGGTTAGGAATAAAGCAAGACTGGTATCTAAAGGATATTCAAGGTTGAAGGCATAGATTTTGAAGAAAATTTAGCACTTGTAGCAAGAATGGAAGCCATTCAAATGTTCTTGGCATTTTCAACACATAAAGATTTCAAGGTATGTCAGATGGATGTGAAGTCTACACTCCTAAATGGGGAATTGGAAGAAGAATTATACATTGAGCAACCAGAAGGTTTTTCACTGTCTGATGAACCATACATGGTTTGTAAATTGAAGAAATCTTTATATGGTCTAAAGCAAGCTCCCAAAACTTGGTATACTAGATTGGATAAGTACTTGACAAAACAAGGATTCAACAAGGGGTCCACATACAACAATCTTTACTTTGAGATTGAGAAAGGTAAGATGTTGATAATTGTGGTGTATGTTAATGATATCATTTTTGGTGGAAATGAAGGTATGTGTAAGAAGTTTGCTGATGAAATGAAAAAAGAATTTGAAATGTCTATGATTGGTGAACTGAATTTATTCCTTGGACTTCAAGTTAATCAGACTAACAAAGGGATATTCATTTCACAATCTAAATATGTTAAGGAATTGTTGAAGAAGTTTAGAATGGATGACTCTAAACTAGTTTGTACTCCTATGGTAACTGGTTGTAAGTTGACTAAGGATGTTAAATATGCTAAAGTTGATCAAAGAATGTACAAATACATGATTGGTGGATTGTTGTATCTTACTGATACTAGACCTAACATTATGCATGTAGTATGTTTAGTTGCAAGATTTCAAGAAGAACCAAAGGAATCACATGTTACAACTGTGAAAAGGATATTCAAATATCTTAAAGGAACTCCAGATTTTGGGCTATGGTATTCGAAGGACAATGATTTTACATTGAATACCTACACTAAAGCTGATTAGGTTGGATGTGTAGATGACCGAAAGAGTACAAGTGGAGGAGCATTCTTTCTTCCAGGAATATTAGTTGCATGGTTGAGCAAGAAACATGATTCAATTTATTTATTTATTGCTGAAGAAAAGTACATTGCAGCAACATCTTGTTGTACACAGGTACTGTGGATGAAGAAAACCTTGATGGACATAGGTGTGATGAGTGATGAACCTATTAGTATCTTTTGTGACAATACAAGTGCTATAAACATATCAAAGAATCCGATAATGCATTCTAGAAAAAAGTACATATCTATTAAGTATCACTTTTTGAGGGAGAAGGTGTTGAAGTACGAAGTTAGACTTGAATATGTGCCTACTAAAGAACAAATTGTAGACATATTCACTAAGGCCCTTCTGAAGGACACTTTTGAGTATCTCAGAGGGAAGCTAGGGGTTTCTGCCCCTCCTTCTTTGAACTAAGTGCATCTAGTGGTGCATTAGTCCAGTGGATTCATAGAATTATTTGTTCTAGACTGATGATTGAGGTCTACTCCTTAGGGGGAGTAGAGAAGTGCATTGTTGCAATATGTGTTGTGGTTATACTCCTTAGGGGGGAGTGAAAAGAGCTTTATATGGCAAGAATTCCATTTTCCATTGATGTAAAATGAGGAGAGAGATCATGTGAAAATTATATGCTTGGTAGGTTGTCTCTTCGGAAAATCATGTATTCTTTATGCTTGGTAGGTTGTCACTCCTGAGATTCATGTTTTCTATCTTTGATGGTTTTTTTTTTTCTCATCATGTGTTGCCATCAATGACAAAGGGGGAGATTATTGCAAGTATGGAGATGTTTGATGGTGTTGTCATTAATGTTGTCATTGATGTCAACACTGTACAGGTTGAGCAAGTTGTGTATTTTCCAAGTTCTCTTGAGAAAATTAAGAAATGATGTAAACCAATGTTGAAGTGTTTTTTGTGCACAATCCGATATTGTGGCCCACACTTCATTTGTGTTTATCTTTTTCCTATGAGGTTTTATAGGTGTGTTTTTGAGCTTAAGTGGATTATATATTTTGAGTTTTAACTTCTGGGTTGATGGAGAGTAGAAGTTATGATTCACTAGTGTGTGAACTGGGTTTGCAAAGTTATCTAGTTGTTGACTGGGAGAAATGTTTTGGCTTCGCAGTCCTCTGGTATTTGGTTTCAGATCTTGTAGACCTGAGAGATTACTATATGGTTTGTTTTCTATACTCTGGAAAATTTATATGTGTTTTGTACTCTAGAAGGCCTACTCCAAAGCTCTGGTATTTTGACTAGTTGTCCCAGTTGAACTGATGAAGTATTCTCTTCTAATAAAGTTTGTTGAAGATGTTGTAGATGTATCTGAGTTTTAATGTAAGATGGTAAAATGACTGGTGAAGCATGTTGGGCCATTCGTGTGATATTATCTTGCTGGTAATGTGTGTACTTCAAGTTCATCGGTATTTTCATTAGGTTTAGCTGACCTAGTGTTTACACGTTACATTATGTTTGTGCATCAATTTTTCAAAGCATGTGTGTGATCCAAGATGGTGTTTGCGTCCTAAATTAAATATGTAATTGGTCCTCTCACATTCTTATCCACTGCGAGAATGTTGAGTAGCCGACCTTGTTTGAAGTTGTAATTTGTAATTGTATAGTCGACCTTATGAATGTCTCTAAGGTTGAAGATGGTATATAAGCAAATCAAGTTGAAGTGAATTAATCATCCATCCATCATTTGATTCAAGCAAGAGAAGATTGTGCGAAGAAGTGCGAAAAATAGGGCGTGGAAGAACAAATTGCAGCAAAATAACTTAATTGTATTTATATTCTTATGTTCAAGTTGCGAAGTGTGTGGAACTCCTAGTGGTGGATCTTTATGTATTTCTTTGTAATTTTCTGTAGGCAGTGAGCCTCCTTTTCTGGAGAGTGAGTCCTAAGGTAGTGAGCCTTCATATCCAGGCAGTGAGCCCTTAGGCATTGAGCCTATGTATCCGATTTTGCATTCTTCTATATTGTGAGTTAATCCTCACCATGGTTTTCCACGTAAATTTGGTGTCTCTGGTGTTGTGTTTATGTTATTTGCATTTCATGTTTACACTTAATAACAGATTGAAGTTAAAGTTAAATTGTTTAAGTTTATAAGTGGAAATAATTGATACAACTGATTCACCCCCTTCTCAGTTGTCTTGTGTGCATTTCAACACTATGCTCAGTGTTCTCTTGTCAAATTTTTCTCCAGTCAACTCATTGTCCTCATTTTTCATAGCCTTCATCACCAAAACTAGTTCGATTACACACAACCTTTTTACAACTCTAATTGCATCTCTGGTTATTTTGTAGGGTTTGTCCAAATACATGAATTCATCATGTATTTTACTCAAAATGATTCTCACCCATTTAATAGTACCACAAAAATTAGGAAAGTATTTCCAACTATCCAATCCCTTAGCCGACACATTTTTGTATTCTAGTTTATACCTGACAAAATCATCATCCAATAAGTTGTGCCTCAAATCCTCAAACTTTGTATGATCAATTTTATTCATGGGAGCATGAATATATATTCTTACATCCTCTACATATACGGTGATGGCTATAAAATTAGAAAATGTACCATCCTTATCTATCTCCATAGCCTTGAAAGGATATTTCTTATACTTTTACCTAGATTTCTTAGAAACATCTACCAACTTTGGAGTAGCCTTTACAATTTATTTTCAGATTTGAAACAAGGGTTTAAGAGAAAACTTAAAAAATACCTATGTGAATAGTTGCTAAGGTTTCACTATAATTTGAATTTGTAGGATGATTTTGATACTTTCTCCTTCTCCTTAGCTCTGGACGTAAATGATTTTGATTGGAACAAGCTATCGTTATGCAATTTGGAGTATAAATTATTTGTGTTTTCCCCAACTTTCCTCAATTAATGCACTTCATACTTGTTAGGTAAGTGGTTGCCAGAGTAATTTGTATCTTCACAGTGATGCATAATCATTCTATAGACCTTTGCAAGGAAGGATTTTTCTCCAGACAACTATTCTTCAGAATTAATCTTGCTCATCAATTAATTTCTTTAGAGCATCTTATTCTAGATCACTTTTCATGATATAATGAACATTTTACTTTCTTTAGGGGGTGGGGAGATTTTGCAAAAGATAACTCCCCCTAAGATAATGTATTTATCTCAATCAACTATGAAATCTTGTGCATAATGGATAAGTTTTGTTTCATTCATCACTTCCACATATTGCTCTTGTTTCTTTCTCTAGACCTTTGTAATTTATTTCTTCTGCTCTATCTTCTTATGTTGAGTTAGTGGCTTCACAAAACCACTTTTACAGAATCTTGTTTTATTCCCAAAGTTATTGCACTTATAACAAACAATGTTATGTTTAGGGGCTAAGACATTTCTCCTCATTTTGGTTTTACAATCACCATCCCTTTGGAAAAACTTATTGCATGCATAGTAGTACCCATAAAATGAATGAGAGATGAAACAAGTATGTCTTTGATGCACAAATGATTTATTTCTCACATAATCATTCCTTCTTGCCTTACTTCTATAGTCATTAGCCCTATGACCAAACTTATTGAAAGAATATAACAATAACGATGAAAGGATTGAGAGAACCTGGAATTAGAAAATTATTTAGGAGACCTCTTGAAGCTATTCTTCTGATTGTTGAGTTGTTTGAAATCATCATCCAAATTATTTCTTTCTTCTTTGACTTATTTAGAATGTTCAATAGATTCATTTTCCTTTTCCTTTTTAGGAAAATAAAGCTTTGAGTTTTTTCCTTCTTCACATCCAATCCCACATTTACTTTTTTTAGATCTTTTAGAGCTAATCATCTCATCAAGAATATTAGAGCTCTTCTTAAGCTTTAGGCCTTTATATATTTTTCTTTCTCCAATTATTTCCTTAGGGAAGCAATTTATTCTTCAAGTTTAAAGCACTCCACTGATTTTTCATCCATCTCATTATTCATGCAATCTACAACCCTTTTTCATTATTTAACTTGTACTTTCAATTTTATGATTATCTCTTTTGATTCCTTGAGTTTGATTTTCAATTCTCCACTTTCTCTTCTTACAATATACAGATATTCTAGTGCAAAAACAAGTTCTCTTTCAAAGTCCACTTCACAATATTTTTCATTAATGCCTTCCATATTTCCATGCTTCTTGACTTCTAGAGGATTCTTTTCTTTTGACATTGCTTCAATTCCCATGTGTTCCTTCACAAGATCTACCTCAACTATTGGTTTAAATCAAGGCACTTGGCTCTAATACCAATTGGTGAACACACAATAGTACTAAGAAGAGGGGGTGGGGGTGGGGGGGGTAAATCAATACTCAATCAATTTATTTCGTTCAAATATAATTAACCAATTAAAACATGATGAATAGAAAACAAAAAATGCACACACCATAACACCAAATCTACGTGGAAAACCCAACAAGGGAAAAACCATAGTGAGCAAGTTGCTTGGATCTACTGTCCAAATCTAGTCTCACAAATATAACTTTTACAATAGGAGTTTTATGGTCTTAACCAAAGGAAGTTCACTACTCCTTTCCCATTACAACTTTCACTACCTCAACATACAATTGGATAATATCAGTACATCAGTTACCTTCGGCACACTACCTATGGTAAATACAACTACTTCAACAAGCTATATTTCTTTCAGCTCACTACCTTCAACAAAATTTCTCATTTACATACATATATTCTTATTCGTAGTCTTCAGATTCACTACTGATCTCTCAAAGTTGATCTTTAGCACATTTCATCATCAAAAGATAATCAACAAAATTTTGTTCGCACATTGTCTGCTCAAAAAATTCACTACACACACACACCTTCTCTAAAATTTTGATCTTCTATTATACCATCCACATCCTTCAAAAAGTTTCATCAATTAAGCTACAAACATGAATGATAAGATATACAATATTACAATGAAGTCAACTTCAAACATATTTTCCATAGAATGAAAACTTACACGGTTCACACTAAGAGATATCTAGGACCTATCCTTTATTAAACATATCTTCAAAATTGGCAACCACATATAAACACTTGGCACAAGAAACTTATCATGATGAATCATCCTGAAAAGCAAGCAAACTATCAAAACATCAACTCTAGAACAAGGCGATACCAAAGAGACCAAAAAAACACTTTGTGGACCACTTAAAAAAATTGATATATCATGTAGAAACATTTTTGTGCACCCTTTTTGTTATACCAAATCAATACATGCTAGCACATACACTTCATACTTAAGAAACAATGATTCTAAACATTGTTGTGAACGAAACAATCACATACCATCTTGTGGAGCCACCAAAGATCCAAATGAGTTTCCATCATGAATTACAAAACATCTATACACATTATTGATCCAAACAATGTTGATGCAGACTAATTAGACACCAACAAACCAACCTACTAGGTTACCAGAACATAGAAAACACACTATCATCTACAAAACCGCCAGTGGTGAACCAAATCATCTAAAACTTAAATTGAGCATACATATCATCTTCAATAACATAACTCCAAAATCACAGGGCAAAATATTGTGATGTGGTAAAATGTAGAGATATACAATTATCTCTTTATCATACATTCCTTGGGACTTAACAAATTTATATACTGACAACTTCATAATACTTTTTCATTAACATATGCATGGATACATTAAATTTGCATACCTTTCAACTATGCAAAGCTACTCTTCAAACCACAAAAAAAAAAACTTTATCTACTAAGAAATGTGGAGCATCTAATAGAGATCATGTGTAGCCAATCATATTCCTTAGATAGATTTGAACTTTTTCAACCAAGGCTTTTGAAACCCAACCATGACTGACTGAACTTTAACTAATGATGCACAATGGTGTACTAGTGATAACATATAACTATGAACTTCAACAAATAGGAAAATCTTACATATCTTTTTCATAAAATCATGAAAAATGCACAATGTACATGATATCTACCAGGGTTGATATCACCAACAAAGGCTGACATCAATGACAACACACTATTTGCACATTTTCCAACAATTATAATTTATCATTTCCTTAGGTAATGATTTTTTATATTGATCTACTTTGATAACATCATAGTGTGTAAGTGTGAGTTATGAAATGTGTATGTTGAAATTGTACACAAAAAAATTAGACTATTTATTGTTCATTAATGCCCTAATATAAAAATTGGGATATTACATCTACTTTCTAAGTGCTAGGTTGTAATATCAAGATATTTGGATTGTTTGTGTTGTGTGTTTTGTTCTTACTCATATTTTTGAGAATATGTTTTATATGCTAACATTTGCATCAAAATTTTCATCTTCCTTATGAAGGAGGATTCTCCTTATTATTAATTCACATATCAACTTGTTTAAGAAGAACGCAATAGAGAGTATCTATAGATTTAAAGAGAGGGATCTCCTTTCATGAGATGTCAACAACTAGATAATATTGATGTCTTTCCTTAGGTAGTGGGGTTGTTGAGAGAGTAACTATCAATATTTTCCCCTATGAAGGAGAGGAATCAAGTAGGTAGTTTTGAGACTTATCTAGAGAAGGAGGTTTCCTATTCAATAGATAAAGAGTACTCCACAAGTCGTTACAAATTTAGAGTAGAGGAACAACCTTGTTAGAAGGTTAGGTAGGTAGTTTTTGAAGTGAGTTAGTAGGGCATATGAGGGGAATTTTTTTTTAAACCACTAAACTTTTATGGTCCCACTAAAGTAATGGAGGTAGAGGCTTATATCTTGTTATTGGATTGATGTTTTGGCATGCAGCCTTATGAGAGCAATCTCAAGGCTCATTTTGTTGTGTTGTATTTATTTGGATTTTTTCCATGTAGTGGTTCTAGGAGGAGTAGAAGTAAAATATATATCTTTATTCAATCATGTGGGAGGTCCTATTATACATAATTTATGTGTGCTATCTTTTTTAGCATAGTAGGTAGCATAAAATTGATGAGTTTCATGATCTTTAGCAGTTGGATATGACAATTGCTCAATATGAGAATTGATTCTTTGAACTTAAATAATATGTGAGCTAAATTTTTGACACAAGGTTATTGTTAATAGGTTTCTGATGTCGATAAATTTATCTCAACCTTGATCCTAATGTTAAGAACACAAAAAAAACATAAATTTTGAGCTATAAAACAAAAAAACCAATTTTTAGGCTATAAAAATTATTTTTAGCCAAATAAATATTCTAGATTGTTTAGCATCAATTATTTGATGCTAGATATATGGATATATTTGAATTTTAAATTAAAAAATAGGTCTAATTGGCCTCCTAATTCAAAATTTATGGCCTCTAAAACTTGGGCCTCCCACATTGGAAATGCAAGAACATCTATGAGTTGTAAGAGGGAGTTACACTTGTTGAGAAACTTATGATGCATATTATGAAACATAATAAGGTATCTTTGGGTGGAGACAATGGGGCCAAAATAGAGTGTCCAAGTTTCTAAGTGGATTATTAATTTAATTAGAAATCGATGTAATATGTTATTTTTAGCCCATAGACTTGTCTTGGGATTTAGTTGTTGGACTTTTAACTAGGGATTTAGGTGCCACATTTTGGGGTGGTGTCAACTCATGAATTCTTAATTATCATTTAATGATTTTATGCATTTTCTATCATATTTATTGTGTGCTTGAGATGGAGGTTTTGATAGTGATTTGTAGGAATTATTATGCTACCAAATTTACTCCATATCTCTTATAGGCGATAATCTTGTAAAGTATTAAGCTCTACAACTGTATGGTAACCATTGATTGCTAAATAATATATTGATTTTATTTTTAAGTGTAGGGTATTTCTCCTAAAAGGGTTTTTTCCTATGTAATTCACTATATTATAGTATTAATTTTTTTTATTTCCTTGTAACTATATGAGTGGTTTAATTTTTTCACATACCCACTCTCATAAAGTAGTGTGGCAAGTGTATTCAATACCTCTATTTCCCTTTTTTTTGTTTAAGAGTCTAAAAACCTCAAATTAAGTGTTAGGAATAAGGGTTTTTTGTAATAATATTGAATTGAGTGGGAGCTTGCAATAAAAAGAACTTATTATTGGAAAAATGGTAAGCACATCAAGGATAGAGATGGAAGTTCTTAGACATAAAATTTGAGCTCAATATGGAGGATATATTTATGGATAGAGATCTGTCAGATACAATATATAAATCAAAACTACCATAATAAAATAAGAAGACTAAGATATATTGGACCACAAATCTAAGAGTCTCATTAAAATTTGTTGATTTGATTTAAAATTAATGAGTGTGCATGAAGAGACTATCACAATGAATCTTTAGAATAAGGTGGAAAAATTGTTAGGTTAAATTCCTAGTGAATATTTTTTATTGAGAAAGAATGTGTATACCCTTAGGATGGAGGATGGTCATTTTGTAGCCAAAAATATAAATGATTTCAATATGATTGTGATGGGAAGTGACACTCCATTGGAGTGAAGATGAAGGAGGAGGATTGGTGTATGACTTTGTTAAGTTCTTTGATAAATTCATGGTACCACCTTATTATGGTTATTAAGAGCACTAATAACAAGTTGAAATTGGATGAGGTGATGATATCATTTGTTTTTGAAGAGATGTAAAGAAATAGTTTTGAATTTTTTAAGAAGGTCCTATCTATTCATGGAAGATAGAAAGAGAAAGGAAAGAATAAGGACAAGAAGCAAGACAAGTCTTGATCTAAATCTCATGGGAGGTTCACATATCTTGATAAGACCAAGTTAAGTTGGAATTAGGGTAATTATAACCATTTTAGAAGAGACTACAAGGAGAAAGGAGATACTCTTGGTTCTCACATGAAGTGGGGATCTTGTATTTTGTGTGACATAGATTGTGTCAGATTTTTTCAAATTTAGGTCTTTTCAAGGATTTTTTGAAAGTATTTATAGATTTTTAATTTTTTGAATTTTTTGGATTTTGAAATGTTTGAAAAGTGTTTTTCAAGAACAAATAATTCAATCCCAAGGATAACCTATATATTCAATTAGGAGTGTTATTTTTTAAGTTATGAGATCACAATATACTTGTATTTGGTCATGGATAGTATTGGCACATGATCTAAGATTTTTAACCATAAAATTAATTTTTATTTTCTTGTGGCTTACTATTTTGATTCCAAAGGTATATTTCAAATAAGTCATTGGGTATAACCACTTACTAGTACATCATAAGTTACAAATTTTCAATGTACTTTCTATCTAGGTTTGAATAATGGTTTTCTAGGTAATATCCTTGATATACACAAAGGTATACAAGGCCTATATATGAAGTGAAGTGTATGTCTAGTGGCTTGGTATAAGAAGGTAACACACTCTCCTCTTTTACTTGAAAGAATAATTTTTCTTGTAATATTATATTTTTTGTGCCTCTACTCAATACACCCCATTTATCTTTCAAAAAAATGGAGACCACATGCTTTTGATTAGATTTAGATTTACCCTACAATATCTTCAATTTTCCAAGGTGACCAAGTTCCAAAAAATTGTTGTCCCAAGTGACAAGGTCTCATAATGGTTGGAAGAAAAATGAAAGTTAGGTCCATGTCCTTTTGAAAGTTGTTCATAATTCATTAAGACAAGAAAGATATTCTCTTATGGGTTTTATCCTTATAACTGGCCCAAAATCAATTTAATAAGAATTTTTTACATGGTGGGTTCAGTAAGAAATGTTAAACACACTAAATATTGAGAGGGGGGTGGGAATCAATATCCTCAAAACTTAAAATCTTTTGGAACATAACACCTTCAACACAATTCAAGCTTCTTAACCGAACCAAAAAAACTTAATAGATCAACAACAATGAAAGATAAAACAAGGAGCACACATGCACAAGATGACACCAGATTTATGTGGAAAACCCAATGAGGGAGAAACCATGGTGAGAGTTAACTCACAATATAGAAGCTCACTACTTACAAAACAAGGCTCACTACCAAAAGACTTGTAGACTAAGGTGCACAACCTTAGAGAAATATTCAAGAGACTTACAAAACTGAAGCACACACAACTTCAGGGGCAAGATACAAGGACCTGATGAGATTCACTATCTCAAAGTAGGATACAAGAAGTTTATAGAAAAATTACAATGTATGTCACGACAACACTCTATTGACTGAGGCATCTTTATTTCACACAGTTTCACACTTCCTTCTATGAGATATTTAGTTAAATTCCATACTCTCACACTTCCAAACACTTATATATGATTCTTGCATCCAAAATTTTCTTACATTTATATCCACTACAAGACCTCAAGACATCAATAAGGCCGGCGAAGAAAAAATACAAATAATTATTTCACCAATTTAGTGAAAACAACCTACTATGGTCCAATCTCGATGATAGAGAGGACAAAAAAAATCTTATTACATCTTCCAAAGTGATCCAAAACAATTCACAAGCTAGCGCACATCCACCCAAGTCACCAATAAAGGAAATGTGTAGACAAAACGTGAAGCACATAACTAGTCAACCCAAAAACATACGTTAATTAAATTTACTCAATGTGGTTCTAACCAAGATAGTTTAGGGAAAAAACCGATGTTAACACAACTTCATATGCTAATGTGAACCCCCAAGCTCATAGTGTAATCAAAAGAGCAAGCCCTGTCAATCAGATAACCAAAAGTTACCTATAAGACCAACTCAAACACACTGCAACACCAAAAGGAAACAACCACTGGCATGCAGATCACAAAGGGATGTTCCTTGAAAATCCAACATCTCTAGATACTTATTTTATACTATCATGACACCAACAACTATTGCAACCCAAACATAATACTTCTTCCCAGAAACATAGAATGCAAGTATATGAGAAATAACATTAAAAAATCAACTTGCAGATCATTTCAACACATAAAATTAGAATTGAGACACTACACAAGCACTGAAACCACATTCACCAAGCCACAACAGTAGAGACATTAATACAAAGAAATTTAGAGCATTTTTTGGACCAGTCCAGACCACCAACAACATTTCCAACCTTCTACGAATTACAGAAACCTCCTTGGCAACATTGGTGACTTGCAAATATAAAAGTGAAACATCCACATAACACAAAATTTGAATCTCAAATCACAAGATTGTATCTACAATAGTAGATGAATGAAGAGATTTATCCAAAATAGTCTTCTCAGCAACTTATAGGAATAAAACCTTTCAATAAATTACAGAGGCTAGAAATTTTTTTTAGCAATCATATGCTTCATTGGGAACAACAAGAGAGAGCATACACCATATTGTAGATCATTAACAACATATCTCCACCATCAAAATTACTTATAATTCTCATCTTAATAAATCATTATGAAATCAACTCTCCTGACATCAACCAATATGAACTTCAGCAACACCATCATACAACAATGACAACCACTACCAAGAAACAAACACTACCACAATCTCACAAAGTATTGATATCAAAGATATCAAATTATAATAATATCCCCTACTTTTGAAGGTCTGACATAAATGACAACTAATAATTATTGTTAACATCAATGACAACCACTGCCAACAACCTCATAACTATATTTAACAATCTCACCAAGTGTTGACATCAATGACAACCAACAATTAGTGTTGACATCAATGACAACCAATGCCAACAATCTCCTCCTTTGGCATTGAGGGAAACATACATATGCTTACTCTCCCCCTTTGACATCAAGGACAAAGGGTCACACATAATAGAATCACATGCTCCTCCTTACTACCACCTCCCCATGAGAGGTAGAATACATCAATCCAAGGAAAAAGATATGACATGAATTTCTCCCCTAGATAGATGCACCATCTATGAATCTAGTTAGAAAAAGGAGGGGTAATAACCCCTAACTTCTATTAGAGATACTCAAAGGTATCCTTTGAAAGTGCCTTAGTGAAAATTTCTACAATCCGATCCTTGGTAGGTACATACTCCAATTTGACTTCATGCTCTGCAACCTTCTCTCTCAGAAAGTGATACCAGATAGAAATTTGTTTAGTTATTGAATGTATTACTAGATTCAAGATGGAAATATTAATTTCATTAGTATTATCACATAATATAGGAATAGGTTCATCATAAACCAACTTTACATCCTTGAAATTCTGCTTCATCCAAAGCACCTGGGTGTAGCAAGATGTTGCAACAATATACTCAGCCTCTAGTGTGGATAAGGATACCGAGTCTTGCTTCTTACTGAACCATGAGACTAATCTATCTCCCAAAAATAATGCACTTCCACTTGTAGTTATCTTTTCATCCACACATCCTACCCAGTGAACATCAATATAAGCACTTAGAAAGAATTTTTGATCCTTCTTATACCACAAACCATAATCCAGAGTTCTCTTCAAATATTTGAATATCATTTTCACTACTTTCTCATGAGATTGCTTAGGATTAGCTTGAAATATATCAACCAAACATACTACATGCATGATATCAGGTCTAGAAGTAGTCAAATACAATAATCCTCCAATCATAGACCTATAAAGAGTTTGATCAGCCTCCGATGATTCATTAGATTTTATCAAGTGACAACTAGCCACCATGGGAGTACCTACTACTTTGGAATCTTCCATACCGAAAATTTTCAACATCTCCTTTACATACTTAGCCTAAGAAATAAAGATACCATCATGTTGTTAAACAATTTGAAGCCTAAGGAAGAAAGATAACTCACCAATCATAGACATCTCAAATTCCTTTTGCATATCTTCTGTAAAATTATTACACATACCATCATCTCTACCAAAGATGATATCATCAATATATATTAACGAAAATAAAAAACTTATCTCCTAAACCTTAATGTAAATATTTCTATCTACAATACCTTTCTTGAAACTTTTCTAGAGTGAATACTTATCCAACTGAGCATACCAAGATCCAAGAGCTTGCTTTAGGCCATGCAAATCTTTCTTGAGTCTACACACCATGTTCAGATCTTCAGATAATTGTAATCCATCTGGTTTCTCAATATATACCTCTTCCTTTATATCAACATTCAAGAAGGTAGAATTGATATCCATCTGATAGACCTTGAAATTCTTATGAGAAGAAAAAGTAAGAAACATTTTTATTGCTTCCATTTTGGCTACCAAAGAAAAGTTTTACTCAAAATCAATGCCTTCAACTTGTGAATAACCTTTACAAATCAATCTATCCTTCTTTCTCACAACTTCACCATCTCCATTCAGCTTTTATTGGAACACCCACTTATTTCCAATCACATTCTTATCAACATTCTAGGAACCAATTCACAAGTCTAATTCATCTCTATCCGATCTAGTTCTTCTTCCAATTCCTTTATCCAACCATCATCTTTGCTAGCATCAACAAAGTTCTTGGGATCAACCTCTAATAGTAAACACAAATTTACTTGCTCACATTCTCGTGCAATCCATCTCTTGGTCAACACTGCTTCATTCTTGTCTCCAATGATTTGATCTAATGAATGGTTCATCTGCACATACTTTGCTAGAGTCTTGAGAGCCTTCACTGGTTCTAGATCCTTCTCTTCTTTCGCTTCTCCTTCTTCAATCTAGGGAGGTATATCAGATCCTGAAACCTCTTGTTCTTGTGATATCAGATACAAGTCTTCATCTACCTTAACATTTTTTCTTTCAATCATCTTTCCCAACCTCTTGTTATAACATCTATAAGCCTTGCTCTTGGTTGAGTAACCAAGAAATATTCCTTCATCACACCTTCAGTAAAAATTTCCAAGGTCTCCATCATCTCTTTTGATATAACATTGGCTACAAAAAATTCTAAATTATTTAATAGTGGGAGGCCTTCCATACCACAACTCATAAGGGGTCTTAGTGTTGTTGACCCTCAATTGCACTTTGTTAAGAAAATAGAAAGCAATATGATTTGCTTCCTTCTAATACATATTAGGCAGATCAACATCTTTCAACATGGTTCTAGCCATCTCTTGCACAGTCCTATTCTTTATTTCCACAACCCAATTCTACTGAGAGGTTCTAGGAGTAGAAAAATGTCTCCTAATACCATGATCTTCATAAAAAAATTCAAATTAATTTGAAATAAATTCAACTCCTCTATTTGATCTTAAGAATTTGATCTTAATATCCATCTCATTCTTTACTTTTTCTTTGAAGATTTTAAACTTATCAAAATCTTCTGATTTATCTCTTAAGAATGTCACCCAAGTCATTCTAGTATAATCATCTATAAGCAACATGAAATAGATTTCACCTTGTTGAATCCTTGCTCTTGTGTGTTCTTGTAGGTCTGCATAGGTCAATATGAATCAACTCCAATGGAATTGTAGTAGAACATTCCTTGTTCTTGAAACTTGTCCTTGTTTGCTAACATTCTTTGCATAATGTGTTTGTAGGCTTGATTATCTTTGGAATATCTCTCACAACATGAGAGGAATGGATTTCTACCATGTTTTCAAAGTTGATGTGTCCCATGATTTTGTGCTAAATCCAACACTCTTTGGATTGAGCTAATAAGTCTATTCTTCCATTAGCCTCCTTTAGATGATAGAAATTACCATTTGTCCTTGTTCCTTCAACAACTAGTCTTTTAGAACTTGCTTTGCTAATTTCACAACCATTTGCATGAAATGTGGGATTGTATCCCTTGTTGCACATCTAACTAACACTAAGAAGATTATGCTTCAAATTCTTGACATAGAGGACATTCTCAGTCCTACTTTTTCCATCAATTTTTATGGAACCTTTTCCATAAATTTGTGATGACTCATCACCACCAAACTTAACGACTCACCATTAATTTTCTTAAGACTAATGAATATTCTCTTGTCACTATTAATGTGGTTAGAACGACCACTTTCAATCACCCAAACATTTGATTCTTCCTTTACATGAAAGGTAGTCCATAAAACCATAGATCTTTCAATATTTTTATCAACTTGTAAAGTATCAAACCTCTTACTTTCTCCAATATTTCCCTTTCTGTATTTCAAGGCCATGAATTGGGTTTCATCATTTGAATCATTATCCTAATCTTCTAAGGAACAACTTATTTCCTTGGAATATAAACTCTTTTTAACCTTATCTCTTTTATTACCATCATCATATTCTTTGTAGGGACATTTAGATGCAAAATGACCAATCCTTCCATAATTGAAAAACTTAAAAGGTATCTTACCTTTGTATTTTCTAGTGCCTCTCTTCAATATTCTTACAAAGTTTTCTTTAGCCTCATCAAAGTCATCATCCTGATCTATAGATTCATCTTCTATCCTTTTACTGGTTTTGAATGTTGCTTCCTTCTTAGGAACATCTTTGTCAAATTCTCTCATTTCAAAGGCTATGAGAGCACCAAACATTTCATCCACTAAATACTTATCCAAGTCCTTAGATTCTTCAATAGCAGACACATTATAAATATAGGGGATAGGGAGCGATCTCAAAAATTTCTTCACAATCTTATCTTCTTTTAATACACCACCAAGACTTGTGATGATAGAAAATACTTCAAGCACCCAAAGTATATAACTTGAAATTCCATCTTCTATCATCCTTAAGGTCTTAATCTACTCTTAAAAATTTGCATCTTGGATTTCTTTACTTGGTATCTCCTTCATAGATGTTGCCAACTTTTTCCTTTATATCTTTAGCAGAGCTAAAATTCATCACTTTCAAGATTTCTAAATCATCCAACCCAAACAAGATAGCATTCTTAGCCTCGGCATTGTTCTCATACAACTTGATTTCAGCAGGAGGAGTAGCAGGAGAAACATAAGCATCCTTGATTGATTCCCAAACACCAAACCCTAGAGAGTTTAGATGGCCTTCCATCCTTAATTTCCAGAAATTTTAATTAGTCCCATCAAACCTAGGACCCTCGTATGATCCATCATGTGCCATCTCGTACCTTTACCTCAAGCGGTTAAGCTTATTTAGAGGAACTCGGATCTGATGCCAATTGTTACACACTATATATTGAGAGGGGAGGGAATTAGTGTACTCCAAACTTAAACTCCTTTGGAACTTAACACATTCAACATGATTCAAGCTTCTTAACCAAATCAAAAATACTTACATATTAGCAATAATGAAAGATAGAAAAAGGAACACAAATGCACAAGATGACACAAGATTTATGTAGAAAACACAATGAGGAAAAACCACTATGAGAGTTAGCTCATAATATAGAAGCTCACTACTTACAAAATAAGGCAAGATACTTGAAAAATTGAAGAACACACAACTTCAAGGGCAAGATATAAGGACTTGATGAGATTCACTATCTCAGAGCAAGATACAAGAATTTTATATAAACATACAATGTTTGTCAACACAACACTCTATTGATTGAGGTGTTATAGTACATCTGATCTTTCTTTCACACACTTTCACAGTTCCTTCTATGATATATTTAATTATGTTTCACACTCTCACACTTACACAAACTTGTATATGGCTCTTGCATACGAAATGTTATTGTATTTATATCCACTACAAGACCTCAAAACATCAATAAGGTTGGATAGGAAAGAAAAAAAAAAATGATTTCACCAAGTCAACCACAACAACCTACTATGGTCCAATCCCAAGGATAGAGAGGACCAAATAAAATATCATTACATATTCCAAAGTGATCCAAAATAATTCACATGTTGACACACATCCACCCAAATCGATAAGAAAGGAAATGTGTAGATGAAACATGAAGCACACAACTAGTTAGCCTAAAAATATACGTTAACTAAATTTACTCAATGTAGTTCTAAAAAAGATAGTTCAAGACCCAAATCCATCATAACATAAATTCATATGCTGGCGTAGACCCCCAATCTCATAGAACAATGAAAAGAGAAAGCCCTATCGACCAAATAACCACAATTTACCTAGAAGACCAACTCAAACATAATGCAACACAAAAAGGAAATAACCACTGTTGTGCAGATCACAAAGGGATGTTCCTTGAACATCCAACATATCTAGATACTTCTTTTATACTATCATTCCATCAACAACTACCTCAACCCAAACAAAATAATTCTTCCTATAAACATTGAATGTACAACCATGAGAAATAAAATTAACAAATCAACTTGTAGACCATTTCAACAAATGAAATTAGAACTGAGACATTGCACAAGCACTAATAGCACATTCACCAAGCCGTAGGAGCAAAGACATCAATGTAGAGAAATGTGAAGCATTTTTTAGACCATTCTAGACAAGCAACAACACTACCAACCTTCTACGAATTATAAATACCTCCTCGACAACACTGGTGACTTGTAAAGATAGGAGTGCAACTTACACAGAACACAAAATTTGAATCCCAAACCACAAGACCATATCTACAATAGTTGATGAATGTGGAGCATTCTCCAAAATAGTCTTCTCAGCAAATTCCAAGAATATAACCTTTCAACAACTTGTGGAGGCCAAAAATATTTTAGAAATCACATGTTCCATTAGGAACAACAAGAGAGAGCATACAACATACTGTAGATCATCAAAAAAAAATCTCCACCATCATCATTACTTATGATCCTCATGTTAATGCTTCTAATCCTCTTATTAATATATTATTATGAAATCAACTCTATTGACATCGACCATGAACTTCAACAACACCATCATACAACAATGATAACTACTGCCAAGCAACAAAAACTACCATAATTTCACCAAGTATTGATATTAGAGACATCACATACCAACAATGTCCCATACTTCTCATGTGTTGACATCAATGACAACCAATGCCGACAAGCTCATAAACATATTTAACAATCTCACTAGTGTTGACATCAATGAAAACCACTACCAACAAGAAAAAGTCATAATATTTGATATTTACTAAAAACAAGGTCCAAGTGAACTAAACCATTTCACACATAATAAATATGGTTTTCTTGACTCTTTTTTCCCCTACTAACCAATGAATAATATTTCATAAGTTGTTGAAGTCCACTACCTAAGTGAACCTACTCAACATCATATTGATATAAGTTTGGTTGCATAGGATGCTCCCAAAATTGGCCCTTTAGAAACTAAAATTTAGTATTCTTGATAATCTGATATCCATTTGAACCCACTTGATAGTTCTATTTGATATTTACTCAATTCAATTGAAATTCCCCACACATTTACCTCATTAGAATAATCGTGGAATCATCTTCCCCTTTGTGAATATCCCACCACCAATTGAACTAAAATAATATGAATTAGGAACTTAAATTTTATCCTCAAGGTCTTCCATAAGTCACACCTTAGTGATGTCAAAACTTATGCCATCCTCTACTTGTTGATAATTCATTTTTTTCTGAATTGGAATTTTATGAACTATTCATTTGGGTTAATTCCATTAAGACTTTCCATAATCCGCACAATGATGACATCATTATTATATAATTTTTACATCATTCACTTGGTCCATGTCCTCAATTCATGATTACATCATGATGACATCATCATTTTACCTTTCATGATGTCAGACTCAAAACTATTCATATGAACCAAATCTCTAAGGGAAAACAAACCTATTCACTTAGAATTTCTTGCATGACTAGTTGAAAGTAAAAATATTGAAAGGCTATTTGTGTAGAAGTTGAACCCTTTTGAACCTAAACTTATAAAACTTATAACACAACTGATTCACTTCAAAAGGTTTGAGTATTGATATTTAATGAAAGGCTTAATACAAAGAGTAACCATCCAACCCAACATTTCAAAAGTCTTTATACAAGAAAAAATGTAGTTTTAAGTCAGAATCCTACAAGTAGCATTACCACCTATTATGTTAGTTGTCTACATAGCTACTCTATGTATTGAATGCACACCAAATTCCATGTATTTAGTCAATTTTTAAACATGATTCTTTGACACATTTTATCACAAAATCATTTTGAGCACGAAAGTATTTCAAGAGCATATAAATTATTAGAATAGATAATTCAAGAAAATAAACTTCTAGATAAATTTTACAAGAAGATACCACCAACACCAAGGAGTAAGGAGAGAAACATTTTTAAAATTCTATGCAATCTCATCTTAAATATTTTATTTTCTATGAATTTAGGTATGTATGCATGAAACCTTAGTGCAAATAATGGAGTTTTGTTTCTTATACAAATGTAGTTTTTTTAAGGATTAGGTTAGAGTAATATAAAATGATGTTAATATGTATGTGAGATTTTATAAATCTCAATCTTAACCTAGATTAGGAAACACAAAAAACCCCAGTTAATGGATAACTACGTAAAAATGGATAATTCAGTCAACTGGGGTAATAAATTATAAAATTAATAAGGTTATGTTGTGATCCTAGTAATGTGGAAGATGATGAAGTTCTATTAGTAAAATTTAGGAATGAATTTACCAGTGCTCTCAAGAATAAATAAATAAAATTGGTGAGGAAATCGTGAATAAAGCCATGGAAGCAATGGCCTTAATAAAAGAATACCATTATAAGGCTAAAGCAAGAAAGTTTTAATTAGTAAAAATATTTTCCACTTACATAATATATAGATACCAATGAAATTTTTCTCAAGATCTAGAGAGAGATGAGATAAATAAGAATCTAGTTGATTTTTGGAGAATATAAAAGGAGAGAATCCACTAAAGAGGATCAATGTATTATTGAATTTGATAGTGTTGGTTGAAAGATCTGTCCTTTAAATGATTAAATTAAATTGACTCAATTCTACCCAAAAGAAGAACCAATCAATAACCATTAGTTGGAGAGATAGCCATTGCATTGGTGATCTTCCTTTGAATTTTAGTTGAGGTATAACTCCCTCTTCTGATATAATTTTGATTTTTTGAATTTTATGAAATCTGGGGTATGCTATTAACTAGAAAGTAGAAAAGGCCAACTAACACCTATCCATAGCCATAAAATAGATGCAATTGAAATTAAATTAAAACAACTAAGTTTAAAGGTAACTTGACAAACTATCAATAGTAAGCTGACTCGACTCACTATAATTTCAACATTCATTGAAGATATATGAAGAAAAAACAAAAGAATAGCACATCCTCATAGGGAAGGAATATGCATAACACCTATCAAAGCTCATAGACTTTTTAATAAGAATTAAGTATTTCATTCAAAATTGACTGCTTACAGACAACAAACATCTACAACAAATAATAAAAACTACAAAACCTTTCCTTCAATTAAGATTGATTCTCTATTGTGCATCACTGTGAAAGGGGGGTCAAAATTTTGGACCCTTGCAATGTCAAAATGAAACATATCTAAATATTTACATCATAATGGTCAATATTTTCTTGGAAACAGATTCTTGGAACAATGATAATTGTCATTTGGTCGAATAAGCAATTTGTGGGAGACCAACCGATTTCTGTCTGATGATAACATAGTCATTAATGAATATTTTAAAAAAGAGGTTATGGTTGCATCATGATTTCTGATTGAAAAGGAAAAGGAATGAATCAATGCTCTCTATTTGTAGGCTCCGTGGCAACAATCATGTGAACAAACCACAACTTTTCACTTTCGACAGTTAGTAATATGCCACCAAAGATTATTTTCATGTAATTATTTGAAATGCAAAATATTTCTTTGATGCAAAAACCAACTCTACTAAATTACCATCACATCACTTTGCTAAGCTCATTAAGTTTGAGGCAATTTGAGTGTCCTTTCTTGCATTAATTTCCTCCAAGTAGGATTTGCTAGCTTACCCTTCCCATTTTATAAATTAACCACAATGCTTCTCATTTTGTATAATGATCATTATGTTTTGATATATGCCAAGTTCTTCAAGTGATATTATCTCTGAGATTAGGGGCGATTTCCTCACCATTGAGGGTGTGGAATGTAGCACTGAGTAGAGATTGGTCGCAGACCAACTTAGGGAAGTCTTCCTCATCCATGATGATGTGGAGGAGGGGGTCATCCAAAAGATAATTGGCAAACACTTCTTGACCTAGGTGCATGTTCACAACTTTGGTATATTGGAGAACTTCATTTACAATATTGTCCACACATCTAGAAGATTTTAATGGGGAATCTATGCTACTGAGTTTCCGGTGAGGCCAGTGTACCTACCATGTGGTGAGGATAACATGTGTCGGCCTTCTATAATGATTCAAAAACTAAGCCTTCACAACTGTGATTCAAAGATTGGAAATCTAACCTAAATAGCTATTTCAATCATCATGAAGGTGCATTTAAATTGTCAACCCAGGGACAAACTTGAAATGGGTTGGCACTGTATGTGCACTAGGAATCCAAAGTAGCCATATTCATCCTACAACTAAGAAAGACAAAATGTTGAAAGTAAATTGCTTGTAAGAAAATAACATAAGTGTTGACCATCAACCAACAACTATACTAAGCCGGAATGCATGACAAAAATTAAAGTACGAGCAAACAAACAAGAAACTACTCTATTTGCTTTGGTTGTAGGAATAGTCACAGAATGGAATTCTAGTGGCTATAAGAACAATCAATGCCAGATTCTTAACTGATTACTGAATAGAAAATAACAACTAAACTAAACTAAGATACGAGATGAAATAATCACAAAGTGGGCCCCCTTGGATGAGTATCCTCTATAACTAATGTAAAATTAGATGCACGAACTTATAAATTCATTTCATTTATTGAAAAACATGAGTACAATCGAGCAACATGACTGTATTACTAAAAAAACCTAAGAGCTTGAGTACATCATCAGATTGAGTAACCTCCAATTCGAACCCCCGAAGGAGCATCAAAATCTTATTTATCTAATCACCTAGCAAGGTGATCAACTCCCATAGATGCAAAGGATGCCACAATAGGGAAAGCACGAAAAGTGGAGAGGTGGCTATGCACACATAGAATATGTTAGGCATGTTTTCCTTAATGTGCATCTGGCACAACAATAATGCCTAAATTTTCCCAACAACAATTAAGACCATTACAAGGTGGATACAATTTGATTTGAATGAGGAATATTTCCACTGTCGAGAGTTTTTCCTCCATTAAATGACCACCTTGTTGACGGGTATGGCGAATGTCTAGCTAGCGGAATCTTCCTTAGCTGCAGGCCTCAAATTATATCTGCATGAAAATATTAGTACGCACAACAACTAGATATTTGTAACTATCTCAAAGTGACATTCATTAATCACATGCAAAATTAACACAGATAGTTAATATAGCATGTCAATATCATTAAAAGTTATGAAAATGAGCTTATGCCCAATGTCCAAGGTTTTAAGGAAATATCATAAAAAGATCAATATCCAAACATCAAAGTTTTTGACAACTACAGCAAATGGATAACAACCTCTATCAATAATTAGATCATAAACTAGACTCATCACTTCCCCCCCAACCTAAGGTCTTGTTGTTCCTCGAATAGAGGAAGCATTTTTCTTTTACTTGGTCAATACCCTGAAATTTGCAGCTGCCAGCTATCCTACATTAGTGTTTTTTGTGGGTGAATTAGGATCCCAATAGAAACCTTTTTTCCTTTCCAACCTGTTCCATCTCTGTCTGTCATCCGCTATGTCATACCTGTAGTATTTGAAGTTTGGTACATGCCACAATAGGATAGGTGGCTGAAAAGTTAGTGGAAGCCAAAATTGTCCTTTTGTCCTCCCAATATGTATATATCTATCAATTCTCTTAAGTGTTGCAGCATAGTTCTGCATAGAGTGGGGCTCAACTTGTTTCAAGTCATCAATTAGACTGTTCCACCTTTATGACAGGTATCCTGTTAAAGATTCTCCTATAGTTTTTGATATCTCTTCATATTCTTTATAAACTGCTTCTCTCTCAGACAGTATCCTATTGCCATAACTTGGTCGGTAAAGCATTATGTTCCAATCCTTGAAAATGCCTTCAAGATTTTTAGACTCAGCTTTGATGGGTAGGGGAGTGTTGGATTCAATTTTCCTATAAGTTCTGAATTTTTTTCCCTAATTGATCTCATTATGTATCTAAGATATAAATGCCCTATATTGGACATCCCCAACATACAAAAGTGGATTTCAATCATGGTCTTTGGTTACAACCAAAATTATGCAAATAGAATTCACACAATAAATTCTTCATTTCAAGAGGAGCAATCCAATAAGCATTGGAAAATTCAAGAGGGGTCTTAATGGAAGGGTTCAATCCTGAGACAATCCTTGGTAGTTTAAAAGAAAGATGCTTCTCCTTTAAATACAAAGCATAGACCTTTGTAGGGGCCCTTCACTCTAATATTTGCAGTACTAAGGTTGTGATATTATCCACCTTTTTCTTTAAAACAACATTTTTTTCATTCTTATCTTCAATCTCTTCATCTTTCTTTTGAATTTCCCTCTTTAACCTACATTTCTCCTCCTTCCATTCTTCCTCCCTCCTTTGCACTTCTTTCCATAAATTCATGACTACCATATGCATTGAAAAATTAGAAGGCCTATGTATTCCTATAAGAAATTTACCTAGCACTTTTTCTTTTTCTTCATAAGGCTCCAGCCATAGGGACTATGTTTGCTCAACCAATACTAGCTGCAAGGATGCTAACAATAAACATCTAAATTTGATCACTTCCACATGATCAAAATCGTCTACTTTATTCATCTATTTCATTAATAGTGATTAAATATATTATTTAATCATTATTTCATTTTCTACCTAAGGTTCCCAAAGTATGTAATTAAATAAATGAAATACTCTACCTTATCCCTTTTCTTCTTTAAATTAAATAAATATGAAAAATTATTTAATTTAGTATTTTAACCCATTTGGATTAAAACTAATTTTTAATTCCTCTTTTTCTCTCTCCTTGTCACAATCTCCATAACCCTCTTTTAATCCAAATTAAATTAATTAATCTGTGATTAGGATGTGCACCACTTAATCTTGATTAAGTGTCACATCCTCCATAATCTCCCACTTGCCTCTAATCTCTCATTAATTATCCTAATCCTGTGTTTGCACAACCTTAATCAAAGCCATTAACCATATTTGGCTTACCTTTTCTGGTCAACCTTCCCACTTGCCTTTCTTGGCCTTGACTCTCTTTCCCATGTGAATTTTTAATTCACATTTATTCACCCAAGGCTCCTCTCTTCTCCATGTGAATTTTTAATTCAATTTTATCTTTCCAAAGTCTTCCCCATCCCCATACAAAGTTCTAGAAGGCTTGACTTGTCACTTTACATGTGCCAAGGACTTCTAGAACCTTGGACTTGTCACATCACCCACATGTGACAAATCTCCAACTTTTTGGAGACCCTCTCTTATCCACTAGATTCTTCCAATCATTGTGAATTTTTAATTCACTTTTATTCTTCCAAGGAATCTTCTTATCCCCTAAGGTACTTGTCTTTCTTCCACCTCATTTCCACATCATTCCACCCTAAGACATCTCACATTCCACATGTCAAGATGTGAGGGCTTGTGAGTCCTCAAATCACCATAGCCCTTCATCTTGATCTTGTTGGATCAATCTCAACCATTGAATTCTCTAGAGAATTCCAATTATCCTATAAATACCCCCTCATTTCTCCCATTAAAAAGAAAATCTTTCGCTACCAAACTCTTGCCAAATTGTCATTTGTAGTATTTTAGCTTTTCCATAGTATTTCTCATCAATCCATCTTGCATATTGCATCTTGCATCCACTTCACTCCATTGCCATCCAAGGAGCACACAAGACATCCAAAGATCAAGGGCCAACCAAGGAAGGAGCAACATGAAGGTATAATCAACAATCAATTTATCTTATCTTTCTTTCATGTTTGCTATTTCTTAGGCTAATCATTGAGGTTCCCTTTTCTTATGCTAGTTCTTCTTATTGCATCATTTTAGTATCTTATATTAGGACTTAACATTTTAATAGGATCACATTTATGGCACACCTGGTGGGACCCACAAATGGGTCCCTTCCCTTCATGTTTGCTATTGTTTAAGTTATTTGCAGGTTCAGGTTGTAGAGGGACAGATTTTCCCCATAGAGGGGCGGACTTGCCCTCCTGGGAACTGCAAAGCGGTGGATACGCCCTCCTATTCCAACGTTTCTGATAGTTTTTACTGCAGAAGTGCAGATATGCCCTCACGTTCTGATGTTTTTGCTAACTATTTTCTACAGAAGTACAGATACGCCCCCATGTTCCAATGTTTTTGCTAACTATTTTATGTAGATGTGTGGATATGCCCTCGTGTTCCGATGATTTTGCTAACTGTTTTTTGCAGAAGTGCGGATATGCCCCCATGTTCCGATGTTTTTGCTAACTATTTTCTACAAAACTGTGGATACACCCCCGTGTTCTGACATTTTTGCTAACTATTTTTTAGAAAAGTGCAGATACACCTCCATGTTTCGACATTTTTGCTAACTATTTTCTACCGAAGTGTAGATACACCCCCGTGTTTCAATGTTTTTGCTAACTATTTTCTGTAGAAGTGCGGATATGCCCCTATGTTCTAACTTTTTTGACAGTTTTCTGCAGAGGGGCGGATACGCCCTCCTATTCCTTGTCACATTCTCCATAACCCTCTTTTAATCTAGATTAAACTAATTAATCTATGATTAGGATTTGCACCACTTAATCTTGATTAAGTGTCACATCCTCCATAATCTCCCACTTGCCTCAAATCTCTCATTAATTATCCTAATCCTATGTTTGCACAACCTTAATCAAAGTCATTAACCATATTTGGCTTACCTTTTCTGGTCAACCTTCCCACTTGCCTTTCTTGGCCTTGACTCTCTTTCCCATGTGAATTTTTAATTCACATTTATTTACCCAAGGCTCCTCTCTTCCCCATGTGAATTTTTAATTCACTTTTATCTTTCCAAAGTCTTCCCCATCCCCATACAAAGTTTGAGAAGGCTTGACTTGTCACTTTACAAGTGCCAAGGACTTCTAGAACCTTTGAATTGTCATATCACCCACATGTGACAAATCTCCAGCTTTTTGGAGACCCTCTCTTATCCACTAGATTCTTCCAATCATTGTGAATTTTTAATTCACTTTTATTCTTCCAAGGAATCTTCTCATCCCCCAAGGTACTTTTCTTTCTTCCACCTCATGTACTTCTCTTCCACCTCATTTCCACATCATTCCACCCTAAGAGATCTCACATTCCACATGTCAAGATGTGAGGGCTTGTGAGTCCTCAACTCACCATAGCCCTTCATCTTGATCTTGCTGGATCAATCTCAACCATTGAATTCTCTAGATAATTCCAATTCTCCTATAAATACCCCCTCATTTCTCCCATTAAAGAAAAAGTCTTTTTCTACCAAACTCTTGCTAAATTGTCATTTGCAGCATTTTACCTTTTCCATAGTATTTCTCATCAATCCATCTTGCATCTTGCATCCACTTCACTCCATTTCCATACAAGGAGCACACAAGACATCCAAAGACGAAGGGCCAACCAAGGAAGAAGCAACACGAAGGTATAACAAGCAACAATCAATTTGTTTATCTTGCTTTCATGTTATCTATTTCTTAGGGTAATCATTGAGGTGCCCTTTTCTTATGTTAGTTCTTATTATTGCATCATTTTAGTATCTTACATTAAGACTTAGCATTTTAATTGGATCACACTAACTGTTCTCCCAATTCTAGCTACAAGACCTCTTGTTTCTGCTCATGTTGTAGGAGATCTTGATTTTGTTCATGCTCCTAGCTTCTAACTTGTTCTACAATGTTAGCAAGATTTGACAACATCATGCTTGTTGCTTCCTCAAATGTGTCATCTTCCTCAACATTTACCTACTCCATTGGAGCTTCTGCATCTTGTCATGATGTTTCTCTAAACTTAGGGCTTTCCTCCAGAGATGCATCAAAGGTTGGCTCAACAGGTCTTGCTTTTCGAGGAGGCCTTTCATGTTTTTACTTTTCTGCATGAAGTGTCAGCTTTTCATTTCCTAACACTTGACACTTCTCTTTCTACCATTTTATTTTTAACTTTTCCCTTCCTTATTTATTCCTTCTTCTTTTGTGCCCTAGTTCTCATTAGGGAGCCAAGAGGAACATCACGATCAAAATTAGGAGAGGAACTTTCTTTATCTAAATGCTCTACCTCCGAAGAACTAATCTCAATGGTTTATTTGGCTACAAGAGGGTTTTCACTAGGGCTTGCGCCAGACGTTGAGGCATAAGGAGTGGCCCCAACATTGCTCCTTCTTCTACTCACCCTACGAGGAAAAACCATAGATCACAAATCTTTGGTCTAATTTGATCAATATTCAAGAATTCTTCCCAAGACATATCAGACACATCATGCAAAGACTTCTCAACTAATAATTTGATCAGACAATGGTGGGAAATGGAGTTGTCCCTACCTTTTTGGGTCTCACCCGCCATGATTGAAAGAAGGTGGTATAGCATGTTGGGCACATTCATTCTTCTCCCGTGCCTCATGTGGTTCAAGAGTTTGAAATACACAGAATGTAGATTCGACTGACAACCTTCACAGGTAATATACTTCACAACATAAAACTACTTGCCTCCATAGCTTGGGAAGATATGTTCTCTTCACACCTTGTTTGTCTATACTCAATGGAGGATCACCAGGTTCTATAAATTCAGTCCTGGCTGACCTAGCATCTCTAGTAGTAAGGTAATTTTCACCATCAGTAGGAAACCCTATAAATTTTGCAATCCTTTCCTCAATGGCTATGACTTCCAACCCTTTTACAGTGGCCTTTCCTTCAGATAATGTCTAGGTGAATTCCAATGCAACATCTTCATCAAACCCATTCAGCTTTAGGAAATAGTCTAACCATCTATAGTTTCTGAACTTGCCCTGGTAGGGTGTATCTTGTAGTAATACATCATGAACCATGGGTTCATTTCGAATTAACCCACCTCCCATTTTCTGTAATCAAACAATTGCTCTACAAATTTTTTCTTCCTGCAATCTTTGTTTGAAAGCCAAACTTCTCCTTCCTGCACTGCTGCCAAATTTCCAATGCTCGTATCGACTAAATTTTACCTTTTGGCTTAAGATTATGACAAGAGTAAATAAAGGTAGTAAAGGATTAATAAATGCAGGATATGATTAAGGAAAAAGGTGGAAGTTAATTTCCTTTCAAACATATGAGCCTTTATCATACTTAGAATTCAAATCAGCTCAATACTTAAATTTTGCTAACATGAACCGATACAGACAAACACGTGAACATGGTATTTTCACTTTTTCCCCCCCAACCTAAATTTGCACATGTGTCCTCACATGTGAGATTGAATGACAATTTGATAGGGGCAAGGAATAATTACATGCTATAGAAAATGTTCATATTAATTTACAACAATTAAATAAATGCACTAAAAGACAATTAAGATATAACAATTGATGTGCACGTACCTGAATTCGTGGAAGATTTATTGCAAAGATTATGGAGAAAGTACCGATCACTTTTCAAAATTTTTTGTTGAGAAATTAATGAAAGTGGAGCAGAATGAGGTGGAATGGAATGAAGTAAAGTGAAGTGAAATGATGATGGCAAGGCGGAAGAGAGAGAAAGGTGGAATGAATAGGAGGATGGGTGAAGAAGTGGACCCCCACAAAAGTGGAAGTCTTTATTATGACAAGTTACATACCTTAGTTAGCCAGAAGAAGGGACACTAGGTCCATTTCCTTTGACTGTAGGAAGTTCGGGTGTTGCATGTTGAGTGAATTACTATAGGAACTCATCCTTAGAAGTTGGCTTGCGATACAACCTCAGGCGATGACTGTTCACCAATAGCTTAAACCTGATAGGGTCAATGGTAGTGATCTGAACAACCCCATTGGAAAATACTTCAGCCACCTCATATGGTCCTAGCCACCTTGTCTACAATTTTCCTGTACTATCTTGATATCTTGAGTCATAGAGCAATGCTCAATCACCTGGCTTGAATTTCTTATCCTTTATAAATTTGTCATGCCACTTTATTCTTTGATTCTGCACTACCTCGATGTGATGCAAGGCTACCTTCCTCATCTCATCCAAAGCATTCAGCTGCATGATTCTATCCCTTTGTGCCTCAAAGATGTCCATCCTCAAGTCCACTGTAGTCCTAAGAGTCTTATGCTCAAATTCAATGGGCATCATAGCTGTCTTTCCATACAACAACTCAAATGGAGTGAATCCTATAGTTGTTTTCCATGTAGTTTTTTAAGCCCAAAAAAAAATTTGGTAGTCTGCTTGCCCAATCCTTTCTATGGATAGCCACTATTTTGGTCAGAATGGCTTCAATTTCTTGGTTGGTCACCTCAACTTGACCATTGGCCTGGGGTGATAAGGAGTAGACTTTATGTGCCTAATATTGTAATCATTAACTAGTGTTGTAACAAGGGTTGAAGTGAATTGAGCCCCTTGATCAGTCACTATCTCTCTTGGAACTCCATACCATGTGAAAATTTCCTCATAAATAAATTTTACAACCTTATTATCTCTTACATGCTTCATGGCCTTAACTTCTACCCATTTTGTTACATAATCAGTGCATACCAAGATACAGGATTTACCATGTGATGGAGGATCAATGGGCCCTGCAAAGTCTAATCCCCACTTATCAAATGGAGTGATTACTACCTGGGGGTAAAGTGGCATTTCATCAGATTTGGTTGGCCAACCCATCCTCTGACATCTGTCACACTTCCTTGTATATCTCCCTACATCCTTGTGGAGTTTGGGCCAGTAATATCCTGTGTTCAAAATCTTCATTGATGTCCTATTGGCTGCAAAATTCCCTCCACAGGTTTGATTGTGACATGCATGAAAAATTCCATATGTCCCATCTTCCCTCACACATCTCCTCATGACATGGTCAGGTCCAGTGTAAAACAAGCATCCAAGAACTCATGAGAAAGGAAAATATTTTTCAATAACCCTCGTCTTTTGGGGAGAAGTGAGGAGGAACTCTCCCTGTGACCAAGTAATTAAATATGTCAGCATACCAGGGTGTCTGCACACTGATGGAAAATAGATGCTCATCAAGGAAGGAGTTTTCTGCAACTTGATTGTCCTCTGATGTAGTCAACCTTGAAAGAAAATCTGCAACAACATTGGCCTTCCCTGGTTTATCCATAATGGTCATGTCAAAATCCTACATCAGCAATAACCATCTTGCCAGCCTACTTGAAATAAAAGGTTTATTCATGAGGTATCTAATGGTTTCATAATCGGTGTGCATAAAGATCTAGTAGCCTATTATGTAGTGCTTGAATTTTTTTAGGGCATAGATCACTGTATAATTGAATTCAGCTCCTTGTAGATTTTTGCTGATGAAGTAAATAGCATTTTCAATAGCTCCTTCTTTTTGTCCTAGGACTACTCCTATAAAATAGTCTGATGAATCAATATGGATGTGAAAAGGAAACTCCCAATTAGGACCCTTGAATATAGGAGCATGAGTTAAAGTTGTTTTTAAATCAAAAAATCCCCTGTTACAGTCTTCTGTCTAATGGAATTCAACATCTTTAGTTAGAAGATTGTACAATGGTGCTGCCATTTTGCTGAAGTCTTTGATGAACCTCCTATAATAAACTACATGTGCTAAGAAACTCCTAACATATTTTTGTTTTGTAGGGATATGCAGATTGGTGATCACCTCAATCTTTGCAAGATCAACTTGAACTCCTTCATGAGAGATGTAGTGACCAAGAACTACTAGTGACCAAGAACTACACCTTCCTGCATCATCATGAAGCATTTTTCACTATTTAAAGAAATATTGTGGTCTTCACATCTCTGTAGGACTCTCTTGATATTTTCCAATGCTTCATTGAAATCAGCACCATAGGTAGTGAAGTCATCCATATATATTTCCATGCAATCACGAGAGATATCTAAAAATATGCTAATGACTGCCCTCTGAAAATTTGCAGGTGCATTGCATAAACCAAATGGAAGTATTGAGTAGGAATAGGTCCCCCATGGATAGGTAAAGGTGGTCTTCTCCTAGTCCTCTGGTGCAATTTGAATCTGAGTATAACCATTGAATCCATCTAAAAAAGAAAATTATCCCACAAGTGAATCCAAGACTTGATCTATGAAAGGTAAGGGGAAATGGTCCTTTCTCATAGCAGCATTAAGTTTGATATAATCAACAAAAACTTGCCACTTCCCTCATTTTTTGGGTACAATCACCAATGGGGATACCCACTGGCTATCTGAGATGGGATAGATAAATCCTGCATCTAGCAATTTTTGTAGTTCCCCTTTTGCAATTTCTCTCAATGCAGGGTTAATTCTTATTTGTGGTTACCTCACTGGTGAAGAACCATCTCTTATGTATATCCTATGAGTGAAAATCTTAGGGTACAATCTCTTCATATCATGATAGTCCCATGAAAATGCATTTTGGTGGGCCCTTAGCTATTTTTGTCAATGACAATTGATGTTCTTTACTCAAATTTTTGTTAACATTTAGATATTTTCCTTCTAATACTTGCACTTGTGTAGTTAATTCTACCATAGATGCTTCAATAGTTCTTGGTACCTTGAGTTCATATGGAAGAAATGTATGAGACATACATGTTGCTATAGGGGATTCGACTGTAGAAAGAGTGGCTCCAGGAAGAGAGGCTGCAAGAAGAGAGGTTGCAAGAAGAGTGGCTGCAAGAAGAGCAGGCAGGAGTGTCTTCGTTGTTTCAGCAAAATCAGATGCATGAGAGGATGATGCTTCTTCTATCTCATAATGGTTTGAATTATGTTAGAAAATATTTCATCTTCATCTTGAAGCTGCATGAAAGGACTTCTACTGAACATCATAAGTTGTACCACAAAATTAATTTCCTTTGCCTCTTCAGCAAGATGTGGCCATACAAGATCATTCTTATCATGGGAAGGCTGAGTAGGAGGGTAGAGAACAAGTTTTTTGGTGCTCTTTCCATTATAAGTGGTCATGTCTCATGTCTGACATCCAATATAAGCATCTTTTTTTGCTAACCATGGCCTTCCAAGAATAATGGGGTACCTGCCTAGTGTGGCTTTAGGATAAAGAATCATAAAGTTTGTTGGGTACTCCCAAGAATCTATAATTACCACAAGATCCTCTACTATCACATCAGGCTTAATAGTAGAACTATCATCAAGCTACAGGATAGTGGGTTTAGGTCTCATGCTTGCAAAAAATAGTTGCTACAGGATGTCCTTAGTCATCACATTTATTGCTGCTCCTATATCAATAAGAGCATTCTTTATCTAGATCCAATTTATAACAACTCCTACCACAAGACTCACTGTGTCATTATATTTGGGAACAATCACTTTCCCGAGCATGATGTCAGCCAACTATCCCACCACATGGATCGTAGTGGGGTATTTCTTCTTCTTGCCTGGCTTCTTAAGGCATGCTTCCTTGATTGCCCTACCATATATGGGAACATCTTTTATGGCCCAAAATAGAGGTATTTGGAAATATATATGCTTGAAATGATTGAGAATGTCAAAATTTGTGTCCTCCTTTTCTTCCTTTTGTTTCATAGTTTCCAACCTTTGGGAAATTTATGGTTCTAGTTCACTTTGCTCGACTGGGACTGGTTTAGGATTTTTAGGTGCACCTGGCTGAATAGGGACATTCAGAGGCTCCTCTTCCATAAGAAGCTCAGTGATAATGGGTGTGGAAGGGCCTGAAAAAGTAGTTCCTAAACACAATTGGATGCCACTTACACTCACAACATATGCAAGGAATTGATTTAGATTAGCAGAGTATACTGGCTGCTGCTGTGGTTTATTATTTGGGTTAGGTGTGGGCTGAGCTAGTAGCTAAGTAGGTTTAGATGTGTTTGAATTTGAACTAGCAGGAGGAGGCATTATAGCAGGTTTTTGAGGTTGAGAAGGTGGCTACATGTAATTGGTTGTCTGGTTTGGCCATTATTGTCCTACCCTCCATTGGGATGTTTGATGCCAGTTTCCTAGAGGTGGTTGCCAATTTCCTAGAGGTGGTTGCCAATTTCCCTGAAACTACTACCAATTCCCTTGGGATTGCTGCCATTGGGGTGGAGAGTTTTGGTGATTAGGCCAGGCATTTGGAGGGTTACTCCAAGGTTGTGGTGGATATCCTCCATAAGTGGATGTATATGGGGGTTTCCATTGGTTACCAGATAAATAAGAATTGAAATATGGCCCAACAAAAGATAGTGAATCTGGTGGCATACCCTATCTTGGGGCCCATGGCCTCCTTTGTGCAACAAATTAGACTTGATCTTCTTCACCTTGGATTGGCTTGAACTTAGGTGTCATCTGCTTGTTGTCAATATTAACTATCATCTTGCATCGGCAGTCCTTCTTCTTTTGTCTACAATGAGGGCAATATTCTTCCAACATTATCTCTGCCTCCTCTTGCTTCTTGTTGGCCTGAAGTTTATCCAACTAAGTAGCTATATTGTTTATGATGTCTTTCTTGAATTCTTATAGTAAGTGATTAATCTCCATCCTTGAAACTTCACTAGTAGATGACTTACCCATGGAATATTGGTAAGCTCTCCCCTTCTTTGAAGCTTCCCTAGAATAGTTTTGAAATATCTTCTTGATATCCTCCCAAGGAACTTGGGTGATATCTCCTCCTCCCATCAAGTCCAAGGAATTTGTGCAACTGTCATTAATTCATCTTAAGAAAATAAGTTTCAGTGATTCTTCATTGAGTGTATGGTGTGGAGATTTCTGTAGGCAAAACAAAAACCTTGAAATGTAATCTTCTAGGTTCTCATTTTCCTTTTTTTGCATCCTGAAAATGTCATCTCCTCTCATGCCACTGCCCATGCAATAATCCTTGTATTTCTCAAGGAACTTTGTCTCCATGTCCTCCCAAGTCTCCATAGTATATCTACCAAGGATCATGAACCATCTTAATGCAACTTCTTTCAAGGTGGTAAGGAATAGCTTAAGTCGGTGGGAATTAGTGGTATAGTCATAGCTCTTGTAGAGTATATTAAAATCAAACAAGAATGTATCAAGATCTTTTATGACAAGTCCATAGAACTTAGGAAGAACTAAAGTGGGGATATTTTTGAGGTTTTTTACTTCATTCTGATGAGCAATGGGGAAAGGAAAAGCTGGTCGGTTAGGTATGTTTCAATTTGCATCACTCATGCCTACTTGATGAAGTTCCAAAGCAAGGAGGTTCTCAATCAGATTCTGATCTTCAAAGGAAGCTTCAAAACTAGTCAGATCTGGAAATGTATCAGCAAAGAGGTGTGGCTCCTCTTCTTCTTCATCTCTGGGCAAGTTCTGATACTTAATTATCTAGAACAGATCAGGATTATTAGGAAGGAATCTCCCACTAGCATCTCTTCTCCTTTCTCTATGCATACGGTATCAACTCACTATCAGCCAACTCACACAAAAATATGGAAAAAGAATAGGGGGTCATTACTTCCTAAATGAGGGGTATACTTTAAGAACAACTTCCAGAAATATTATAGCAAGAAAAAATATTAATGACTCCAAAGAACACCCTAGTTTGACACCATCCTCGACAACGGTGCCAAAATTTTTGGCCTTCTACAATGATTCAACAACTAAGCCTTCACAACTGTGATTCAGAGATTGGTCATCTAACCTGAATAGCTATTTCAATCATCATGAAGGTGCATTTAAATTGTCAACCCAGGGACGTAAACTTGAAATGGGTCAACACTATATGTGCACTAGGAATCCAAAGTAGGCATATTCATCCTACAGCTAAGAAAGACACAATGCTAAAAGTAAATTGCTTGTAAGGAAATAACATAAGTGTTGAGAATCAACCAAAAACTATACTAATTTGCAATACATGACATAAATGAAAATCCGAGCGAACAAATAGGAAACTACTCTGTCTACTTTGGCTACAAGAACAATCATAAAATGGAATTCTAGTGGTTTTAGGAATAGACAATGCCATATTCTTAACTAATTACTAAACAAAAAATAATAGCTAAACTAAACTAAGGTAAAATAATCACCAAGTGGGCCCCCTTGGATAAGTATCCCCTAAAACTAATGTAAACTCAAATGCACAAACTTATAACTTCATTTGATTCACTAAAAAACATGAGTACAATTGAGCAACATTGTTGTATTACTAAAAAATAATAAGAGTGTGAGTACATCATCAGATTGAGAAACCTCTGATTCGAACCCCCGAAGGAGCATTAGAATCTTATTTATCTAATCACCTACCAAGGTGGCCAACTCCCATAGATGCGAAGGATGCCACATTAGGGAAAGCGCAAAAAGTGGAGAGGTGTCTATGCACGCACAAAATATGTCAGGCATGTTTGCCTTAACATGCATCTCGCATAACAATAATGCCTAAATTTTCCCAACAACAATTACGACAATTATAAGGCAGTTACAGTTTGATTTGAATGAGGAATATTTCCACCATCGAGAGTCTTTCCTCCATTAAATGACCACCTTGTTGACTGGTATGGTGAATGTCCAGCTGATAGAATCTTCCTTAGCTATAGGCCTCAAATTATATCTACATAACAATATTAGTACTCACAACAACTGCATATTTGTAACTATCTCAAAGTGACATTCATTAATCACATGCAAAATTAACACAGATAGTTCATATAGCATGTCAATATCATTAAAAGTTATGAAAATGAGCTTATTCCCAATGTCCAAGGTTTTGACGAAATATCATAAAAATATCAATATACAAATATCAAAGTCTATGACAACTGCAACAAATGGATAACAAACTCTATCAATAATTAGACCATAAACTTGACTCATCAACATGGCAGATTTGTTTGTGCATCTACGTGTGGGTCTAGTGGGCGACACAATCTGCATCACTACTACATTATGGAACAAACAAGATAGGCAAGTAGTTTCCCTTCTTTGTGCTGGAATGTAATGTAATATGATGGAGACTTTTTCCCACTTCATCGAGTTTAACAAAAATCTCTTTTCTCTTACACAGGTCGAACATCTATAGGAAGTGATAGAGGGCATTGGGATCCTCATTTTCACCCTTTGTGCCTGAGACCCCTTGTGTTGGAAACCTCTTTTTTTGTGATGTAATACATAATATATATATCCTTTTGGCTTTCAAATCTATATATTGTGATGTAAATGTTCAAAATTTCTCGGCTTTATCTCCACATTTTCATTTTGTTACAATACACTCTTTTATTTCCATGTCTGCAATATATATCATTAGCTATGATTTTGAATTTTATTCATTTTCTACAATAAGTTCACTTATGATAGCATTGTTTTCTTTTACAAATGAATTCCTAGAATAATAGCATATATCGACTCAAATTCACAAATGTCAGATTTAGAGCAATGTTTTTAAAATGTCTTTGGAGTCCACCCTAGTTTTGAATTTGAGTTCATCATCCACTACTCCAAATCAACCCTCGAAACGCTTTTAGGTTTCTTCTTTAATGAACTCCAAAAAGAAGATATTAGGAAAGATGCTCAAATTTATAAACAATCTACTACGAGAAAAATCAAGTTTTGGAAACCCTATCGAGAACCAAAAAAGGTTTCAAAACTACCCAAAGTTCCACCAAACCCTTTATCATTTCTTCTTTTTAACTTTTGGTAAACTTAGCGGATATAAAAACCTTTCGGTGACTCGAAACTTACTCACAACTTCCAAACAGACCAACACAAAGGAGATTTTAATTTGGACTTCAAGGCCATCGGGTGAGAGAGAGATTTGAAAAATTGATTTGTGCCTGACATAGGTTCACAAACTAGAATGAAAAGGAAACAAAAATATAGTTTGATTCACTTCAAAAATAAGGCATGATTTTTTGTAAGGGTGACTAAAAATAGTGACAATAGTTGGCTCTGATTAGGGACAAGGACAATGAAGGACGAAGATATGAACCTAGAATCAAAGTTTCATAGACCAATTTCTTATTCATTGGGAAACAAAATTAGGACCATAAAATGGAAGGATCAAAGCACACCATAAATGGGACCAACCCCAAAAGGAAAGGACACAACACCAAACTAAAACAAAAAACATAAACAAAAGGAATATTTATAGGGTAGGGTACTCCTACCAAACAAAAAACCCAAAATTAATCATACAAAGCCATTGATAGGCCAGGGGAATTACGATCCACTACGACCAATGAGGACATGCTTGTGCCTTAATTACATATACAAAGGTAAAAAATGGAAACACTAAGAACTTACATGATGAGTGGTCCTTTGCAATACATTTAACCATTGGAAAGATACCCCGCATCATATACTCAACAACTTCTTGCATGGAAAGGTCTCTAGTTATATCTCCATCCACCACTCTAGGTAAGTTGGATTCCAAGATGATCATTTTACTAATTGAAACAAAAAGTGATTGTAGCTGATATGAATTTGAATTCAAATTGACATGTGGGTAGAAAGCATAGATCACACTATCACTTTCATTCATTGTAGGTATGTCTCTATTTCAAGCGAGCTCTGCAAGGATTAATGCTTTTCCTTCTTGTAGATGTACATCATATGAATTACTAATCTTCCCTTTTACCTCGCAAATAAATGTGGCCTTTGACTATGGGTATTTCTTATCATGAACTTTTAACTTCTGATAAGAAGAATCATCTAGCAAAGAAATAACATCCACATATGCCCCTTGTTTTATTCTCTTCCTTTCTTCCAATTCAAACTCAGAATCTCCACCATTCCTCTCACCATATTTATTTTCATCGAGGATGTCAAGAGAAATAGAGGCATGAGGATTTACATTTTCGGGTCCATGGAGCTTGAGCAGAGGATTATCTATAAATTCAAAATTTTCACCATAATTATCAAGGACATTTACAAAATTAAAGTTACTTGATACATCTCTATGTTCAGTTTCTTTACACCTTTTTTACTACTCATCGCCTTGAACTTCCCTTACAAGATGATCAACTGACTCATCTACCTTGAAAATGAAAGCCTCAAAATTAGAGGGGGTCAGGTTTACCCGAGTTACAAAATCTAGTAATTTTCTAGTGCCTTTGTCTATCTCGATAGAAGGAAAGGGAACATTATGATGAAAAGGATCATCCTCATCTTCTAAAGAAATTGAATCTTCATATTCATGTCTATAATTCTCAACATAAATTTTTCTTCTATCATCAACTCTAGATATATGTAAAACTTCTTGTTAACACCACATGTTCAAAATGGAGTGATCAACTACATGAGCATGGGAATCGCCTTCGCTTGAGATTTCAACTAGGTGACATTTCAGCTCTTGAATGATCAAAGTGTCTAGAAAATAATAAATCATCCTCTATCCTTATGGCTTCAATATGTGCAAGTTTGAAGTCAACCACTCTTCTTTGTCTCAAAAGCTATACCTCAGGGTGCAGAGTAGACATGAATGTAATCACCAAATTAGATTGATTGCACACATTGGAATGAGGAATTTTTCTGAAGATTCTAGTGAATCAATCAACAAAGTCCCTCGTACTTTCATTTTCTCTTTCAAATGCTAAAAAGGGACCTTAATAGGGTAGTTGTATCAATGACTATTTTGAATCTTTTAATAAACTTACTGCTTAGAATATCCCAATTACTGATACATCCATCATCTAACCACCAAAACAAGTTTGATACTTTTCCAAACAAAGACTCTACAAAAAGTTAAACTACCACAATTTTCTGCAAAACTATAGAGATATCACAAGCAATGGTAAAAGCTTCGATATGATCCTTAGGATCTTACGTGTCTTCTCTAGTGAATCTTGGGAAATGTCCCCTAGATTCAATAGGAAGAGGTGAAAATTTTGGTAATGCTAGTGGTCCAAAATGGGTCATACATGGCAATGATGAGGCAAAATCCATTCAAGGAGGATTGTGTAAACAAAGAGAACTTTGTAATTTAGAGTCTCCAACCTCTATTTGGGAAGAGATAGTCCCCTTTCTACTTCAAAAACTTCTATTTTGAATCAATTCCTTGTTGGAGGGTTTTGAACTAGAGGAGGATTTCAACCATGATTGGGGTGAGGTTGAGGGTGTGGGTACCAAATAATTTCCAGTCTCAAAGCTCTTTCCACTACTCTCCACATTGACTATCGTGCTCTTTCTTCCTCTTCTTCAAGAATAAAATTTTCTCTCATAGAATCAACAATGCTTCTTCTATACCTCCACACAAGAGTATTAAATTGTGAGATGATGTCTTCTTTTTCAACTATAACCCAATCTAAATCTAGAAGAAAGATAGGAAAAAAATTATCATGTGGCAACACCATATTTAATTATGATAAGGAAACCTTTTAAAACTTCTACACACTTCCCCAGTAGAGTCACCAAAAATCTGTTGGTTGATAACTTTTTCCTCTAAACAATTAACTTAAATTGACTTCATTTTTCCCAAAAGAAGAACCAATCAATCAACAACATTTGGAGAGATCACCATTACATTGGTGATCTTCCTTTGAATTTTAGTTGAGGTACAACTCCCTCTTCTGATATAATTTTTATTTTTTGAATTTTATGAAATTTAGGGTATGTATTTGAGCAGAAAGTAGAAAAGGAAATATAACATCTATCCATAGCCATGAAATAGATGTGATTAAAATTAATTGAAAACAACTCAATAAGTTGAAAGGTAAATTAACAAACTATCAATATCATGACTCATAGATTAGACTATCCATAGTAACCTGACTTGACTCACTGCAATTTCAACATTCACTGAAGATATATGAACAAAATACCAAAGAATATCATATCCTCACAAGGAAGGAATATCCATAACACCTATCAAATCTCACAATTTTTTTTATAAGTGTTAAGTATTTCATTCAAAATTCATTGTTCAAGGACAGTAAAAATCTACAACAAATAATCAAAACTACAAAACTAATCCTAAAATTAAGATTGATTCTCTCTAGTGCATCATAGTGCAAGGGGAACCAAATTTTTAGACCCTTGCAATGTCCAAATGAAACATATTTAAATCTTTACATCATAATGGTCAATATTTTCTAGGAAATAGATTATTGGAAGAATGATAGCCATCATCCAACCGAATAAGCATTTTGTAGGAGACCAACCGATATTTGTCTAATGATGACACAATCATTAATGACTATTTTTAAAGAGAGGTAATGATTGTTTCATAATTTCTGATTGACAAGATGCAGGAATGAATCAATGCTCTCTATTTACAGGCCCCATGGCAACACTCGTGCGAAAAATCTAAAATTTTTCACTTCTGACAGTTAGTAATATGCCACCTAAGATTGTTTTTGTGTAATTCTTTTAAATGCAAAAGATTTCTTTGATGCCAAAACCCACTCTACTGAATTGCCATCGCATAACTTCTCTAAGCTCATTAAGTCTGAGGAAATTTGAGTGTCCTTTATTGCATTAATTTCCTACAAGTAGGCTCTAATAGCTTACCCTTCCCATTCTATAAATTAACCACAACACTTCTCAATTTGTATAATGATCATTATGGTCTCAGATATGTTGAGTTCTTCAAGTGATCTTGTCTCTAATATTATGAATGATTTCCTCACCATTGATGGTGTGGAATGTAGTGTTGTGCAAAGGTTGGTTATATACCAACTTAGGGAAGTCTTCCTAATCCACAATGATTTGGAGGAGGGGATCATCTGAAAGGTAATTGGTGAACACTTCTTGTCCCAGGTGCATGTGCACAACTTTGGTTTGCTGGAGCATTTTATTTACAATATCATTCACACCTTTGGAATATTTAAATGAGGAATCCATGTTGTTGAGTGTTTGGTGAGGCCAATGTGCCTGCCATGTATTGAGGATGTCCTAGGAGGTTTTTATGTTCATTCGCGTGTGTGCCTGGTGGGTGACACAATCTAAATCACTACTGCATTGAGGAAAAAACAAGCTAGGCAAGAAGTTGTCCTACTCTATGCAAGACTAGAATGCAATATGATGGAGACTTTTTCCCACTTCATCAAGTTTAACGAAAATCTCTTTTCGCTTGCATAGATTGAATGTTTGCATGAAGTGATAGAGGGCATTAGGATCCTCATTTTCACCCTATGTGGTTGAGACCCCTTGTGCTAGAAACCTCCCTTTTTGTGATGTAATACAATATATATGAATATATATCTTTTTGGATTTCAAATCTGTATTTTGTGATGTGAATGTTCAAAGGTTCTCGACTTTATCTCCACATTTTTATTTCGTTATGAATACACTTTTATTTCCATGTTTACAATATATCTCATTAGTTACGTATTTTTAATGTATTCTTTTTCTACAATAAGTTCACTTCTAATAGAATTGTTTTATTATACGAATGAATTCCTAGAATAATAGTATATATTGGCTCAAATGCACAAACGTTGAATTTAGAACAAAGTTTTTAAAATATCTTTGAAGTTCACCCTTGTTTTGAAACTAATTTCATCACCCGCTACTCCAAATAAACACTTGAAATGCTTTTAGGTTTCTCCTTTAATGAACTCCTACAAAAATAATCTCTTAGGAAAGATTCTCAACTTTCTAAAGAATTTTCTACAGGAAAATTTAAGTTTTGGAAACCCTATTGGGAACTGACAAGGGTTTTAAAACTACCCAAAGTTCCACCAAACCCTTTATCATTTCTTATTTTTCACTTTTGGTAAACTTAGTGGATATAAAAACCCTTCGGTGACCAGACACTTACTCACAACTTCCAAAAAGATCGACACAAAGTAGATTTTAAGTTGGAACTCAAGGCCATTGGATAAGAGAAAGGTTTGAAAATTTGAGTGATGCTCGACATAGGCTCACAAACTAGAACAAAAAGGTGATAAAAGGACATGGTTTCTTCACTTCAAAAATAGGACATGACTTTTTGTAAGGGTGATCAAAAATAGCAGCAACATATAGTAAAGTATGAAATTAATCCATAGATTTTGATCATGTCTTGCAAATTTTTGGTTCCTTGTAGGTCTTGTAGACATTTTTTCCCACAAATTCATGTATGATGTTTGAAGATAATGAACCTTTGAAACTATCTCCCATAGGATTTTGCACTCCCAATCTCCAAAGTGTTAGTTGCTTGAGATATTACTAGTTTTAAGCAAGACAATACTGATGTCAACAAAATATTTTTCTCCTTTTCATAGTTAAAGATGTTGATGCCAAATGATATTCTCATACCTTATAAATTATGATAATTTACTATTTTTATGTAATCTAGATCATTATATTATAACTACTTTTGGCACCTTGTTTTCTTTAAAAGGGTCATTGTTACCTTTTTTGGGGGGGACTTGAATTTTTTGATAATTATGGAGCTAATTATTGAAGAACCGTCAATAATTATTTTCATGATTTCTTATCACTTAGATCAATGATATTGTTCAAATGCACTTACATAATTATAACTGTTATATTGATTGAGTCATGTATATTGTAAATCCCATGTGACTTGTAAATTTCTTGTTAGAATTTTGAAATATCATAACATTGCATCATTCTTTGAGTATGTTATGGTTCCTTTCTTAATTTTAGAATTTTATTTTGAACATTCACAACTTTTGTTAAACATAGGTTGTCATTGATGTCAAAGTAGTAATGGAAAAGTTTCTCACCGATGCCTAAGAAACAATGCTAGTTGAATAGTGAGAATTAAATGTAATTGTACTTAAATATCATAGGATTAATGTCAACAGATAAGTGAGAATAATATTATATATCAGAGCATTTTGAGTATAATGAAGAAGATTGAATGTAGTATGCTTGCAATATCATGTTTATATCTCTTCTATTGATGGAAGTAATCCAGAAGTTTAATCTAAAATGTTGGAGGTCAGTTACTTAGGGCAGAGAGATTTCTATGGAAATATGTTCATGTTCAGTATTCTCCCTAAGATGTGAGTTTTCATCTACAGTTTCGAAGGAGAGTATGTCTACACTATGTTGAACACCCAGAATCTAGAGGGGGAATCAATATTCTCTAAAATTCATTAACTTCATCAACTTTAAACATCCATTCAATGGATCATATTAAACTTGCAGTAATAGAAAGGAACATAGAAATAATGCATCACATCAAATAACACAAGAACACTAGATTTTAAGTGGAAAACCCAAAAAGGGAAAAACTAGAATGAGGATTAGCTCACAATATATTATAACTAGTTATAAGATATTATAGAATGGCTCACTGCTAGGTGGACTCACTGTCTGAAGGACTCACTATCTAGAGAATAGAACAAATGGCTCACTACCAAGATAGAAAAGAGGGTGGATCATTGCTAAAATGAATTGCTAACAATACATCTAACTTATGCTAAAGATATAGTTCCATTGAAGCTCAAAAAATTGACTTAACACACTTCATACTTCACCACAATTACACTTCACACCTCTCTACACCAGATCTTTCAAACATAGTTAATTATTTCACATCTCACATCTCATTCCTACCTTCACACAAGGAATTAACCTTGTACATATATCACATCCCATCAAAACATTAATTAATTGGCCTAATTGATCTATTGTGCATCCTTGTAACTTTTTGGTTCAAAACACCAACACACACAAACCAAAACATATATATATATATATAATAAAAATAGGTCAACATGAACTATAATTACTCTCATAAGTATGATCCATACATCCTTTAATTTCACATGACCTCAAACCATTTAGGTCAGCACCACTTGTGAAGCAACAATAGAACAAACCAACTGTTCATTCAAAACTTGACACACTAACCTCCAAAATACTTGCCACTTGGAGCATACACACTTTTGGCACTTGTAAACACATCCTCAAATATGCATAGCATAACAATCATCTGTGGTGGAATGCAGAGCATTCTAATCAAGTACTCTCTCACTATAACTCTTCCATATCCAGAACAATACACTCTCAAAGCTAACTTCAACTATGAAGGACTTGAAGGCTTGAAACTTTGGATTTAGATTCCTCCAACATGCAACAAAATTACCCTGAAATGACATAACCATATTCTTCATGGAAAATCAATGTGAACCAAAAAATAGGTCCTTTGGACACTAAAAACTACATTCCAACACATTTGATCTTCTTTAGACCAATACTTCTTCAACCATGCAATGAGTTGACATCACTAACAATATCACATTTGGTCATCCTTATCAAACATCAACCATACATCAATGTTGAAATCATTGCAATGTTGACATCAATGACAACACCATAGTAACATCATTTTCCATACATCTACTAATCTTCTCAATGAAAAATCAAACTTCCAACAATCTCCCCCTTTGTCATTGATGGCAACACATCAATACATCCTTCAAAGAAATTCAAACTACCCCCCCTTTGAAATCAAGGGCAAAGGGCTCTCAATATCAATCTTTTGAAATTATCTCAAGTGTTCTCCCCCCTTATGATATTATCCATCAAAATTGACCAAAAATGTACTACAACATTCTCTAATACATCTATATATGTATAAAGAAATCTATCACTGCATAAAAAATACAAAGATACATAATCAACTAGAAGAAGGAAAATAACTTTTTTAAGACACCTTCAATTTTGTAAGGTGTGCCTCCCAATCCTTCTTCCCAACATCCCAATCCTTCTAGGTAAAGGAAAGAATGCAACATTGGTTCTCAAATTGCATAAGGAGCTCTTCTCCTTCATCTGGTGAGTAGGGTACCATATTATTTTGTGTCATCTTCTTCACACTTGCTAATACACCAGTCAAGGGGGTAATCTTTGCACTTACCAGATCTCTAAGTTGATTGCACTACACAATTATCTCCTCCTTTTGCTCTTGCAGTTGGAAAAAATGTCCATGCAGATTTTCTATTACCATCCTTATAGTACAATCTGCACCATTTACTGGATCATACACATATGAGGCCTGCGTAATATGTGACTCTATTGCATCCATCTGGTCCTTAATTCTCTTCATAGAGTTAAGGCCATTTTAAACATAATTGAAAAAAAACCCTTACTTCATCCAAATAGTTATGCACATTTTTAGATTTTCTTGTAGTTTGCAATGTGCAACATTGCACTTGTCAAATATTTCAATCAATCTCCTATCATAACCTTATTTTTCATCTATTTTCCCAGCCTCTCTTCTAAATTGGTAGAATATTCTTCAAAAGAGTCCAACAACGACTTTAATTTCGCGACACCAAATAAATATTCATCAATTGTTGCTCTGGGAATGCCTTCTTGCAACACTTTAACTGCTTCATCGATCAATTTTGTGCTCTTTTGGTATGTTGATAGTATCTCCTTCCTTGGAGAGGCATGAAATATGTCACCAAGTTGAAGCTTCTACAAGGGAGAGAGTTTTTCCATGTCCACTTGTCCTTGTTACATTGGAAGTTGTAGCAGTTGTGTAGTTACTACTGGTTCAAATTGCAACTACATATCTAATATACTCTTCAATGAATCTCTAGAGGCTTTGGAGTATTCACCAATAATATTTTTATTTTCTTCTTCCTTGTGCTCATTCTTCTCCCTTTCATCACTACCAGATTGATCCTCAGTCTTCTTTTCTTCTTCTACAGTTTTCTCATTATCTAGAGGAGGCATGTCTTCAATATTTTGTGCCTCTAATTTCTCTGGGACCTATTCTTCCTTTTTCTCACCATCCTTTTTCATATCTAGAGAGGGCATATTTTTTCTACTTTTGATTCACCCTTCTTTGGGATGTCCTCTCTCTCTTTTTCATGTTCCTCTACAACCACATTCTCCACATTCTGAGGGATATTTTCTATCATTACATCTTCTTGAACATTTTACTCTATAGGATAATTCTCATAATGTTCAATACACATTTGATTTTCATTGTCTGGGGGTGCTCCCAGTTCTTTTGCTAATTCTGCAACATTTCATAGAGTTTCATTCATCAATCTCTCTATCTTCCTTGACCCTACTCATTAGAGTGGTGACTCTCTTTTTTTTTCTAATATATCTTCTATACATTTGAGCCAATCTTTCTCTATCTTCATCAGAAAGAGAAGAACCAATCCTATCCAAGACAAATGCTCTAATTTTTTCATCTTTTTCAACATCCTCTTGCCTTCTGGCACTCAATACATTCTTCAAATACTCAGGGAAATAATCTTCAATTTGTGTTAAGCTAGTACAAAATGTCACCATATACTTCACAATTGCTTCTTCTATTGTTTCCTTATCAGTATTATCTTACTCCAAATACACTTTTGCAGTTTCTTCCAACATTCCATGCTCAAAAATACCATTAAATAGTGCATCTAGCCTCAGGGGGCTATGTTTTATTTTCAAAGGAGTTTTTTCTTTCTTCTTCCCCTTAGCCTTGGGTAAATTTTCTTCTTTTTTAGACTTTGACACTTTCTCCCTCACATGAATTTTGAATACTTGCTTCTACTTCTTGACTTCTTTACTGTCAATATCAACAATGTCCACTTTGTCTTTCTTTGCACTTGTCTCTACTTGAGAGATGCCAGATTTAATTTTTTGAATAAACTAAGGTCCTTCTTCTTCTATGTCCTCTTCATCCTCATAGATGGAAAATATTTCTTTTTTAGCTTTTTCTTTCCTTCTCCTCTATGAAGGATTTTTTTGTGTTGTAGGGGCATTGGATGTTGTTTTCTTCTTCACACCAATAGCAGGCATAGTTCTAAAGACTTTAGGAACTATCAGAGAGGGGGTAGAGGTCCTACTTAACCTTCTAATGCTAGGAGCACCTTCCAGGGGACTAGATACGCCTTTAGAATTTTTGGTAGGAATATTTGATATACCCATCATTTCCATAACTTGTGCCTTCATCTTCTCAACATTTTTCTTGATCTCCTTTTGCTTTTGCTCCATATGTATTGCACTAGATTTTTGTGCGTGTTTTCCTTATCTTCCTTCTTTAGGATCTGTAAGCACACTCAATATATGTTCTACCATCCCTATAATCACATGCTCTACTACTTCAGATCTGATTTCAAGAATCCACACTATCCTTTGTTCAATAGCTTCCACAATGCAACAATATTTGCTAAACATGAAGATAATATCATTTTTGTGCTTCTCAAAAACAATTTTGGGAATCCTTTCTCTTGCTTGCATGTTTAATTGAAATGTTTTAAAGAAACCACACAAAGAAGACTTCTAAGTATCTACATTACCCAACCTTCTCAGTTGGTCTCTAATTTGTATAACAACTAGAATATTGCTCAACCACACAATTTTCTTTGTACCTGAAACTTCTCTAAGAAAGTAAAATAGTCAACACATGATTAGGGTACCATACCAAAAGGGGTACCAAGACTATTTGTTATTTTGAAGGTTCTCCAATAACTATTGTCTAAACAATTCACACAAGTCTACATCCATGTATTTCTTCACCATCTCATAGGTAATGCTAATCATGATGGTAGAAACAAAGATTTATTTGTTTTTGAAAAAAATATTATATCTTATAATCATAGACACATATTTTACTATTGAATCTTCTATATATTTTATGGTTAGGGCACATTTATCAAATTTGGCACCAATTAACTTCATTACCACTTCATTCTTTACAAATTTGAGAGCTAGAACTAGTCTAGTGGAGCATAAGCCTATCACAACCCTAATGGATTCTTTGTTGATTATGTGGAAGGTCTAACCACATGAATTTGTCATGAATTCTGCTCAACATGTATCTAACCCATTCATACACATAATAGAAAATAGAGAAATTATTCCAAACATCTAATTTATTTTCAACCAAACCTGCCTACTCTGGTTTCAATTCAAAATCATCATCGATTATCTTGTCTACCCAAAATTATCCCAAATTTGCATGATTTTACTTATCCAATTTTATGTGAATATAAATCCTCACATCCTCAATATGCAATATTTCATAGGGAATATGTGAAAAAGTGCCTTCTAAATCCATCACCATGGATTTATTGGGGTGCTTCTTAAAATTAGGTTGAGGACAATCCACAACTTTAACTACTTGAGGTGTAAACATGTTGAACAACTTTTGAAATAAGGGATAAGAAAGAAACTATAAATACCTTTGAATCCTTGTTGGTTAGGGTTTCATACAACACTTTGGAAACATTTTACTTTGACCCTACTCCACTCTTCACTTTTCAAAAATTCAATCACAATTGAACTTTTCATATGTGAAACCACTTATAAATGTACCTTTTGGATGACCTAAAAAACATTTATTGCATTGATTCAAAGTTAGGTCAAAAAGTTGGTAACCCTAACTATACCATCACAACCACCTTCAAATACTTCTTAAATCTCTGCATTAAGAGATTTTTCATTGATGATTTCACCAATAGATTGAGCATATCAAACCATACCTTGTATCATCATGTTGAAGGTGTCAACACCATATATTTGGTAGGGGCTTCAATATCTTTTGTTAAAAACTCTGCCTAAGCCAAAGGTCTTCATCTAGTTTCTAGAGGAAACATCTACACCAGGAGTTGGCACAAACTCATGCTTCACCTCATTCTCTTCTTTCTTTTTCCAGATCTTGTTCATTTCCTTCTTCATCTCAACCAGATCCACATTCTTTACTAGATCAACCTTGTTTTGTGAAAGAGGGTTTCACATTCTTGCTTCTGGAAAAAATTGTTGTATCATTATTTGTTGCATTTGTAATAAGTTACACCATTTTGAACAAGCTCACTTCTAGCCATTATAGATCTGCATTCATTAGCCTTATGACCAAATCCATTGCATGCATAGTAGTAGCCATTGGAAGATTGAAAAATCATCTAATTTCTACATTCACTAGGTCTATGACCAAATCTATTGCATGTATAGCACTAACCAAGAAATGATTGAACATTTTGATTCATTCTGCTTCTACAATCTAAAAATTTATGTCCAAACTTATTACAGGAATAATAATAACTATAAAAATATGGGTACCTTTGTGCATTTGATTGTCTAATAGGAAGCCTTTTAAATTATTTCTTTTGGTTTCAAATCTATTTTCCATTGTTCTTCTTGTCATTCTTCTTTTCAACATTACTTAGAGTCTGATTTTCCTTTGAAATCTCTCATTTCTCAAACCCTAATCATTATTTATCTTTATAAGCCTTCTGATATGCAATCATCTTATCAAGCATTGTGGAACTCTTCTTAAATTTGTTTTCTTGAATCTTTTCTTTCTCCAAATTTGATCTCAAACTTACAATCTCTTGTTCAAGCTTTCAACATTCTTCAAATTTATCTTTTAGTTTGGAACTCAAGTAGTTTTCAACTCTTTTTCCTTTTTCAACTTGCATTTTTAGATTGGTGATAGTCTCAATTGATTGCTTGATCTTCTCATTTGTTTCTTTGACTCTTTTTGTAGCTTTATTTAGTTTCTCTCTCAACTTTTTAACAACCTCTTAATACATTCATCTGCATCACTAAGATCATTTTTTAGATCTATGTTCTCAGCTTTTGCTTTATCCAAATCTTCAAGAGTTGACTTGAGTTCACCTTCCATGTCAACTTCACAATATTCTTCTGTAAACGCTTCAGGGATTATCTCTTCCAAAGGAATAGGATACTTCCTTGTAGCCATGTTCTCAACCTCCAAGATCTACCTCAACGATCAAGCCAATTGAAGGAACCAAGCTTTGATACCAATTGTTGAACACCTAGAATACTGAGAGGGGGGCCGAATCAATACTCATTGAAATTCATTAACTTCATCAACTTTAAACATATGTTCAATGCATCATGTTAAACTTTCAGTAATAGAAAGGAACATAGAAAGCACGCATCACATCAAAGAACACAAGAATACCAGATTTTATGTGGAAAACCCCAAAAGGGAAAAACCATGATGAGGATTATCTCACAATATACTATAACAAGTTATAAGATATTACAAAATGACTCACTACCAAGTGGACTCGCTGTCTGAAAGACTCACTATCTAGAGAATAGAAGAAATGGCTCACTACCATGATAGAAAAGAGGTTGGATCACTGCCAAAATTAATTGCTAACAATGCATCTCACTTATGCTAAAGATACAGTTCCACTGAAGAGCATAAAATTGACTTAACACACTTCATACTTCACCATAATTACACTTCGCACCTCTCTACACTAGATCTTGCACACACATTTAATTATTTCACATGTCATATCTTATTCCTAACTTCACACAAGGAATTAACCTTGTATATATATTTCATGCCATCAAACATTAATTAGGTCAACCTAATTGTTGTACAATGCATCCTTGTAACTTGTCGGCTCAAAACACAAATACACACAAACCAAAATATATATATAATCAAAATAGGTCAGTATGACCTATAATTACTCTCATAAGTCCAATACATACATCCTTTAGTTACACACGACCTCAAACCCTTTAGGTTGGAATTGCTTGTGAAGTAACAATAGAATGAGACAATTGTTCATTCAAAACATGACATGATGACTTCAAAAAAACTTTCTACTTGGAGCATACACACTTCTGACACTAGAAAACACATCCTCAAAACTATATAGCATAACAATCACCCATAGTGAAATGTGGATCATTCCATTCAAGTACTTGTAGACATGGAAAATGTACAAGTTTGATCTAGCACATTTGATCCTCATTACTAACAACATTTCCTCCTAAATCATACTCTCACCATTTCATCATATTATGTCCCTTAATTTAATAAATCATTATTTATTTGATTAAGTCTTTCTCCTTCAGTAATTAAATTAATCAATTTAATTTAATTAACCTTACATTTCCATTTAATTAAATAAATCATTTGATTTAATTAAAGTCTCTAAAGTCCTCTTATTAAATTAAATAAATTAAACCTTATTTGATTTAATCTAACATTATCCCACTTAGTTAAATAAATCAAAATCATTTATTAATTAAGCATTTCCTCTCAATTCTAATTTAAATCAATTCATCAATTTAAGTCAAAATTTTCAAAATCATATAATCCCTCATTAAATTAATCAAATTCTTGATTAAGTTAATCCCTATCACTAAAATATTCTAGAGAATGCAACTTGGACATGAAAATTGATTTAATTCATTTATTAAATCTCTATTTTCCCTCACATGGCATCAAAAGGGAATATTCCCTCAAGTTTGAATTCAAAAAGTCCAAGTGGACTTGTACATCCAACAAGGCATTCAATCCTCTTACATGTCCTTGTGCATTGAGCCAAGTGGAATTTATTTCATTCCTTTTTCCCTCTCACATGTCATTTCTTCAAATTCAAATTCCACCTAATTGTATTTATTGACACTTTGCCCAAAATGTGTACAACCATCAACCATTCACATGGTGACAAGTGGCATTCAACCATTGGGTGAAAGTTAGTCCCACATTTCCCAAATTTTGATCTCTCTTCCAAATTGAAATTTATAAATTGGAGGCTTATCTCCTCATTATTGATCCACAATTTCATGCAAAGTTACTCTCTTCACATTGAGAGCTAAATTTTGTGCACTTCATTCCATCATTCACATATTTCATCATTTTCATAGCTAGGTTATGCTCAAATCTCATCATGGATATTTGATCAATCTACACACTTCCACACTGCAATTTAGGGGTTGGGAAATGGCTGCTTACTACACAACAATGTTACAACAATCCACTATGAGATAAGGGTTTAATCATGTTTTTTGGTATATGATTCTGTTTAATTTGTTTTCTTCTCATTAGTTGCATAGTTGGACATGATTAAGTATTTCATAAGGATGTTAAATTTTTTGATTTAAACTTACTTGCGCTAACATGAAATTGTTTAAGTCTCTCTCGCAGATTTCGGCATTCACATTCTGGCGCTAGAAGGAGGGCTACTTTTGAATTTGTTTTTACAATATTACTTATATCTCTGTTTCAAGAAATTTCATTCATGTAGATATGTTTAATTTTTCTATTAACAATAGCTTCTACTGTTATTTATGGTTAAGTGCCTTTTGCACATCATTACATTTCATGAGAAGAGAGTTATCTATGTTTCCATTTCTGTATATTATAACATCTGAGAAATTTTTCATAGAATATGAGTTTTAATTTTTTCTTTGATAAATGCTTACTGTTCATGTATCCTGAAAGCAAATAATCTAAAAAGATGAAATCATAATCTAGACAAGCCTTGCTATGAGCTTTTTCCCTGCGCTATTTCTTACAGTTCTCCCGTGCAATCAATCCGGCCTCTCACTGCGCTATTGCATCGTCATTTCTTTCTCCTCTCACTGTCTCCACCATCTACCACCTTACCATGTCTCTGACCCTCACTGCTTGCGATACCGCAGTATCCACTGCCATACCATGACCCACCTCCGCACTAACCATAGTCTTGCGATTTCCTACCTCTCAGTCTCCCACATTACCATGACCTTATTGTCTCTTCCCTATGATTGAGCAGTGAACTACTTGCTCATTGCTACCGCTATCCTGCGGTCTTCCTCCATAACTGTCGTGGTAGAGTGGTGTCCACCGCGTTACCACCCTCTAGCCTTTCCTTATCCGTGGTTGTGAGGTAACCACCTATTCACTGTCACCACTGCCCTACGATCTCCAACCTAACCACCAGTGGTAGTGAGGTAACTGCCTATTTAGTCCATTGCTGCCCCGCGGTCTCCAACCTAACCGCCAGCAGTAGCGCGGTAACCGTCATTTCACTGTCTACCGCTGTTGCGTGGACTTCCACCTTACCATCTGTGGTATTCTGGTAAACTTGCTAACCACTGCCCTCGCTGTTACTTCACCACCACCATGCCACTGTGGTCTTCAACCTCACCAACTGTGGTATCATGATGAACCTATCATTCCACTGCTACTATTGCCCACCGCGCTACCGCACGGACTGTCTCGACCATCTGTGGTATAGTGGTAAGGGGTATGATGACCGCCCTTAACCACCAACCATGATGCTGTGGCCTATCTGGCAAGGGATCATGGTATAGCGGTAGGAAGTGTCAAATTTTATGAAATGAGACAGCAGTAAAGGGAATTTTAGCATTATAAAGGTGTGGTAAATGATTTTATTTTATTTATAAGAAAGGTGGCAAATTTTATTTTTTATGACTTATATTTAATACATTGATGTATGAGAAATTTTATGGGTTACCTTAGTCATATTAACTTTGTATTATTTACAGGTCAAGCCAAAGAAAGGCAAGATTGGAGTCAAACAGAAAGTCAAGAATTGAAACTTGAAATTCACAAAAGCATTTTTGAATGCTTGTTGAGCTAGATCTTCCATTTTTTTTATGCTTGTTTTCAGTTTCAAACCATCTCACATTTGCTTTTGGGTTTAAAATTAACCATTCGACTTGATCCTTTTGTTTAAAAAGAACCTTAGACATTTACTAAATTTCTATTTGGGTTCTAAAAATTGAACAACACAAATTCTTACACTTCAAAGTTGGTGCTTTAAAAAGAACTCATTTCTTGCTTTGAGGATTAAAATGAACATGTGTGTTTTTGGTGTTTTGTAATCCTTTTCACAAAGCAATATCATTTAAAATGTGTATGCACTTCTCTCATGCCTCATGGCGATCTTGAGAATCAAAAGTATTTTTGTGATATTAAGTTGTCAAAAGTATTACCTCCACACTTTAATTTTTGGGTTTAAAATTGAACAAAACATCTTGCGAGTGTGAGTAGGCTTATTGCATGTGTTCACCCTTTGTTTCTAAACAAAGATTGATCAAACTACAAATATGTTTACTCACTTTTATTTATCTTAGCGGGCCTACCTTGTGGGAAAAAGTACTCACCCAAGGGAATGACCCAACCAATAACACACTAAGGACAAGTGTATTTCCAGCCGGGATGTAAAACTAGGTACTGGAACAAAATCCAGTATCACATGGTTGGATCTAACGAGAAGGGAAGCAATGGTCTCTCACCACATGGGTCAGCGTCCATGAACAGAAAGACCAAATTAAAACCCTTGTTTAGAAGGCCAAATCCTTTGAAGCCGCCCCACATTATACATGCGGTTTTGTTGTAGAGATGAAAAGTATGCCATGGGAGATTCATGGGTACTAATGCTTGGCTGACCCAAGAAGTGTGTGCCGTGGAGGGGAGCCAGTGTGGTCAAGCATCTAGTCATCTGCACAGAATATGTGCAGCTAGATTCGTCCGAGTGGGAACCCAACAAAATATTGTCTCTTCATCCTAGGGTTGTACATGTGCTTGGAAATGAAAAATACATTGCTTGGTCCCCGAAACAGTTGGAAAACAAACATTCACAAAGAGACCCAAATTTCAAATCCCTTAGAGGAAACAAATATCCTTGATGAATTTAAGAACTCTTCCTTTCCCTGGGGATGATATCCTTAGAGGTTTCTAAGTGCTTGGATTTTATCATCATTTTTTTTCACTAAGGCTAAACCTAGGAAACTTTTTCCCTAATTTTCTTATTTTCCACATAATGGACCTTGTGGAATGAAAAAGAAAGTGGGACATTAGACATGCAGTTTGAAACCTAATCAAGAATGTGCCTTTGGTAAAAAGAAATTCACTAAGGAAAGATAAAAGACAAATTGAACCCTACATGTGCTATCTCAATAGTTTCCTGAAAAGTCAAAATCCCAAAACCAAGATTCAAAAGGATTAGTCTCAAAGCCCGTGAACAACGTATTGAAATGCTCCTTGAAGTCAGAGAAAGACTAGTGTACAATTTCTATAAGAAGGCTTCAAGAAACAACCCAAATTTGTATGCATTCTATTATCAACAGAATTCTGAGCTTTTTGAAAGGTTTTCTTTCCTCACATAGGAAGTTTAGCATGTTCTTCAATACCGAGGTTTTTTAAAAAGAGTCATGTCTAGGTCAAAGTCTAGGATCAAAGTCATCATTCTCATCCATATCTCCATCAATCAAGTTTCATCCCATCAACAAACCTTTTGAGAACTTTAGAAAAATCATTCATGTTAAACTTAAAGGCTAAATCAGCATCACTCTATCTTGGATTAACACACCTAGCCAAATAGTCAAATCTCTTGAACAAATTTGCCTGTAGGATAACACAACTTCCTAAGGTTTACTAGTTCATGATCACCTTGGTTTGCTTAACACACTTAGCCAATCCCTTCTTTGGTTCGATTTTCTCCTGGGATAAAACAACTTCCTAGGGTTCACAAGCTCACCACAATCTTGTCTGACTTAATGCATCTAGTCAAACCATCACAATTAATCCAAGCCCTAAAGTTTAGCATAAACCCCTAAAAGTTCTTCAAAGGTTTCACTCATTCACGTCATTCATTTATCTCATCATCATCACCACCCCCTTTTTGATCCTTTGCTTTCCCTAGTTCTTCTCTTTTGGGCCTAAAGATTAAGATCAAACGATCCCTATTTTTATGGTCCAAACAAGATCACAATACAAGAAGAACATGAAAAACATCAATGAAATATCAAATTCCGATGACTTGGGTCAAGTAACTACCGAAACAAACCTTGCGGGATCAAGCAATCCCCCAAGTAGCTCTCTTCTACCATCACAAAATCCTCAAGAGGAAAGCTATGAAGAGGACATCACAAATGAGGATGTGGGAATGACACAATCAAAAATGCTAGAAATGGTCCAAAATCCAGAGAATTATAAAATTGTCAATACCATGTTTAAATACTTACGCATGTTAATGGAAGGAGGGGTCCCATTCCCTTCTGACCTTGACATAGGCGCTAGTATGGACATGCCTCCTACAAACACATCCCCAATTTCGACTCTGAAAATCACTCAAGAAATGCCTCAAACCATATTGAAAATCACACCAACCTCCCCAATTGTAAACAAAGGAAGTGCTATGTTTCGTGAGTTACAACAACATTGCCTTATAAATAACAAAGAGGTAAGTGTCAGCACCACACCAGAAAACCCTGTCCCGGTAAATCCATCACACCCCTATGTCCCACTCACCTTCCATAATCATGCAGATTCATCCTCATTCTGTGTGACATCGGCCTATCTGTTAAATATACAAACTTCTCTATTGCAAGGAGAAGGTGGTTTGTTTGGAACAACATGAGTCACTGACCCATTCTCCTTCTAGGGGAACATACCACTCTTTCCTCCATTACCACTCACATCCACCTCACCTATTGGATTGGGTCTTCCCCCCTACCCACATCTAGCTTCACAAATCTAGGTAATCTGAGGATCACATCAAATCCTCTCTTTATGCTTGAAACATCACAACAACAAGTGGCAACCGTTCAAGCCACTATGACCAATACAGTAGTCGGCCCTCAAATCTATCAAAACATACCTTCTCAAGGACCGAGCATCTCAACCACACCTCCAACAACCCAAATCCCGACCACCAACACAACCGTTTCACCTATCACAATGGTTGGAATCATTCCCAATCCACCACCAATCCCACCAAAATCTAACGTAATGAATTCATTCACCACCCTAATCCAAACCATCCAAAAAGCCAATCATGAGAGGGTACTGAAACAAAACCAACAAGCTGCACAAGCCCAGCAAGCCACACAAGCCACTCAAGCCACCCAACAAGCTCAATCCCAAGCTCAAGCCCAACAACAGGCATAAGCGTAATACCAAGCACAACTGCAAGCGATCCATCAACAAGCATACCAACAAGCCCTATAAGACTTTCAGACATAACAACAAGCCAAACAACAAGCTTTGTTGGCACAACAACAACTCAACCAACAACAAGCTTTATTGGTGCAATAGAAGCTCAACCAACAACAAGCTTTGTTGGCCCAACAACAGGATTTATGGGAACATAAATAGATGGACCAACAACAAGAGCAACAACAAGCATTGTTGATGCAAAAGCAAGCATGCCAGTAGGCCTTGAACGCATAGAAGAGCTTGTAGCAAACTCCCATCAATACTCCTCTCACTAATCAAACACCCCAAACACCTCAAAACACATTCATCCCACTGCCTGATCCACATAATGATGTCGCAACGCAAATCAAACTGCTCTGACAGGAGGTGTTGGACCTCCAAGCGGGAAAAAAAACTAGAACAATCTACAACTTGTGCCCTTATCCATTTGACAGAAGTCTCATAATGATACCATTCCCAAAGGGATTTGAGATCCCCAAATTCAACAAGTATAATGGAATGAGTAACCTTGAAAACCACAACAAGGAATTTCAGGTGCATTGCATGGAGGTTGCATACGATGACACATATCTAATGCGACTCTTCCCTCAAATTTTGATTGGTCTAGTCATGGAATGTTTTTCTCATCTACCCACAGGCATTAAAACATTCAAGGAGATTGTGGAAGCATTCCTTAAAAATTATGCTTTCAACATGGATGTAGACATTAGTTTGGAAGAATTATCAATGCTAAAACAAAGAAAATGAGAGCTAATCAAATCCTTCTTGAAAAGATGGTGATCCAAGGCCAATCAGAGCAAGTGGATCATGCCAGAAGAACAACAAGATTGCATGATTATATCTAATCTAGATGTAAACTTTGCGTTCTACTTAAAAATACAATGCATCACATCATACGATCAACTAATCCCAAAGGCGCTCAATATTGAAAGAGCCCTTACTACACGAAGAGGGGCCTCAACATTTACTCCACCATAGGATAACTGCCTGTCAAATAACTATAATGATAAACCTCAAACATGGTCGAGGAACAAAAACATCACAAATGACGGTGTGGTCAATGCTAAAGTGGTCATAAACACTCCTAAACCCAACATCTAGACTCATCACCAATCAAAAAATCATAATCGCAATAATGTGCAAACTAATGCAGTAGTAGCACAACAACAACCACTTCCCACCAACCAAATCAATAACTTGGGAAATCAAGGAGGACCACCTCCCCGAGGTAAATACCCTCCCAAGCGAAAATTCATGGCTCTTGGGGAATCCATTGAGTCCATAATGAAGAAGTTGGTCAAGGAAAACCTAATCAAAGTCTCCAACTTCAAGCAATACACGGAACCCATGACCAAACTGCCATGGTATAATGAAAACCTCCTTTGTGACTTTCACAAGGTCAAGGGACATACCACCACAAATTGCATGAGACTAAAGAATATCATCCAAGACCTCATCAAAGACAAGATCATCAACATTGAGCAACCGACAGGTAATCAAGATTTGAAAATATACACAAATCTGATACTGAACCACAATCAAGGAAATATTTAGGGGAACAACAAAGGCAAGCAAAAATATGCTAGTGCTAATCTAGTGTATGAAGAGATAGTTGCATGTGTCGATGAAATGGTAACGAACATTAGCGTCAAGGGTGCCAACACGGACTATGGAGTCACCACACGTGGTAGAAAGGTCACCATTGTAGGGGCACCATCTAAGACCCCCACTTTAAATACAAAATCCATTCCCTATGAGTATAATGTCATTGACTAGCTGAAGAGAACCCCCACATAGATCTCCCTCATGGAACTATTAAAAAATTTTGCTACCCATAGGAAAATTCTTGATGAAGCATTAGCAACATCCACAATTTTTACCACCCTTGACACATAACAATTTTAGGTTATGGTTGGTAATATCATTACCCCGAACCTCCTTACATTTTCTGACCAAGACTTCCCCCCGCAACCATCTCATAACCGCGCACTTCACCTTCAAGCGTTGTTCCACAAAAAGAAAGTTAAAAGGGTCCTGGTGGATGGAGGTGTAGGCCTTAATATTTTCTCTCTCAAACTTATAAAGAACTTGGGATTTGTCGAGGTTTCCAATAACAGGAACAAGATCATCACAATAAGGGCATATGATGATCAAGAAAGAGTGTCTCAGGGCACTATTAAAATCCCAATCCAAGTGGTACCAACAACCATGGAGACTACTTTTCAGGTCCTCGACCTTGACTTACCATTTAATATCCTCCTAGGACATCCATGGATCCACAGAATGAAAGCAATGGCCTCAACATATCACCAATGCATAAATTTCTTGCGCCAAAATGAGGAGGTTACTATACACGGGGATCCCGAACCATTCGCCCACTGCAAAAACTTGGAAGCCAAGTCTTATAAAATCCCCCAAGTGCTGAAAAATGATGAAGGCCCATCCACTACATACATCGACCCAACTAACCTTGCCTCCACTTCTACGACATAGAAACCCACCATCCTTGACATATCTGACATCAAAAACATGATCCAGGACAATGGATTCAAAGACTATAGAATGAAGAAGAGTGCATTTGTTGTAGGAGAGTTCCCAAAATCTCCTAGGTCACATGGGCAACCTCGATCAACTGAAGCACCCATCCACACACTTAGGGTAGACCCCTCTGGATTCCACCACTGGGGATACCTAAGTCGGGAAAATTTTGGTGAGGAAGATATTTCAAACACAATATACCGTGATGCAGAACCCACACCCACATTACCTATGGATGAAGCCAACAGAGGGCTACAAATAATGCTCAGCATGGGCTACAATAGAAACCAAATCCTTGGAAGGAACAGTGATGGACAGTTGGAGCCCATCATTGAAGAAAGAAGAATGCAGAACCTTGGCCTCATATGTACTCCCTCGAGTATAACCGTATGTGGAAGAGGTACTCCCAGTAGGGCAGTCAGGTCCTCCCCTCAAGTATTGGCAACTACCCTTAGATCACCCGTATGCCTAGGTATCCCCCTTGACAACTTCACTTTTGATGTAACTAATGTATGCAACAGTAGTGATGATGATGATACCATAGCAGGCCTTCCCATGCTCTTTAAGGATTCAACCCTACTAATGATTGGTGCCTCACCTACTGAGTCAAACCAATCAACCCATAAAATCACCTTAGTGTACCCTCAACTCATCGATCATGACCAACGAGGACCGCAAATTCTAGACTCATTCGAAAATGATGAGGCTCTCTCAGAATTCATGGGACTAAGGGATATAGTTCCATGCAGGGATCACAAGGTAGGTTTCAACATCACTTTAGATACCCAGGAATATTATGGGGAGACGATTGAGTCTTTTAGTCATAAAATAAAATATCAAGAATAAGCTTAGAGTTATTGAGTGAAAACCACACTATGGCACGCTCTAACCACAAAACAGTAAAAATAAAGGATGCATCCAATGGTGAAAACCTCTCTGAGGCATCGGAGGATGAAGTATTCAATATCCTCCCTACTACACTACATCAAGAAAAATCAACATTTCTTGTAGAGCAATGTAATCATGTTAACTTGGGAACGGAGACAGTACCACAAATCACTTTCTATGCCGAGTCTCTCTTGAAAGAGGAACAAGAACTACTAGTAGATTTCCTAAAGGAAAGGAAGGTAAACTTTGCATGGACCTATGCTGACATGCCAAGTCTGGATCTAGAGGTGGTAGTTCATCATTTGGTTGTTTACCCTAGAGCAAAGCTGGTTAAACAAAAGTTAAGAAAAATACATCCCCAGATAGCCTTGCTAGTCAAGGTAGAATTATAGAACTCCTAGATGTTGGCTTCATACACTCGATTGATTATTAGGAATGGGTATCTAACCTTGTACTAGTCTGAAAACCAAATAGGGGCATCCACATCTGCACAGACTTTAGAGACCTCAACAAAGCATGTCCTAAGGATGATTTTCCACTACCCAACATTGATATGATAGTGGACATGATGGCCGAACATGAGATGCTATCCCTGATGGGTGGTTTCTTAGGGTATAACCAAATAATGATTGTAAAAGAACACCAGCATAAGATGACATTTACATGTCCTTGGGGCATGTACTGCTAGAATGTGGTGTCATTTGGGCTAAAGAATGGAGGGGCTAAATATCAGAGAGCCATGATACTAATCTTCCATGATATAATACACAAGACTGTCAAAGATTATGTGGATGACATATTGGCTAAATCAAAGATGAGGTAGAACCACATAGCAAATCTAAGTGACATTTTTAATAGACTGGAAAAATACAAGGTCATACTCAACCCAAAGAAGTGTGTCTTTGGGGTATAATCCGGAAAACTACTGAGATACATAGTATCAATGAGAGGGATAGAGGTGGATCTCGCAAAGTTAAAATAAATCCTTGATATGGAAGCGCCAAGAACACTAAAATAACTTAGAGGATTACAAGGCAGACTCTAGTCCATCTGAAGGTTCATAGCACAACTGGCAGACAAATAGATTGCATATTTACATCTACTCCACAAGGGAGTAGCATTCAAGTGGGACAACAAGTGCGAATAGGCATTCAACAAAATGAAATAATATCTACTTTTTCCACCTGTGTTAATGCCACCCATTACAGGAAAACCACTGATCCTCTATATCTTAGCAACAACAGTAGCCTTGGGGGCTCTTTTGGCTTAGCACAATGAGAATGGAACAGAAAGGGCTATCTATTACATTAGCAGAACAATGGTTGGCCATGAGTTAAACTACACATTCATTGAGAAATCTTTCCTAGTAGTAGTGTTCACTTCGTAGAAATTTTGACACTACATGTTGGCACATAAAATCAAGCTCATTGCTAGGATAGATCCCTTAAAATATCTACTATCAAAATCTATGCTCATAGGAAGGATGGCTAAGTGGGTAATGATATTTTCAGAGTATGACATTGAATATGTGGAGTGAAAGGCAATAAAAGGATAGGTTATTGCGGACCAGCTATTAGAAGCTCCCATCTACGTAGAGAACCCGCTCATATCAGAATTTATGGATGAGTCCATCTTTAACCTCAGTATACCAGATCATTGGAAACTATACTTCGATGGTTCCCACACACAACATGGATCGGGATCCAGTGTGTTCTTCATCACCCTCCAGGGGGGTTGCATACCAAGGTCTTACAAATTGGCATTCCCCTATACCAACAACATTTACAAAGTACGAGGGTTTAACCATAGGTATCAGAATTGTAGCACAGTGGTGAACCATGGTATTAAAAGTCTATGGAGATTCACAACTTATCATCAACCAAGTCAATGGTGAATACCAAACTAAGGATGATAAGCTCACACCATACAAGAAGGTGGTAGAAGGCTTCAAGGAATCATTTATTGATATCACCTTTGAGTAGATACCGAGGGCTAACAAAACAGAAGTTGATGCCATGGAAACGATTGGTTCCTTACTAGATATCCCTCACAATGTCTTGAAACATGAATTCCTGGTAGAGCAACTTCTCGTACCCAATTTTGAGGTACCAGAGTCAGAATCCATGTGCAAACTTGTTGGTCCTGGTGATCTTTGGTACCATGACATCTACACCTACCTGAGATTGGGAGTCCACCTAGCCGACATTACCCCGAACCTCAAGCGAACCTTTATCAAAAGGTCCTTATGATTTGTCATCCTAGGAGAAACCCTCTTCCATAGAAGCATTGACAAAACCCTATTACGTTGCTTAAAACTTGAGGAATCCTTGACTGCCTTGACTGAGGTACATGAAGGCACGTGTGGTTCACATTCGAGTGGTATGACTTTGGACAAGAAGTTGTTGAGAACCGAGTACTACTGGCTGACAATGGAAAGAGAGGCACATGACTTTTTCAAAAGGTTTCTATAGTGCCAACATCATGGGGACCTTATTCATGCACCAGCTCAAGAACTACACCCTATTGTTACACCATGGCCCTTTTCCCAAAGGGGGCTTGATCTCATAGGTAAAATCTCACCCACCTCATCCAATGGCCACAAGTTCATTATCACCACCATGGAATATTTCACAAAGTGGTTCGAAGTAATTCCCATGACCTACATCACTGGAAAGCAAATATCCAAGTTCATCCTGAACTACCTTATTTACTGATATGGCATCCCTCAGTCCATTATCTCTGATAACGAGACACCGTTCAAGAATGAGGATGTCTGTGGCTTGTGTGAAAAATCCAAAATCCAACATCGCTTTTCCACTCCATATTACCCACAAGGCAATGGCCAAGCAAAAGCAACCAACAAACCCATTTTGAAGATCTTTAAGAAAATAGTCAATGACTCTAGTTGTGACTGGAATTTGTAGTCAAATCCCTCCTTATGGGCCTACTGCACCAGCATCTGCATGCCAAAAAGCACCACCCCATTCTCCCTGGTCTACGAATCAGAAGCCATCCTCCCTATCGAGATCAAACTCCCGTCACTAAGGATATCATTGCAAAACCTCATCACAGATGAGGAATACATGGTTACAAGACTAAATGAGATGGAGTTACTAGATGAATAGCGCATGGATTCCCTAAACCATCTACAGGTCTATTAGAATCGCCTAAAACACAATTACAACAAGAGGATCAGGCAATGCACCTTCCAAGTCGGCGAACTTGTGATGAAAGAGAACCAAAAGAATGTGCCAAATTGAAAGAGAAAAGGAAAATTTGAGCCCAACTGGCTGGGACCTTTCATCATCATAGCCAGCTAAAAATCAAGAGCATATCAATTAGCAACACCAGAAGGCAAGCCTCTATAGGAGCCTCTAAACAACTCCCATCTCAAAAAGTTTTATGCCTAAGAACTTGCAGGGTATAAAACCAAAAAATACAAAAACAATAAAAAAAAGTCCTGAAAAAATGGTTACCTTGATGAAAACCTGCAAACAAGCATCTTGGCAACAACTAAAAAATAAAAAAATTACAAAAATCCAAAAAAAATCACAAAAAAGGATTGAAAACAGTAAAGAAAAAAAAATCATCCTCTAGTGAAAACCACTATGGTGGTGCTTTGGACAGGTACCTTTTTTGAAAACCTAGGAAATAGGTGCCAAGTGTAAATAAAGCACTCTCCATCCACCAGGATCTGCATGAATCACTCATCCATTCCATAATATTCCATTTATCTTCCCACCCATCTGCTCGCATCCATACCATAGCCTAAGCTGATGCCCATATCATATTCCACCATAGTACTACTTGGCATATTCCTAAGGTCAATTTGTCTTGTCTTTATTGACGTAGTCTATCACGTAATGTTGGGGCATGTCCTTGAAACTGGCATTGGATCGGATTTGTGTATATTTTTTTGCTCTTCCCAAGACATCAGAAACTCCAAAAACATTCAAAAAATCAATCTAAGAATCCAAAACATTCAGAAAATTCAACAAAATATCCAAAAACATGTCAAAAATCTTAGAAAATCTTCAAAAATTTCATTCAGTCTTGTTGGTCTTCCACCTTGACCAAACTAAATCATCTTTGAGCTTTAATGTATGCAAGGTTGATCTTTGATCATCCCCCGAGACAATTTAGGTCAATCCTTAAGCGTCCGTCGCAATAAAATGGCAACCCGTTTGCCCACCTATCTCATCATTGAGTCAACTTTGTCATTAGTCGAACTACGTGGTCTCTGCATGTACAACGTAGGCAAGGCTAATCTACGAATCAGCTCCTGAGACCCCTAGGATAGGTCTTTAGGTTAGTCTCTTCATCGTAAATCTCAAAAATACCAAAAACATTTGTAAAACATCTCAAAAATGCCAAAACCAGCCTCAAAATATCTAAAAAATTCCAAAATGGTGCATCCATTTCATTTCACTTTCACCCATGATAGTCATCATTCCTAATAAAATCAATCGTCACTTTCACCCTTTGGTGAGTCAGTTAGAAGCAAGTCTAGCAGATTTAAAAGTGAATACCCTAATCGTCAAAGTCTCGAAAGTCTAAATCAGTAAGAAAGCAAGTTGGTCAGCTTGGAGTATCAATAGCTTATCACCCAATCAGTCCCATCAAAACCTTAATCACAACATGTCTTAGGATGAATCCTTCCCATGATGGACATAAGCATCATGTACCCCACAATAGTTTAGTCTTGGCTAGCAGTATGAAGAACATTAGCTTGTTGGTTTACTTTATTTTGGTCTTTTATTGGCTTATCTTATTTTGTGCTCATTCCAAGGACCTCTCAATGATTCCTAAACAAAAACAGGTTTAGAGAGAAAGGAATGGGGCAAATATCATTGTCTCTTTTATCTACTATGCTTGTGGGATATACTTGTAAAATAAATCAGTCACATATGCTTTGCTTGGTTTGTAGAGAGGATGTTTTAGATATCTTGTTGACCACATAAGAAAGCTTGCTTTCCTATGTTTTGGCCCGAGATGTTTAGAATGTTTGAACTACATCCTGAATGAAGTATGCATACTAAGTGTGAACAAAAATACTCCTATCTAATTGTCAAGTCAAATTCCATCACACTAGGTACAATGCCATCCTGGTTCTTTATACCTTGATGCATCGTATCTAGGTGTGTTATCAAACATAAATCATCATCATTCATAATGTAGGCTTGTTGGATCCTCCTTCCATCCATCTTATTCTTCTATCTTTACTAACATTTCTATCTAAAGTAGGTGTGAGATCTCAAAATATACACGAGGCTATCCATGGCCGATGACTGTCTATACATCATCAGATTTGTCTACATCAAATAATTATCTTTCATCCTTCGATCAATAGAACCACTCTCACATTTTATCGCGATTTCGATTGGAAAATTAGTATTTGCGCTCCATCTCTCGAGGGGCAGTATACCAGCATAATCCTTCCGCTGGGGCAATAGTGGGGCATCTTAAAAAATCAAAATTTTTTGAACTTTGATCACAACAATTTATTCTTTGAATCAATGCAACAAGTACATTGCTTCAAAGAGGGGAAAAATGTAGACATGAAAAATGTACAAGTTCGATTTGACACATTTGATCTTGATTACTAATAAAATTTCTTCCTAAATCACACTCTCAACATTTCATCATATTCTATCCCTTAATTTAATAATCATTATTTATTTGATTAAGTCTTTCTCCTCCAGTGATTAAATTAATCAATTTGATTTAATTAACCTTACATTTATGTTTAATTAAATAAATTATTTTATTTAATTAAAGTCTCTGAAGTCCTCTTATTAAATTAAATAAATTGAACCTTATTTTGATTTAATCTAACACTATCCCAGTTAGTTAAATAAATCAAAATCATTTATTTAATTAAGCATTTCCTCTCAATTCTAATTTAAATCAATTCATCAATTTAAGTCAAAATTGTCAAATCATATAATCCCTCATTAAATTAATCAAATTCTTGATTAAGTTAATCCCTATCACTAAAATCTTCTAGAGAATGCAACTTGCACATGAAAATTGATTTAATTCATTTATTAAATCTCTATTTTCCCTCATATGGCATCAAAAGGGAATATTCCCTCAAGTTTGAATTCAAAAATTCCAAGTGGACTTGTACATCCAACAAGGCATTCAATCCTCTTACATGTCCTTGTGCATTGAGCCAAGTGGCATTTATTTCATTCCTTTTTCCCTCTCACATGTCATTTCTTCAAATTCAAATTCCACATAATTGCATTTATTGGCACTTTGGCCAAAATGTGCACAACCATCAACCATTCACATGGTGACAAGTGGCATTCAACCATTGGGTGAAAGTTAGTCCCACATTGCCCAAATTTTGATCTCTCTTCCAAATTGAAATCTATAAATTGGAGGCTTCTCTCCTCATTATTGATCCACAATTTCATGCAAAGTTACTCTCTTCACATTGAGAGCTAAATTTTGTGCACTTCATTCCATCGTTCACATATTTCATCATTTTCATAGCTAGGTTATTCTCAAATCTCATCATGGAGATTTGATCAATTTGCACACTTCCACATTGCAATTTAGGGGTTGGGAAAGGGTTGCTTACTACACAACAAGGTTACAACAATCCACTATGAGATAAGGGTTTAATCATGTTTTTTGGTATATGCTTCTCTTTAATTTGTTTTCTTCTCATTAGTTGCATATTTGAATATGATTAAGTATTTCATAGGGATGCTAAATTTTCTAATTTAAACTGACTTGTGCTAACAACATGAAATCGTTTAAGTCTCTCTCACAGATTTTGGCATCCATAGTAATCTATCATTCTAACTCTACCATATCTAGAGCGATACACCATCAACACTAACTTTAACTATGGGGGACTTCAAGGATTGAAACTTTGGGTTTAGATTCCTCCAACATGCACCAAAATTACCTTAGAACCACATAACCATATTCTTCATGGTGAAGCGATGGGGACCACAAAATCAGTTCTCTAAACATTGAAAACTACATTCTTACACATTTGATTTTCTCCAGACCAACACTTCTTCAACTGTGCAATGAGTTGACAACACTAACAATACCATATTCAATCATGCTTATCAAACATCAACCATACATCAATGTTGACATCACTACAATGTTGACATCAATGAAAACACCATAGTAACATCATCTGGCGTACATCCACCAATCTTCTCAATGACAAACCAAACTTCCAACACACCATTCTACCTTATTCAATAATTTTTGAGATTTATGTTCAACATACAAAAATATTGAAGTAACAGAAGGGTCTTTGTGCTAGTTAGTTAACCAGTTAATGTTCTGGAAGTGTGTAACCTTTGAAGATTGTGTGGGATGTTGAAATAGGTCCAAGTTAAGGTTCTTGTAGAAGCATATGGAATCATATTCATTTGGAGGTAATATTTTTAATTTAGCACCTATCCTCTTCATATTTTATGTAAATTTGAATTTAGGTTCATCCTATGTCGACCTAGTTAATTATGGACTCATGGCTGACATGAAGTGATGTTAATATAATGTGATGTATATAATCATCATAATTGTAGATCTCACTAGATAAGAGCATGGATGTAAATTTATGTGGAAGTGTAAACTTGTGCGAGAAAGTGTAATTCAATGAGATTTGCATCTCAATCATTGTTTGTTAGTATTAGATCATAAGGTGTGTAGGAGAGTGTCTAAGGAAAGCTCAAATCTTGTGTAATCTATGTAATTAGTATTGAATTTTTGCAATCTTTATCTAAATGTAATCTTGTAGGATTGGTGTCTTATCTATTGAGTTGGTGCTCAGATCTTTCTATTGGGGATTGGTGTCTCCAGTGGGTTGGTACCTACAAATATAATAGGGAATTGGTGTCTTCAGTAGGTTGGTGCCTACTTCATAATTGTACCTCATTCATTATTTTTGTGAGGCTGGATTTGGACATTAGCTCCAAGTAGCTTTTCCCACCATGGATTTTCCCATTCCAAGTTTCCACATATATCTGGTTGAAGATACAAGTTGACTTAAAGAGTTTTAAATAGATTTAATGTACTGATTCACCCCACCTGCTCTTTGTATATTGGGTGCCCTTCACCTTTTATGTGCATTTGTGAATATTTCTAGAAAATTATGATTGGTAATGGTGTCCCTTTACAAAGATAAAGTGTATTTATGTAATATTGTTGAGAACATAGATTCTTAACCCTTCCTTGTTCCCTTCCTTTTCTTTTTCACTTTTTGTATTTTAGTAAATCTTTAAGCGTAATTGATAAAAGTTATAAATAATCTTCTCAAATATTTCAAAATAGCATTTGATCTATATTTTTGGATGAAATTTTACTAAATATTTGATTAATTGTGTAAGTTCATCCTATTATTTAAGCTCCCAAACCATAAATTCCCCTCATAAAATAGTATCCACCTTGAACTATTGAGTTACCCTATAATTCAAGACCCAACATTGAAAGCCTTGGGATAATAAAAGTTTATTACATAAATTGATTTTATTTCAAGAGAGGTAGATTTCATTGTAGATGCAAAAAACAATGGAGCCCTAGCCAACCATACACATCTATTAAATTTTGTACCATGTATCCCTCAAATTGAAACAATATGGTCCCTAGTCCTACCATAACTGATTTTGATTGGTCAAAAATACTTCCCAATCAGGCTGGTACAATCAAAATCATCAAAAGGTTAGGATTTCTCTGGTGGGTTAATTCCACTTTTTTAGAAGGTGAAGCACAAGCTCCAAGGTCATAAATGGAGGATCATATTCTACCAGGTATCAAATTCAAAGTCTCAAATGTTGTGTAGGCAATGTCAAACTATCAACGATTAAGAAAAGGTGAAGTTCATATGAAACAAAGGTGAATCTAAAAATGGTGAAATTTATGAAAAAAAATTCTAACTCTGGCATGCCTAGGTGCCCCTATCCAAGAAGGGCACTTGGGGTCTCATGCCTTAGCCATTTTTTTCCTGTTTTTCAGAAAATGTGCAATTTTCCCCATTAGCCTAATTTAGTTATGTAGAGAAATAGTCAAAAGTAGTTTCCAGGGTTGGGAAAAGTAGGAGATCATCTTAGGTATGTTTAGGCTCCTCATTTGATTCATCATGTAGTGCTGAGGATTTTTTAAACAATGGAAAAGGTAGATGGAATGGTGTAATTTTACAGAAAAATGAATAAAATAAAAGAATAAGTGAAAATAATCAATTTTAATCTAAGGCATGGAAGCCTGGGCGCCCCTTTCAAGGAGAGGCACCTAGCTTTTGATGCCTTAGTTTATTTTACGCCCCATCCGAAAATACATCAAAATCCTCCGTCAGCTCAGTTTCAATTCTCAAAAAATCAGTCAGATGCAGTGTCAGGGGTTGGAAAAGGGTATAATTCATCTTAGTTATGATCAAGCTTGCCCGGTTAACTGCCTTTCAATCTTTTTTATTCACCGATTGGCAGGAAATGACACCCCAACTAAGGTCACTTGCTTTTGCTGGAAACATGTGAAACAAGAAAAGTATAAAGTTGAAAATCATTAAAATTTGGCTAAGGCATGGGATGCTAGGTGCCCCTGTTAGCCAGGGGTGCCTAGGTTTTGATGCCTTAGAAATTTACCAACCTCGACACACCTTCTTTCCATTTCAGTCTCTGTTGGTAGTTTCAAGAGCTCAGAAACTCAAGCAGACTCGGATGTCGATATGAAGGTTGCAAATCACTTCAATAATGGTCAAACAAATTCTATCAGTTGGCAATACCAAATATCTAGGTCGTGAAAGTTAGAGGCAGGCCTCGCTGGAAGTGGAAGTCGAAAGAAAATGGCTAACACTTGAGAGGTTTTGCATGTTTGATGATGCAATCAAACACATATGTTTTTTCCAAAAATATGTCTTCATGCATTTGATTTTCATAGCTACAAAGATGGAATTCACCATTGCATGAGCAAACAAACTCAAATTTTTGCATCCAAAGTTTCTATCTTCATGGATAAACTTCAAAATTTTAGAGCTTTGTGAAGAAATATCCTTTTCATCTTCAAACTCTATTTAAGAAGGCTTTTGGCATTCATTCTTAATATTTTGTAGGTTGGAATTCAAGGGAAAAAAAAAATTCTTCATATAAAGATTTGGAGGCTCAAATAGAGTTATTTTTCAGTGTTCTTCATGGATTCGGGATTGGGAAGCACAGAGGCATGCTTTTTCATAATCCAATCTTCTAGGGCATCACATTTCACAAATAGGTGGTCAGCTTTTTTAGTTTTCATCAATTTGGGTCCATCTTCTTTTTACTCCTCTTGAAGATTGGGAAATTTTATATTTCCAATTTTTTTCTTTTTCGACACTGTTTTGGGAAGCCCTCAGCTTTTTCAAAATCTAATGAACTGGGTCTCTTCAAAACATGATTGTCTACAAAACCCAGACCTCAGTTTTTTTCAAGGAATTCAACTTTTGGAGGAAAAACAACTTATTTTCAGTAGTTTGCATAAAACAATTTCAAACATAGGTGTGTTCATAGTCCAAATTCAATTTTTTAAACATGCAATATTGTCCAATAGAAATTAGGAACAAATCAATGTTGCTTCATAATTACCTGAGAACATTCAAAACTGACTTGCATCATGTGATTCCAGTTATTTATTTGCATGCTTTGGAAGACATGGGAAACATTACAGTCAAGAATCTCATTCATTCCAGGTTGCTTGCAAAAGCTGCAATCCCCATCTCAGTGCAAATCCTTGAATTCATAATTACGTGTGTTAAGAATTACAATCCAACTTCATGATAAATCCAATCAGTAGATGGGCATACTATTTATAGCCTCAGGTCAGACGATGTTGAGAGATGTTTCTCAATACCAACATGGATAAAAAGCTTCATCATTTTGATTGAAGAATGAGAAAAGGTGTGTATACGTAAAAGGAGAAATACCATAAAAGAGTTACACAAAAGTGATTGTAAGAGAAGTAGAATAATTTTCCAAACGATGTTGGGTGTGGTGAGTTCAAGGCGGTAGTTACCAACATTTTGGAGGATGAGGTTTCTCAAATTATCAATGAGTGATTCATATTTTTGGGGCATCAAATATTTCCAAGAATAGAACTAAAAGCAGTAGTTAAATCAATGCCTTTTTTAAGTTTAACTTTTTATTCTTATTTCATTCTTATCTATTCTTTGTGAAATAGAAAAATCAAATGTATAGTTGGATCTTTCCCTACTTTTAAATCAGTTAACTGATTTTAGCAGGTGGTTAGTTTTAGAAATAAATCTTACAATTTGGCAAGTATAGTCAACTTAAAGCAAGGATATTTTAGGGTTACCTATTCATTGTTTGTGTATAAATAAGGGCATCCTTGCCCATTAGTTTTAAAGAACTATTATTGTATTAGCTAATTTGTAAGCTTGTATTGCTGCAAAATATTGTTTAGTTACTGTTCAACTTGTGTCAAGTGTAATCTAGTGTTTGATCGTACATTGTAAGCCTATCTTTGCTACAATCTGCTATCCCAAAAGTGTAACTACTGTTAGAAATTGAGAAAATTGAACTTATGCCTTCTTTGCTCTGATTTACTCTCTCGGTCTCTTTCAATTTCTTGTCTTATGTGTTTTTCCTGTATAATCTTTATTTCAGCTTAAATCTTATAAGTACAATGAGTCTTTAGGTTTGATCTGGAGGTAATTTTATTTAAGCTTCTATGTTAATGAAATAATTCCTCATTTAATTCTCACTCTCAAGCTCCGAGTTTACTTGAGTTGTCATAAGTGTCTGTAGTTTAGGCCTAATTGTAGTTTCAAGTTTTATAAAAGAGAAAACCTCAACTACAACGTAAAAAGTTTTATAATCTTGTGCTTTTAGTTGAGAATAAAAATATTGGTAGTAGTTTAGTATTCTTTTTAAGCATCATCAATGAAGAGGGAGCTTCCCCTCCTAATTTGAAGAGCAGTTCAACTATGCATAGTTGTCTATTTTTAATATGTATTCCAAAGGTGGGAATTGAAATTCTAACAATTTTTTGGTGCCCATTGTAGGACACAAGGTATAAAAATTTAAGAAAGCTTACAATTTATGTTATGGAAATGACTATCTAGCATCCTACTACTCCTATTTAACAAACAAGTCATACTAATCATGTTCAACAACCAAATTTTGTGTGAGTTGAAGGTGAGCAATTGGAAATTATTAGTATTTTGAGGCATTTCATGTTTGAGAATAAATAAACTCTTGTTTAGTGGAGAAAAACTCCTGACAAAGAAGAACACAAAGCTGATCTTGCAGTTGAAAGACCAAGTATTACCAACTCCTACATGGGAATATTTAATCCTAGCTTATAGGGTGTATATAAGGAGGAGAGGTGATGTTGCAGATCCTTTCTTCCAACAACCTCACCCTATAGAGGTTGGAGAATCATCCAACACATTTCTTGAGATACAACAAGTTCTTGAGGTCAAACAAGAAGTCAAGAAAGAAGAACTTGTGATCCAGCCATAAGCAATGGATGGTAACAACAATAATATAAATGTTGGCAATAACCATGCTGATAGGAATCAGATATGTACACCCCCATTACCTTGAGGTAACAAAATTGGACCTTTGGCTTTATAGGAAAATAATGAGTTACCTAAAGGGTTAAGGAAGCACTTCCCTTGATTTCATCGCGATGGGATTCAACACCTAGATGAACATATATTTGCATTCACAACGGCTTGCACCATCCTGCACATGGCACATGAAGACATCATAGTGTGTCTCTTTGTGGAGACTCTTGTTGGGAATGCTACCGACTAGTTCAATCACCTGGAGCTAGGAATTATTACAAGCTTGGCAACTATGAGCGATAAATTTTTGGCAAGATTCAAGCCCGCTGAAGATAGTCATATGTTGTTTTCCCAACTTGCAAATTTAAAAATGGAGCACAATGAGCCCATGAGGGAGTTTGTAGCAAGATTTAATCTTGTTATGTGTTTTTATTCTACACTTAATCCATCACCAAATATTCTAATGAGTTGTTTCATAAATTCTCTTCCATAAAAGATAGCCTTCTTCTTGAAGATGAGAAAATAAACATAATTGACAAATGCACAAAAACATGCCATCAAGTTGGAGGATAATATGGTCACTTCTGACAAGATGAAGAAGGATACAATTAGAACTCTAGTTTAGATTTCTACCTATCCATAGATATAGAAGGTATCCAATGAGATGACTATCCTCAAGAGGTAGTTGCCTACTCAAGGGCAGCCTACACTATCACTACAATATCAACCCCAACAATAGTTTCAACCTCAACAACCATACCGGCCAAAAAGAAATAATTTTTATCCTTTCAATAATTACAAGCCACTGTTGTCAGTACCCCACCAAGACAAATAACTGAAGTTGCACAAAATGCAATATTTTGTTCTTTTCATGAGATCAATGCACATACCAGTACTACATGTCCTAAGAATATAATACCGAACTAGATTATGGGATACATTGATGATGCACTCAATTCAATTATTCTTCCTACACCAAGTTTGAATGTTGTCTTACCATAGACGAACAACTTCAATGGTGACTCTGCTACTGGATACTTTGAAAGTGAACCCATTATTGAAGAAGAAGAGGACCTTTTCCACTACTCTCTTGTAGTAGATCATGAAAGATATTTGATTCCCATGTTTTCATGTGCTCAACACTTTAAATTGCAGATGGAACAAGAAGAGAGGTGGAGATATAAAGAAAAAGTTAAGGAAGTGGTTGCAACTTCCACTAATTCACATGAGAATTTCAAGGCTTCTCAAGATTCATAGTTGGAAATTTTTGATGTGTTGGATTCTATGATGAACACCAAGGTTAATATTTCACAGTTGGAGTACCTTCATGATCATCTTGATCAGCTGGATAGAATAATACAATATGTAAGGAAAGAGGTTTCAATTCAGCCTACATTGCTCGAGTCATTTGTTTCAGCAAAAGAAAAGGCCAAAACTTTCTATATATCTCTATATATAGGTAGATTCAAATTGAGTAACTAAATTATTGATTTTTGGAACTTTGAACAACCTCATGCCTCTTCAGGTTATGAATGCTTTGGGACTCTCGTGCATAAAAACTCAAAACGAGTGTTATTCACTTGCATGAAAGTCAGTGTCATTGGTTGGTCAATTAAAAGACACACAAGTAATATTGGAGGCTTGTTTGAAGAAGAAATTTATGATCAATATCCTAGTGGATGACATTCGAGCCAGCTATGAGATGTTATTGAGCCGAAGCTTCTGCAGAGATCCTGGTGGTGAGATATAGTTAGATTGGTCATCCACGACCATTTCTGTAAAGGACGAAAATATCAAGATAGAACCTTATTCCGAATATCGATTCATAGTAGTGAAATCCCTAGACCCCCTAGTCCAAATTCTATACCAAGAAACGAGTCCTGGTAATTATGTGACACTATTAGAGATAGAAACTAAAGACCAGAACATTGCTTGTTCTAAAAAGAGACTGACAAAGGATACAAAGTTATGGACAATGCAGTTTGATGGTGATTTTTCAATTGTAGGTTCAAAATCAGGGTAAATAATCATCTCCCCTAAAGGATAGTTGTACCCATTTGCATTTTTCCTGCAATCTGAATTCACTGAAGCTAAAATGAGGTGCTTTTGTTAGGCCTCAAAAATGTCGAAGACATGGGAATCAAACTCCTATGTGTTAAAGGGGATGTAGAGTTGATCGATGAGCCAATCAAAGGATATTTCCAAGTTAGAAAGGATCACCTACAACATTATAAAAATTGAGTTTAGAACACGATCATCGGGTTTAAAGTGTTCGACATCAGAAACATCTCAACAATGGACGAAAAAAAAAATTGATGCCTTAGTTTTATTTGCTTCCCTCATTGTGCCATATTCTAAATTTTGTCAAGGTGACTTTTCTTGGGTGTATGAAGATCTGAGAATCTTCATCCTAGAGGAATTGTCTCCAGCAATACCCATCAGAAGAGAAGTGAAGCCTTTCAGGTAGAAGCAACATCATTGTAATCCATTCCCGCTTAGGGCAGTATTTAAAGAACTTCATTCCTTCGAGGATAGAGTAATTTCCTTTCTATTTTCATGATGATTTTTCCCTTTCCATAATGTGAGCATTGTGTTGTGATGTGTTTCCCCATTCTGTGAAGTTTTTATCATGTTCTAGGTGTTTTTAGGTGGTGTTGTTTTAGGTGTTCTAGGAAGTTCAAACTTAAAGGTGATTTTAGAAAGTCCTATCCTAGGTGATTTAGGGAAAAGTCTTAGGATAGGTGATTAGGAAATGGTCTTGAATCTGATATCCAATTGATAAGACACTAGTCTATTCTTAAAATTCTAGAGATTCTTGGTTCTCCTATGCTGTAAGTATATGACATGGTCCCCACATAGAGCCAATTGTTGTGCCCAATCAAAAAAAAATATTCATTAAGGTATTTTGTAAAGATTGGTCAACGTCTTGTAAAAAAAATTAGTCAAAAGTCAAATTTTCTAAAAATAGAAAGTTTCTAAAAATAGACTTGATTCAAGATGTTTTGGGTTTGTTGTCAAATGGATGATGGCAAAACTTTCTAAAAATAGAATCTTTGTTTGGAGGGCTCTAACTGATTTTGATTGGTCAAAAATACTTCCCAATCAGGCTGGTCTCATCAAAATCATCAAAAGGTCAAGATTTCTCTGGTGGGTTAATTTCACTTTTTTAGAAGTTGAAGCACGAGCTCCAAGGTCATCAATGGAGGATTAGTTGCTACCAGGTATCAAATTCAAAGTCTCAAATGTTGTGCAGGAAATGTCAAACTATTAACAATCAAGAAAAGGTGAAGTTCACATGAAATGAAGGAAAATCTAAAAATGGTGAAATTTATGAAAAAAATTCTAACTCTGGCATGCCTAGGTGCCCCTATCCAGGAAGGGCACCTGGGGTCTCATGCCTTAGTCAATTTTCCCTCTTTTCAGAAAACATGCAATTTTCTCCATCAAACCAATTCAGTTACATAGAGAAATAGTCAAAATCAATTTGAAGGGCTGGGAAAAGTAGGAGATCATCTTAGTTATGTTCAGGCTCCTCATTTGATTCATCATCTTGTGTCGAGGATCTATCAGATAGCGGAAAATGCAGATCAAATGGTGGCATTTTTTGGAAAAATGAAGAAAATCATAGAAAAATGAAAATCATCAATTTTAATCTAAGGTATGGAAGCCTGGGCACCCTTGTCAAGGAGAGGAGCCTAGCTTTTGATGCCTTACTTTAGTTTTTTCCTAGTCCAAAAATACATCAAACTCCTCTGTCAACTCAATTCTGGTTCTTAGAAAATTAGTCAGATGCAGTATCGGGGCTTGGAAAAGGGTATAATTCATCTCTAAGTTATGACCAGGCTTGCCTGGTTAATTGCCTTTCATTCTCTATTATTCATTGACTGGCGAGAAATGACGCCCAAACTGAGGTCACTGGGTTTCAGTGAAAACATGCAAAATGTGAAAAGTAAAAAGTTGAAAATCACTGAAATTTGGCTAAGGCATGGGATGTTAGGCACCCCTGTTAGCTATTGCCACTTGGGTTTTGATGCCTTAGAAATTTCTCGACCCCAGAATGTCTTCTTTCCATTTTATTCTCTATTGGTAGTTTCGAGAGCTCTCAATCAAATGATGTTGAATTTCGGTATGGAGGTTGTAGGTCACTTCACCAATGGTCAAACATGAGATTTCCATGGTCAAACAAATTCTATTAGTTAGCAGTACCAGATTGCTGGCTCATCGAAGTAAAAGGTAGGCCTTGTCGAAAGCAAAAGCAAGCAAAAGTTGAAAATAAAGAATATGGCTAGCACTTGAGAGGTTTTACATGTTTGATGATGTCATAAAATGCACATATTTTTTCCAAAAACTTGTCTTCACATGTCTGCTTTTTGCAACTACAAAGAAGGAATTCATTGTTGCACATGCAAACAAACTCATATTTTTGCATACAAAGTTTCTATCTTCATGGATAGATTTCAAAATTTTAGGGCTTTGCGAAGAAAGCGCTTTTTCATCTTCCAAGTCTATTTAAGAAGGCTTTGACATTCATTCTTCATATTTTGCAGGTTGGCATTCAGAGGAAGAAAAATATCATTTTCTTCTCATAAATATTTGAAGGCTCAAACAAAGTGCTTTTTCATTTTTCTTCGTGGATTTGAGATTGGGAAGCACAAAGACATAATTTTTCATGGTCCAATCTTCTAGGGCATCACATTTCAGAAATAGGTGGTTAGCTTTTTCAATTTTCATCAATCTCGGTCCATCTTCTTTTTAATCCTCTTGAAGATTGGGAAATTTTATATTTCCAAAAGTCTTCTTTTTCTAGAAGCCCTCGCTTTTTCAAAATTTGATGATCTGGTTCTCTTCATAACGTGATTTTCTACAAAACCCAAACCTCAGTTGTTTTCAAGGAATCCTATTTTTGGAGAAAAATCAACAACTTATTTTCAGAAGTTTGTGTAAATTTTTTTCGAACATAGGGGTGTTCACAGTCAAAATTCAAGTTTTTAAACATGTTGTATTCTCCAATAGAAATTAGGACCAAATCAGTGTTGCTCCATGATTACCTGAGAACATTCCAAACTAACTTGCATCATGTGATTCCAGTGATTGATTTGCATACTTTGGAAGATGTAGGAAACATTGTAGTTAGGAATCTTGTTCATTTTGGGTTTCTTGCAGTAGCTTCAATCCCCATCTCAATGTAGAGCCTTGAATTTTTAATTGCTTGTGTTAAGCATTACAATATAACTTCATGAGAAATCCAATCAGTAGATGGGTGTACTATTTGCAGCCTCATATAGAACGATGTTGAGAGATGGTTCTCAATACCACCATGGACAAAAACCTTAGTCATTTTGATTGAAGAATGTGAAAAGGTGTGGTATGCACAAAAGGATACATATCAAAAAAGAGTTGCGAAAAAGTGGTTGAAAGAGAAGAAAAATACTTTGCCAAAAGATTTTGGGCATGGTGAGTTCAAGGAGGTAGTTACCAACCTTTTGGCAGATAATGTTTCCCAAATTATCAATGAGTGAGTCATCTTTTTGGGGAATTTTTTTTTTCCAAGAATAAAACTAAAAGCAACAATTAACTCAATGCCTTTTCTGAGTTTAAATTTCTATTCTTGTTTCATTCTTATCTATTCTTTGTGAAATAGAAAATTCAAATGTAAAGTTGGAACTTTCCCTACTTTTAAATCAGTTACCTAATTTTAGCAAGTGGTTAGTTAGTTGTCTTGTGTTAGTTTTAGAAATAAATCTTGTGAGTTGGCAAGTCTAGTCAGCTTAAACAAAGGATATTATAGGGTTACCTACTTATTTGTGTATAAATAAGGGCAACCTTGCCCATTATTTTTAGAGAACTATTATTGTAAGAGCTAATTTGTAAGCCTGTATTGCTGCAAATTGTTGTTCAATTAACTTTCAACTTGGGTCAAGGGTAATCTAGTGTTTGATTGCACATTATAATCCCGTCTTTTCTACAATCTATTGTCCTCAAATTGTAACTTCTATTAGAAATTTAGAAAAGTGAAAACTCGTACCTTCTTTGCTTTGATTTACTCTCTCAACTCTTTTAGTTTATTTTCTTATGTGTTTTTCTTGTATAATCTTTATTTAAGATTACATATTATAAGTAATGAGTCTTCAGGTGTGATCTGGAGGTGATTTTATTTAAGATTTTGTGTTAATTAAATCATTCCTTGTTTACTTCTAACTCTCAAGCTCTAAGTTTACTTGAGTTTTTAGAAGCATCTATAGTTTAGGCCTAGTTGTAGTTTGAAGTTTTGGAAAAGAGAAAACCTCATTTACAACATAAAGAGTTTTATAATCGTGTGCTCTTAGCTAAGAATAAAAAGATTGGTAGTAGTTTAGTATTCTTTTTAAGCATCATCACCGAAGAGGGAGCTTCTCCTCCTAATTTGAAGAGTAGTTTAACTATGCATAGTTTTCCATTTCTAATCTGTATTCTAAAGGTGTGAATTGAAATGCCAGCAAGTTGACAAAAAAATCCTTTAGTTAAGAGTGCTTTCCTAAAATCAGAAGAACCTTTGCTAAAATAAAATAATGTTTCTAAACAAAACTTTACAAAATGTATCAAAGAGAAATCTCTCATCTAGATTGTAGAGTCTTAATTAGAAATATATAAATAAAATACAAAGTATCCACCATCTCTTCTTACCTTATGAATTTTTAGTAAGAATTTTTATATATTTTTGGTAGATTATGGTGTTTCCACCAATGTGATGCCTTGTTTAGCATGCAAAAATTTAGGCCTTAATCTTTCCAAGTCTTCAAAGAAATTAACTTAGACAAAATTAAAGTGTCATAGGAGAATTAACTCGTACTCATATGCATCTAGCCTTTGATCCTAGATTCTAGCATTATATTGATAAAGTGGTGGATATTCCTAAAGTCTATGGCATACTATTGAGTAGAGAATGGTCTAAAATACTAAATGGATGCATGGATATATATTTCTCACACATGTTATTTCCATGGAGACGAATCTTAAATCAAATCTTAATAAAAATAAATTTGATAATGAAACATCTAATTACTAAGTATAATTGAAATAATGAAATTGTTTATTCCAAATTGGAATTAGGAGTATATGGATAAAGTTTGTGGGGATAAAAAAATGAAGAAATATTTATGTGTCAAATCAATTATAATAGGGTGATCCCACAATAGTAGGTTACACTTTTTGGCCAAACTTGACATTGAAATGAACATTTTGAACTAAATCTTCATTTTCAGAAACCTATAGCTACTAAACCATATTCAATTTGAAGATGATGCAAACTAGTGATTTGTGGCATCTTGTCTGTAGATTCTAAATATCTTAAAAAAAAAATGGAATCAAACTGCTTTTCTTTTTCCATCTCCTTCGATAACTAGTTTTTAACAGTAAACACCATTTTTAAAGAGTGATGTTTATTGTATAACACGTAAATTTTTTTCTATGAAAGATAAAATTCTATTTTTTTCAAATTTAGATTTATAACTATGATATCTACCTCCTTCATTTGATTTCATGGTGTTTTATTGAATATTTTTTTTCTTAATTAAGCTTTGAAGTCAAACCAATTACAATTTAGACATAGGTATACTGTGTAACACAACTTTTTTTGTATGTATAAAAATTTAACCTTTTTTTTTGTTGGATCAAGGACATCAATACCAAGAGCATAGATATTTTTCAATTTTTTTTGTTAATCTACTATTTTTCTACATGTTCAAAACAAAGAGTTTTATTTTCGATGAAAACCTACATTGACAAGAAATAAAAAATAAATATAATAATCAAATTAAATATATTTAAAATTATAATTTTTGGGAAGCTTATAATAAGGACTACATACTTACTCAACATAAATTTTAAATGAATTCATTTAATCCCCCAAAAGGTAAATTAAAAGTGGTTTTTTATCAGCATTTTGATAGGTGTAGAGGATACTCCATTATAGGTATGGTTTAAAACTAGCAGGGTTCTATCCAAGGGGTTTTGATCTAAGGGGGTTTGATCAAATCCCCTTCAATTAAGATCCTTTAAATGGAATCTTACAAGTCTTAAATCATTATATTTTCTAAAAATATGTGATTTCAGCAAAAATAGGATGTCTTAGAAAGTGTAACCCATTATTGTGGCATCACCCAATAATGATATCAAAATGAACCCAAAAATTGATTTTTTATAGGATAATATTATGATTCATCATCAAAAGGTGAAGAAAGATTTTTGGAAAGATTCTAAAGATCCATTTCAAGATTTTCCAGCAACCAAAAAGTGGAAATCTTCAAGGAAGGTGTTTTGTTAAAATTTTGGTACCAAGTGCTTAATTCATCTCATTTTGAGTTCACTTGTTCGCTATGCCTTACAATTATGAGCTAAGTAAAGGAAATTCATAAAAAGGAAAATAGCCAAGTTATTAATGATCCTCCACGAGTGTAGAACATACTTGTGCAATCAAAAGAACCAAGAATGACAGATACTATTTAGCAAAGTCAATCAATTGCAGAGAAAGTAGGAATACAAAAACTGGTAATCCTAGTTGCAAGAAAAAAGATAAAAAGCTATAAAATATCTCATTCAAAAGAGATACCACAAACTAATATTAAGAACAAAGTCTTAATTAAAATTTAATTTTGGACATTAAAATTTGTTGGATCCAAATCAAAGCAAGGTGCTAGAATAGGAGTTGAATTGATAAACTACCAAGGTTTCCAAATATTTCCTTTCTACTTATATGTTACAATTTCATTGTACCAATAATATAGAAGAATACGAGACATTAGTCTGTTGATTGTTATTAGGAATTAAGAATAATATCAAAATGTTGTAAATCTGGGAGATTCAAAACTTGTTAAATAGGTCAAAAAGCAATATGTGTGTCATGACAAAAAAGATCAAGTTACAAACATAGAGTTTGGTATTTTATTGAAGGATTCATTATATTCAATAATACAAAACATCCTTAGGCTTAATCACAAAGTTGATGTATTGGCTACTATAGCTAGTACCTTAGAACCCCTAACTTTGACAAGACAATTTTTTTTTTGTTGAGTTGGTGTATGTTCCACCAATAGTTGAAAAAGTGAAAGAATTTTAAGTTTTTGAAGATGATAGATACATCCTTGATTTCATCACTAATTTTATGTTTTTTGAAGCCCAACTCATTGATGAGGAAGAAAGAGAAGAACTAGGGTTAGAAGAAGGAAGTATCCTAAATTTGAAGACTAATGCCATCCCTAAAGGTGTGATTGAATTCAAAATATTATTTGATATAGATAAATTTATAAATAAGATCGATATTCCCAAGGTAGATAGAGGGAAATATGAACCTTTAACCTAATAGACAAGGCTCGTCCCAATAATGTCGCGATTAGTAAAGTTTGGATGCAAGAAGAAAGTATTTTCAAAGCCTTAAAGTATTATCATAATGTGATAGCTTGGAGCTATGGAGATTTAAAGACTTATGATACATCTATTGTAACTCACACCATCCCATTAAAAAACATATTAAAACCATTTAGAAAAAAACAAAGGCCTATTAATACACTCCTAGAACCTTTGATTTTCGAAGAAGTAAAAAAATTGATATCAACTAGAATAATCTTTCATGTTCATCAATCAATATTGGTAGCAAATTTAGTGCCAATAAGAAAGAAGAATGGAAAAATTACATTATGTGTGGATTTTGGAAGCCTTAATAATGATTCTAAGAAGGATATTTATCCTTTACCATTGTTGTAAGAAGTTTTGTAGATTGTCTACAAATCACAAATGATGTCCTTTCAGGATGGTTACTCTAGATATAACCAAGTAATGGTGAATCATGAGGATAGGTTCAATATTTATTTCACCACTAAGTGGGGAACCTTTTCTTATAAAAGAATGCCCTTTAGATTGTTTAATTCCAATTCCACATTCCAAAGAACTGTGGATATAGCATTTAAGGATTTTAAGGAAAATGTATAATTGTATACATGGATAACCTAATAGTGTTCCCAAATAATAGAAGAGACCATGTGGCATACTTGAGAAAATTATTTCAAAGATGTCAAGACCATGGGATCTCTAAATCCCAAGAAGTACATATTTGGGGTCATAGAAGTGGAATTTCTAAGTTGTATCATTTTAGAGGAAGGTATTTCCATCAATCTAGATAGAATCAATGTAATTATGAAGTTACAACTCCCTCCTAGCAAAAAGAAGCTAAAATTATATTTTGGTAGGATTAATTTTCTGAAAAAATTCATCACTAGTTTTGCAAAGATAGTTAGACCCTTGAATATGATTCTAAAGAAAGATGCCAAGATTGAATGGACATCTGAAGCACAAGTATCATTTAAATAGATTAAGAAAGAAATATCCAATGCTCCAATTCTAGAAATACTAGATTATACTAAACCATTCTAAATTTATTCATTCATCTTAGAGCATAAATTTTGGGCTATTATTTCCCAAAGGAATGAGTCAAGGGAAGAAAAACCAATTTCATTCATGAACAAACCATTTAAAGATGTGGAGCTTGTTGTGCCTTGCACTCAGACCCCATCTTGTTTTAAAACAAAATGGGGACCCCCCTCCTCTTTTTGTTTCTCTCTCTCGCTTCTTCATATCCTTTTTTTGTCCTTCTTATCTTTGGCCTTATTTTTCCTTCCTCCCTCCTTTCCTTTCTTTTTGTTCTCTTGTTAAGGATTTAAGATTTCCTGTGATGGTATGCCATCCTTATTGAAACCAGTCTTTGATGCATTTTTCTCCCTCCTCTTCTGAATCAAGGTTTCAATCATTGGGGTTCTCTTTCTCACTATGTATTTCATAGAAATCCTCGACTCCCGATGTCTGATGGCAGCGATGTCTTGTCTTATTTTTACTTCCTAATAGAGAATTCAATTTCCTCACTTCAAATTTATTAGGCATTAATGCAAAAATTAAATTGGGTTTAAAGGGGTGAATTGAAAAGTTTTAATTATCATTTGAATGTTGTGAGATTGGAATTTTTTGTGCACTTTACAATTCACCTCAAAGGATTTCTTGCAAATGAACTCACTTCCTTGTGATTGTTAGTGATTAGTTTGGTTTGGGTGAATTTCTTCATATCTTTTATCATGTTTGGTTTATTGTGAGAGTGTTTTTGTGCTTCTCCCTTTGTCATCCAAGCTTCTGTTTTTGTTTCTCCCACCCCCCATACAATTTTCGGGTAAACTCAATATACCTTTCAAATTATGAATTTTATCTTTGATTTCCTCATTTATTATCATGTTGTGTTGCCTCATGTTAGGATTCAACTAAGTTAAGGTTGGGATTCAACTTTGTTAGGGTTTTTTTCTTGCCTTCCCCCCTTTTGGGTTGTTGGTTGTGGGTTTTTTCATCTTTTTTTTCTCATCAAGTCTTGTTTTATACCAACATGTGATTGAGGATTTTTGTGGAATCATCATTACACCTCATTGGGTCTCATTTTTTCCTTCCAATTCTTATTGGAAAAGAGGATTAGTAAGCATCCATGATCCTTGACATATGATGCATCCCAAAAATATTTTGAGATTCTGATTAAGGTAGTCGATATTAAAAAATTGATTAACCCATTTAGTGTTTACCAAAGTCATTTATAAGAACCCTTGCAACATATTTTGTTGAAATGCACAAGACAACTAAGAGGGGGGAGGTGAATTAGTTGTATCAAATTTCTTTACTTATAAACTTAATCTTTTAACCTTAACTTCAATCTGTTATTAAGTGTAAACATGAAATGCAAATAACAAAAATAAAAGACTAGAGACACCAAATTTATGTGGAAAAACCACGGTGATGATTAACTCACAATATAGTAGTAATGCAATACTGGATATAAAGACTCAGTGCCAAAGGGCTCACTACCCATATACATAGGCTCACTACCCAAATTAAGGGTTCACTACCCAGAAAGGAGGCTCACTGCCTACAAAAAAATAAAAAAGAGATAAATGAAGATCCACCACTAGGATTCCACACATTCACAACCTGGTTAGAAGATTGTAGATGTCATCATCTCACTACTTTCAAGAATCTAACACTTTAAAGTACTGTTTCCTTAATTCGCTCTTCCACTCTCTACTTTTCACACTTGTTCACATACTTTACTCTCTTTCTTGATTCATGGATGATGGATGGATGGATGTTAAATTTGCCACAACTTGATTTGATTTTATACTATCTTCAATCTTAGAAAAATTCACCAAGGTCGGCTATACAATTTCAAATTACAAACTCAAACTAGGTTGGCTACTCAACATTCCCATGGTGGATAAGAATGAGAGAGGACCAATTACATATTTAATTTAGGACCCAAACAATATCTTGGATCACACACATGCTTTCTCAAATCGATGCAAAATCCTAATGTAATGTGTAAACACCATGTCGGCCAAACCTAATGAAAACACCAATGATTTTTGAAGTACACGCATCTCCTACAATATAATCACTACTGGATTACTCAACATGCTTCACCATTCATTTTACCATATTTGAGAACACCTCAGGTACATACATAGCAATTACAACAAACTTCATTCACAAAGAACTCTTCACCAATCCAACTAGACCAACCAACCAAAACACGGGAGCTCTGGAGCAGGTCTTCCGGAGCGCCAAACCACTAGAAAATGTGTTAGAACATAGAAACTCCCAGATCCACAAGATCTGAAACCAAATATTAAAGGACTGTGGAGCCAAAAAAATTCTCCGAGTCCACAAACAAATAGTTATGGAAAACCGGTTGACACATCGATGAACATATCTTCTACTCTCCATCGACCTAGAAGCTAAAACTCAGGATTGTGATCCATTGAAGCTTATGAACACACTTATAGATCCAAACAGGCATAAAATCAACATAGAATAAATGCAGAGCATAATACCGAAGCACACTTAGAACATACTTTAACACTGCTTTCATTATTTTTCAATTTTTCTCAAAAGCATTTGGGAAATACAAAACTTACTCAACCTAAACTATGTTGAAATCAATGAAAACATTAATGACAACACCACCAAACACATCCATACTTGCAACAATCTCCCCCATTTTCATTGATGGCAACACATGATGTGAAAAACATTAAAGACAACATACATGATTTCCAGAAGCGACAACCTGCCAAGCATAAAATTTTCACATGATTCTCTCTCCCCCTTTGAAATCAATGAAAAAGTAAATTCTTGCCATATAAAGCTCTGTTCACTCCCCCTAAGGAGTACACCCACATCTCATAGTGCAACAATGCACTTCTCTACTCCCCCTTAGGAGTAGACCTCAATCATCAGTCCATAACAAAAGAGTTTGTGAATCCACTGGATTGATGCACCTCCATGTGCACTTAGTTCAAAGAAGGAGGGGAAGTAACCCCTAAATTCTCTCTAAGATACTCAAAAGTATCCTTTAGAAGGGCCTTAGTGAATATGTCTACAAATTCTTCCTTGGTGGGTACATATTCAAGTCTAACTTCATTCCTTAATACCTTCTCCCTCAAGAAGTGATACTTGATAGATATGTTCTTTGTTCTAGAATGCATCACTCGATTATTTGAAATATTTATAGCACTTGTATTGTCACAAAATATAGAAATAGGTTCATCACTTACCACACCTATTTCTATCAAGGTTTTCTTAATCCAAAGTACCTATGTACAACAGGATGCTACTGCAATATACTCTACTTCTATAGTGGATGAAGAAACTGAATCCTATTTCTTGCTCAACCATGAAAATAATCTTCCTCCAAGGAAGAATGCACTACCACTTGTACTCTTTCGGTCATCTACACAACCAACCCAATCTGCATCATTGTAGGCATTCAAGGTGAAATCATTGTCCTTTGGATACCATATCCCATAATTTGGAGTTTCTTTAAGATATTTGAATATCCTCTTCACAGTTGTAACATGTGCTTCCTTAGGTTCTTCTTGAAATCTTGCAACTAAGCATGTTGCATGCATGATATTAGGTCTAGTAGTAGTAAGATACAACAATCCACCAATCATGGATCTGTACATGCTTTGATCAACTTTAGAAGATTCATCATCCTTACTTAGCTTACATCTAGTTACCATAGGGGGGTGCCGACCGGTTTAGAGTCATCCATTCCAAAATTCTTTAACAATTCCTTAACATACTTAGATTGTGAAATGAATATCCCTTTCTCGGTTTGATTAACTTAAAATCCAAGGAAGAAATTCAATTCACCAATCATAGACATTTCAAATTCTTTTTGCATCTCTTCAGCAAATATCTTATAAAACCTTCATTTCCACCAAAGATGATGTCATCAACATATACCACAACTATCAATATCTTGTCTTTCTCAACCTTGAAGTAAATATTTTGTCTGTGGACCCTTTACTGAATCCCCACTTTGTCAAGTATTTACCCAATCTAGCATACCAAGCTCTAGGAGCTTGCTTCAGTCCATATAATGCCTTCTTTAATTTACAAACCATGTCCAATTTGTCTAAAAGTTGAAAACCTTTTGGTTGCTCCATATTTACTTCTTCTTCTAGTTCTTCATTCAAAAATGAAAACTTGACATCCATCTGATATACTTTGAAGTCTTTATAATCTTAAAATGCCAGGAACATCCGAATGGTCTTCATTCTTGCTACAGGTGCAAAATCCTCTTCAACCTATGAATATCCTTTGCATACAAGTCTTTCTTTATTTCTGATCACTTCACCATCTTCATTCAGCTTTTTTTTGAATACCCATTTTGAACCAATTACATTCTTGTTTGCAGGTCTAGGGACTAGTTCCCATGGCTCATTCTTCTCTATTTGCTATAGTTCCTCTTTCATTGCTCTAACCCAGCTTTCATCATTACATGCTTCATTCACAATCTTAGGTTCTATCTTAGAGAGTAAACACAAGTTTACCTCAACCACTTTGCTTCTTGTCTTCACTCCTTCACTTTTGTCTGAAATTATCTATTCCTTCAAATGATTTCTCTAAACATAGTTATGAGTCTTGGGTGCAAGTTCCAGAGTCTCTTCCTTTTCATCACATTATTCTTTCTCTTCCTTTTCTTCTTCTTGTATTTACACACAGATAGGATCATTAGGTTCAACTTCATTTATTTCCACTAGTCTATACATTGCTTCATCAACCTTTACATTAGCACTTTAAATTATTTTCCTTAGTCTCTTATTAAAACATATATAAGCCTTCTTGTTATTTGAATATCCAAGGAAAATTACTTCATCACATCTAGAATCAAACTTTCCAAGATTTTATTCATCTCTTCTAATGTAACATCTACTTCCAAAACACCTTAAAGTATTTCACAGTAGGAGTCTTACCAATCCACAACTCATAAGGGGTTTTGGTGTTGTTACCTTTGATCTGAACTCTGTTAAGAATGTAAAAAATAGTTTGGATTGCTTCTCTCCAATACACATCAGGAACATTTGCTTATTTCATCATAGTTCTGGAAGCCTCTTGAATAGTCCGATTCTTTCTTTCCACAACTTCATTTTGTTGAGGGGTTCTAGGAGTAGAATAATTTCTTTTTATGCCATGTTCTTCACAGAATGCATTCAACTCACCAGAAGTAAATTCTCCACCTCTAATAGACCTTAAGCATTTGATTTTCAGGTTTTCCTCATTTTCTACTCTAGCCTTAAACACTTTGAATCTATCAAGCAACTGAACCTTTTCTCTAAGAAATGTAACCCATGTCATCCTAGAGTAATCATCAATCAAGAGCATAAAGTGTTGGAGTGTGGACAAACACTGAGAGGGGGGGTGAATCAATGTCTAAAACTTTTTAAACTTTAATCAAGACTTTTAAGCCTGGTATCATTTCTATTGACAATAGGGTTGACTGATTGCATTAAGAGAATTTATGACAATATTAGCATTGTTAATTTTGACAACTTATCCCCAAAAATCCTTGTGAGAGTTATCTTGCAATTGCAAAAGAGATGACTGAAATTGTTTAAACACTTTAGGATTACTAGATTTCAATGCAAACTTAGAACCAACTATGCAATGGAATGATTTATGAGCACTAAATCAAGGAGCACCAAACCCTCATTTAGAGACACCAATCTCAAGGAGCACCAACCCCTCATTTAGTGACACCAATCTCAAGGAGCACCAACCCCTTATTTTGAAACACCAATTTCAAGAAGAACCAACCCCTTTTTAGTTTACAGAATTACAACACAAAGGATATCTCTATTTTCTAGATAAGCTCATAGAAACCCACACCCTTAATCTATCTAATACCCTAAAGATTCAAAAAATGAATCCTTAAAATATTAAATAAACTAAGTAAAAACACTTGCTCTGCATCATATTATCTATTTGTATTACAAATATTTTTCATCTTTTTCAACTTTTTCTTTTTGATACAGCAACAAGTTATAGTCTCAACAATAACATCCACATCTCACAGTGATGAAAAACTCTACATATATCTGCATTCTCTTTTCAGATTTTACTACATAAGTTATCTCATCTCTCTCAATAGCTGAACCTTTAAAACAGTGATCAATCCCTTTATATGAATATTCCTCCTTTTTTGAACTTTCAACGAAGGTATATAGATAATACGAATACTCTATTGGTTATGTTCTAGGTATGACAAAGATTCAATGAAGTATGCACCATGAAGATGATTCTTCTGACGATGTGAGAAAGAATGTGTATATTAAGAAAATGACTCTCAAACCCCCAAGAGTTGTGATAGGTGGAGACCATTATTTCTTAAATTGAAACTTCAGCCAAGGATTATCTTTTTGAAATCCAAAAAAATGAATCATTATTGTATTTGTTCTTAGAACCGAGTAGGAACAATAATAGATTTGCAAAAATACACAAATACCATAACCTATCCCATTTGAACTAGATTTTAGATACCCTTCAGAAATTAATGACAGGTGGAGATTATAGAAACACAATATCCTTCAAGAAAATTTTCAATGCTGCTAGAGACAACAAATAAATCACTACAAGAACCTAAAACAGGTTTGTAACCAAACCCCAGACTATAAGAATGCAGTAACAAAAAATAGCCAGATCTTTTCCAATACCCACAAAGAGAAAAGATCCAACTGAACCCATTTTGATAGAGAGAATTCTACTTATGCAATATCTATTTCTAATTAAGAATATTGTAATTTCCTTTTCACTTTTAACTTTAAAACTTTCTCCAAAAAAAAGAAAAAGATAATACCTGATCAAGCTTAAAATTTTGCAACTTAGTCAACAAAAATACCAGATTTTGACAAGTGCCCAGCTGGAGAAAAAAAATGAACTTTCTTCCACAATCACCTAATGCGAAATGACCAAACACCAACCATGGCATGTCTCCTATAGAGAGCTTGAAGGAGCCTTGTGTCGACTTGCAACAAGAGAAGCAAATGACAGAGTTACGGTTGAGGAAAAGAAAAAACATGGCGGCGATGAAGCTAAGGTTCCAAACCCATCTCAAAAATAATGACAAGAGAATGCTTTCCCTAAAATACTTCAAGCTAAAGAAATCAATGACTTTGACAAAAATACAATGTCATTTGAAGTCCGAAAAGAAACCTTCTTAGATATCAAAATATCAAATAATCATTGTTTTTTCAAGATCGTGGCTTCAAACATTTAGACCGCATCAACTTCATACGAAGAAAAAGTCTGACATAATAATTAAAATGATTACCATGCAATTTTAACACTTTGCAAATATGTCAATGCCTTGTCACTTTTGAAGTGACTTAATTTAATGATTTTCACATACCTGTTGTCGGCCATAGGACCCAAAATAATTAGCTAATCAATATTGCCAAATGAACCTTGGCAATTTCAAAAGAGCTTTTTGACCTTTAGAACCCGATGCAAATATGACTTCTTTCTAATTCATTTTCAAATGTAAGTAAGTCTAGATAATGCCTCAAAACAACATTACAATATTGCCATGATATTACCTTTGAGTCATTAAAATGACTTTTACCAAGACTCACACTTTAATCATTATGAAAACCAAAGATCACCTTTAAAAACACATTATGAACTCAAACTAATCTGACCCAAATCAAATACCATTGTAGAGATATCAAGTGAAATATCAATCTTGGGTGTCAAAGTGAACATTAGTATAATTCCAACCCAATATGTCATATCACATGTAATGTAGAGAGATATGTGCCAAGATCAACCAATGATACCAGTGAACCAAACTGACAGGTATCAATGGAATTGAAAACCAACTAATAATGATAAACCTGAGTAACCATTCCATATACTTGTATAAGAAAGATATCCTTTATCTCACATGAAGCTCAACCTGATTAGTACCACAAGATTCCATAAATATGAATGTAAACCAAATCCATAAAGTTGTTTATAATCAAAGTATTGAATGCCAAAACATGAATAGACCAAGAGTAAGTTGAGCCTAAATCAAGTATCACAATATCAATACCAAAATGCTAAGACCAAAGAGAAAGGATCAAAGAGCCATAATATCAAGTTTGACATCAAGGAAAAAATATCAACAAACTCCCCCTTTGTCCTTGATGGAAAAACTAAGCCACCAAAACCAAAACACATATTTCTCCCCCTTTTTGTCACAAGGACAAAGGGAAAACAATGAAATGCCAAGAAGCTGAACTGAAATAACTGTAGTTATAGCAATGAGAGCAACAAGCTAAAAATATATGAGAGAGCTAGGAATAAGAACATATAGAAACAAGCCCCCCCTACAAAGAAGCTCCATACACAGATATATCAAAAATGGTATCATTACCCTTTTTCTCAATCAACAAGAGCAATGTCAAATAATCCAAACGGGTTATAGAAAACACTTTCAATCCATTTCAAGCACACTAGCAATTCACCACCCCATTTGTAAACCATATTGCAGATGTGCAAAGACTCAAATCAGATAAAAAACACATAGTAATCAAAATATTCTCATGAGGATTAAAAACCCAATGTATCAATAAGAGAGACCTTTACCACCAAAAATACCATTAGAGTACCTCTGCACATGGTAACAAATCACTTTCCACTACATACAAGTGATGTGGAAATCTATTATAAGCATACATTTTTGAATACCATGAAGGATGTGATTTTTTTTCAACTGAATCTCATAAGATGACAAATATCAAACCTTTTTAGACATCATATCATGCCAAAATAAAAAAAAGTATAGTCACCTGCAAGGTAAAGACCATGAAAACTTGAACTGCCAAGTAATAGAAAAGCACTGTTAGACCAAAAAAACTATTTCATTGTCAAAGTATTTTCTTTTATGAAAGTTGTGCAAGTGATATCAAGAATCATGTATACCATACTATCAACATACTAAAAATCTATCATAGATAGGCAATAGACAAATCACTGTCACTATGTCCCTGCAACAAACATCAATACTTGAGTTCCAACCATGAAATGTTATGGGCAACTTCCAAGCACAACACTGCATTCTCAATTTCAAGCAACATTCACTATCATTGTCCTTTCAGCTAGCTGCCACTATCATTACATGCCATATACTGTACTAACATCTTAAACTATTAATAGTTCATTGTCTTATCATGCTCTATCATAAAAAATTCACTCATATAAGTTAAACCAAGCATTATAATGTGGGCACAACAAATAACTTCTGAATTGAGCCATCAAAGCATCAAACTCACCAAAGGACTGTCAATGTACTTCAAACTTGAATTCCTTAACAACCTATAAAGCTGATCAGTTATACTCAGAGTAATATACATGATGATATATGTTATATCCAAGTCTCTCATAAACTTCCCATATCATATGTAGAACTTCATAATCAATACACTCAAAATAAACATAATGAAATATTGACATTTACAGACCTCTTCTTTACTTCTTTTACCACCAATAGCAAATGTATGTTGTCATACCTCATTCTAGACTTCATATGGGTAAAATGTGTTACCATAATAGACTCCCCCTGAGTCTTTTCTTCTTCTCAAGATCTGGATGGTATCACATGTGCAAGGAGTGCACTTGAGGTGTTTTCACACATTCATCTTTATTTATCTTCTTGTCATCTTGATTGCTCTTTCTTCTCCACACCAATGTAGGATTTTTCACTTGTTTGCTTAGAGTACTTGTCTTTCTATTAAATCTGCATTGCTATAGTTTATGCCCAATGTTATTACATCTGAAACATATGACTTGGTGACTAATCTGAGGAACATAAGGCTTCCTAAAGACATTTCCAACTTTGTTCCCATCATAATTATCACTTGTATTCATTCTACAATCTTTTTTAAAATGATCAAATTTGTTACAATTGTAACACGCCACATTTTCATTTCTAGAGACATTAGAATGATTTTTATTTGACCATCTCATGCAATCAATTTCCTTATGACCATAGTTATTACAAACATAACAATATCCTTGAAAATAATGATTATACCTAAATGAATGATCATGCCAAGGATGTGAAGATTTGAAGACATTTCTCCTTTCTCTGTGAGTACCTTTGAGTTGTCTTCTAGCAATAGTGTTATCCTCTGATTTTGTTTTCTCTACACTCTTTGGTGCAGCAACATGGTGACCAAGATCAACCTTCATTGTTGGTGTAAAAATGTTTCCATCTGCAGTAGAAAACACTCTTTTAGATTCTTCGATAGAGCTTTGTCCAACCTCATATCCCACTCCAGTAGGATCCTTAGAATGCTTTTGTCTACCCAACATCTCATTCAATATATTAGTACTATGATCAAATTTCTGAATTTTACTTGATTGAACCTTGACACTTTCAAGCTCTTTTCTTAATACAACTACTTCTCCTTCAAGTTTTAGACAAAAAATATTTTTGATCTCCAAAACATAACTCACAACATTAGCTATCCTCTTACATTCTTCAATTTGAATTTTCTGACTTATAATCATATCATCTCTAAGTGTTAGTTCTTCTAATAAGGAATCATTATCTAAACATTTCTTTAAAGAAGCTGACAGAGCTTTAAATTTTGTTCTTTTAATTCCATTATTATCTTGCCTTTGTACTAGTTTGTCATATTATTTGGAAAAAACCTAAGGTTGGAGTTTTATATTTTTTTCCTTCATGAAAATCCTAATGTCTTATGTTACGCCTTAGGTGGGATCTATTTGGCCATTAATTTTATGAAGTGGGATTTTAAAACAACTTATGCCCCATCGCTTCATCTAGGCCAGGCCCCTTTATTTGATTTATTATTTTAATTTTCTGCCCGAATTTATTATTCCCTAAGTCTAGGTTGGCCCATGCCCCATGTTTAAAAAAAAACTTTAACCCATCATTTATTGTCGGCCTAGGCAGTGTCCCCTTGTCCGTTTAATAATTATTTTATATTTTGCAGGGATAAATTTTAATGACCGTCGATCAACCATCGGTTGATCTCAGCCGTTCCATGAAATCTTGTGATGAACCCACCACTGAGTGTCAACCAATTGCGATATCACGGGCGAGCACCACGTGTCTCAGCTGGCGATGCCAAAAAGATTATCAAAATTCTTTAATATTTTTGTCGGGTTTTAATATGTTATATGGTGGGTTAGTAAAGCGGCTATGAGATGCACATGCTCAAAATCAATGGAGATATTATAATCTTGATGGAAGATATGCTTGATGGTTATGTTCAACCCCAATGGTTGTTTTGAGTGAAAATGATTACTGATGGTGGAGATCAACGGTTTCCCGCCATCGCGTGATCAAAAGATGCAAGGTGTTTATTGATCACGATATCATGGGTGAGCGCCATGTGGACTTCTTTGGTGATACATAATATGGTGGGCCCTTGGTGTTGAGATGGAGGTTGTGTCAGCCTGTTTTGAAGGCATTCATTCGATGATTTGATAGAAGTGAGGATCCACGGTTGAAATTTGAATTCACATCAAATACGATTTGAGTCATTGGTGTGACATGCAAGTAAGCTTTAATGGCGGACAAGACGTCTACTGGCTCAATTTTGATTGACATAAAGAGGTTTTATTTTGCTCTATTTTCTCATAAAGTATTCAATCACCTTTTCGAAGTAGTTTCAAAGTCGTGGACGAAGTTATGAGTTATCACAACAAGGATTTTAGTTTTTTGCAGAGCACAAACGTCGTGAGTTGTTTTCTATGCTTCCTAGTTAATTTGATTAAGATTTTGGGAAGAATTTTGGTGTGCTTGTTGGAAATCTTGTTGATAATTGTTTTAGGGCTACTAATTGGTTGAATTGTGAGAAATTGCAAGGTTGCTTTCTATAATTCCATTTTTTTTTTTAGCCCGAGTCTTTTCAAATGTTTGAAGTTAAGGAAGCCCTAGTTTACCTGAGATGGCACTGCCAATGCAACATTATGGCCATGTTGATTATTTGCAGAGGAATTTGTATGATGATTTCCTAGATCAACTCCCATTGTCAACAAATGATAGGAGGAGGGGTTTGATTTTGATGCATGGAAGAACCCTAGGCAAGGGATTAGTTTGCAATTGCTCCAACATTGATGATGCTAGGGTTCCCATGACTGGTATAGAGATGTTTAGGTTGTGGTACAGACAGAGAATTTTTCCTCACTCTTTCTCAATTTGTTGGAGATATAAAATGGGGAAGCTGGTAGTACCAAATGTGGATTTTCTCAGGGTAGTGGCAGCATGTAATGACCCTATTACAAGAGTAATAAAAGATAATGATAAAGGGGTCTTGTTGAGTATAAATAAAGAAGAATTTCAATAGGTTTTTGACCTGAGTGAACCTAGCTCATTCTTGGTGCAAATTGATCTTGAGGAGATGAAGCAGGAGTATGCGAAGTCAAAGTCACTTTTCAGGGGAAAGTTGCTTCCTCCTCATCTGGCAAGGGTAGGCGGTGCAAGGATTTATATCAACCCAAGTGACCAAGAGCCTTTTAGGCTAAATTATTTTGCAAACCACTTCTTGGCCACTTTTTATTCATTATGTTAGATTTTGGGTTTTAACCCTAATACAGTGATGCCAATTGCTTACATGTTTATGGGGGTACAAATACAACACCCTAACTTCTCAGTGATCTATGATTTTGCATCCTTTTTGGTAGAGGAGATACATGAAGGGCTATTAAAGTTGCAACTAAGGGATACAAGTACTCCATTCTTCTGGTACTCTTTTTTGATGTAAATGTTCTTGTACAAGAATGTTGATTTATTCTTAGAGAAGATGGAATTGAGGTAGGAGGTTAATGGAGAAAGATTACCAGTGTAGGCATGGACTATAGATGTATCCTATAACAAAGAGAATGCCAATTTTGTACAATTTGATAATTGCTTTGCTTCCAGACTGAGGGCTAGGTTGACAGTGAATATACCCAAAATCATCAAGGATTTACATGACTTTCTCAGACCAAAGGTGAGGAAGCCAGATTTGAAATTTTGTCACAACTGGGGTGACATTATCATGTACCCAGTCAACACTATTTTAAGAGTGTATGGATTCCAAGGGACTCCACATATCATTCCATTAAATGTGCTATCAAGAGTAGGGTTTGCTGAAGTTATGTGATAGATAGGTTGTATTCATGAAGATAACCTAATAGGGAAGGGTAAGGGAACCTTTTTCCTTGATTACATAGTCGTATCTAATTTTTTGGATGACTATCATTTAAGGTGTGGTACCAAGCGACAACATGACCCTGAGGGATTCTTTGCCCTTTTTAGACAATGGGTAAAGGGTGGTAAGTTTGCACATAAGTTCAATTTTCCTGAGGATCTGATTAGGAATGAATTTGATTTGAATAAGCATGAATTGAACAAAGAAAAATGGATAGCATATGAGAAGCTCTTAGCCATTGTGCATAAAATGGATCCCAAATATGATCCATTAATGGAATTTTCTCCATTACAAGAAAGTTGATTTCTTGATGGACAAATTCAAGGAGATAATGGATATTTTGATGATGAAGAAGATCAACTTGGAGTTGGACTTTGGCATACGGAGACTAGATGTGAGGCCTACTAAATTGAGGCCAACATATCAACCTACGGTGAATTGGCCTCTTTACAAAAGAAAGAGAAATGGTAGTGGTGATGAGGAGGAGGAAGATAAGAAAGGAAAGCAAATCATGAAAAAATTTGCACAACCAAGTTCAAAGGCCACAACACATGGGGGAATAAAAATTATTGATTTAGACTCATCCCCAGAGGATAATCCACCAGCACCATCAGAGCCAAGCCCTAAGAGGTAAAGGGTTGAAGAAGCACAAGAGGCTCTGATGGATGAGATCATTGTCATAGATCAAGATATGCAAGTTGGTATCCCTTCTCCTCCCAGGTCAACTCAATTGGTTTTGTCTGATATGGATATGAAGGGATAGTGTGTGCAAGATGCCAGGATGGATGCATGCAAGGCATTTTTATATGATGATGCATTTGTTAAAACTCCAGTGTTCTTGCAATTAGTATGGAGAATGAGCTTAGAAGAGTTTCAAGATAAAAGCAAGAAGAGAAGAGAGTTGAGGCCTGATAGGTCTAACCAGGAGAATGATGATGAAGTAAAAAATGAATTAATGGAAGAATTCAAGAACATTACTCCTGAGGATGGAAGGAAATTAGCGACTTGGGTAGGTGTCCTAATTTTTCTTGAATGGGATATATCAGATGCAATAGCATTTAATGCTATTCAAAAATACAAACATCCCTTGTAAAATTGTGAGGAAGAGGTCAAGGCAACATTGCAAGATTATGCTTTTAGCGAAGAGTATGAGACCTTGACAATTTGGGCATTGGCAATTCAAGGCAGAAAGCCTAATGTTACTGACATTAGCCCAAACCTAAGGGGAGGGTTAATAATCAAGAGAGCCTCTGAAAATTCAACTACAAAGGCTACTAACTTAACTGTAAATGTGGCCAAATTGGCCCAAAAGACTGCTGAGAGGGAAGAAACTAAGAAGAAGAGCTTAATGGAGAAATAAAACTCCATAATAGGAAAGTACAACAGGTTGTAGCAAAGGAATGTTGAGTTGCAAACTAAGGTGGATAGGTTGAAGTATAGGCAAGTTGGGGAGTCCTCGAGTGCTCCAAGTATCATGGCATTTCCCCCCACATCAGGATCAATACCTCCTACTTCTCCAATTGTTTCTACACCAGGGTCCACCCAAACTCCTTCTCTTAGTCCTGCATTAGAGCTAGTTGAAGAAGAAATTGAATACTCTATGGATCCTACCAAGAAGCAGCTGATGCACAAGATTAGAGAGTTACAGGCAACCATAAAGGAAAGTGAGGCAGGAGGACTTGTAAAACAAAGTGAGGTTGTTGACACAGTTTTGAGGAATTTAAATGAAAAGGTTGATGGCAGATTGCCATCAGTGTATTCCATATATCCTAAATTTTGGGATGCAATAAAGAATATTAATAGGGATCAGGTGGTAGTGTTGCCCTTAATTGAGAAATGGATCCCTAGGGTAAAAAATTTAGATATAATGTACAAAGCCTCCAGGTTTGATAAAAAATAATAGGCCCCAATCATTAAGGCCTACTCAAATATTCGTAAAGTCATTGCAAGGTTTTCAAGCCTTACTAGATCATTTGACTAGGAAAATCAGAGAATTGGTAAAAGGTTTTGATGATTGGAGTGATGCATCTTTACCTGATATAACTGATGCACAAGGAAATATTAAATCATTGCAATAGTGGCAAGATAGAGCGGATGAGGTCATCAATGCACAAATCAAATTGATTTGTAATGACTCAGACTATGACTTGTTGGTGAACTGTATGGACAAGATCATTAGCACCAACACATTTTTGGAGTCTTTTGAGAGAGAGGCAAATCAGGTAGCAGTAAAGTACACACCTTATAGTGCTAAGGTGAGTGAGGTAATTAATTTTGATTGGCCAACCGATGAAGAATACCAGAGATGGGTAGATAAATACTTAATCGAGGAAGAGTAAGACAGAGTTAGCTACTGGTAGTTAACAACTCAGTCATTGTAGTTACAACAGATTCTAGTTATGTTTTGATGGCAGTTTTGGCATAGCTTTTTGAAGTTTGGCCGATGCATCAACCATTTTTTAGCAGATGGATAAACAAGAAGATTCTTTAGGGACTCAATTGTTGTAACAAATTTTTTAAATGTCACAGATCAGTCCAAGTGAATGGTGACATGTGTATTTCTGGCCTGATGCTTGTTTTCTCCTTCATTCTCTATAAGAAGGATTTCAAGGCCAAAAATATGGGTTAGCAAGTTAGAAAATTTTGGATCGAGTCTAGGCGAGGTTGCAAAGAAAATTGTATAGCCTAATAGTTTTAGAGAAAATGCAATTTAGGTTTTGTGTCATTCTGTAGTAGGTTTTGGATTCATGGGAGTTTGATGTTTTGTAACAGTACTGGTAGTTGAATTAAAAAAAGCTATTTCAAACTCATGTCTCTCCATTGTATAAGCATATCCAAACTTTGATTAAAATAATCAAGGGTTATTTCATTCATCTCGCTGTTGTGGTGTGTATGATTCTCAGTTTAGCTTTAATTCAAAGAATTAATTAAAATGCTTGAATTGGATCATAGGTGGGTATGTTTTATATAAGGATTTGATAAGAAGTATTGGATTAGAATACATTATGATGATATTGTAAGTCAATATTATCAGAGATCTTACTTGTTATGTTTTAAATCTATCATAAATCTTTAAATGTTTATGAATTTGAATCCTCCAATGGTATATGACACTGATCTAGGTTGTACTTGTTTGTGAGGTTCAATATTTGTTTGTCTTTTCTTAGAGCTTGCTACAAATTGCAAATCAATGACTATTTTATACTGTGAAGTGTCATATTTATCTCATGCTCCAAATAGTTGATATTATTGATGAACAACCAATTCTATTCGGTATTATCCTGTTATGTTGAGCTATTAAGTGATATTATTTGTTATTGTTAATGTTGTTTATAATATTGGTGTAGAGGTTGTAAACACATTAATGGGATCACCCTCCCGGGTCTTGCAGAGCCCGAAGTGTAGGAGGTTTTGTTAAAATCATCGTCAGTTGGTCCAGGTCCTTCGAGCTTCCTTTGATTGGAATTGGCAATTCCATAGGTAGATTAGAAGATCAACCTGGTTATAGTAAAAGCAATCTCATATTCTAGTTTATTGCACACTTCATCCTTGTCTTTTAACTTGATTTCCAATTCCTCTTCAGTCCTTTTTCTATTAGCCATTTTAGCTTTCAGAAATTCAATAATATTTTTATCCTCATTATGATTTTGTATTACAGCTTTATTGACATCGACACTTTCTTGTAAATGTACCTTGAGATCTTGATTTTCTTGTTTAAGCCTTTTAAGTTCATCTAAGGCAGCAAGCAGTTCTCCTTCTAGATCAACCTCATACTCATCATCTTCATATTTTTTTTCATCAAATTCTTGTTCAAAGTCACTTACTAAGTGATCTTCTTTATCACCAACTACAAGATCATTTTTAGTGTCAACTGGCAGGGATTTGACAAAGGTTGGTTTATCAAAATTTTGCTTGACACTAGGGGATTTCTTTTGACCTTTGTTTCTCTTGCACTTACCCATGAAAAATACTCCACGACCAGGAAACCCAAAGACGTTAGACTTATGTACGGGTATGGATCTATACACCAATATTAATTGAGACCAGATATGTCTTCACAAAACACAATCCAAATCATTCAAACAAAATTACTTTCTTGAACTTGTTACATCATTGATAAACTCTAAAACTAGAATCAATCCAAGGTTGTTTAGACCTATCAAAGGACCCTATGCTCTGATACCAATTGTTGGAGTGTGGACAAACATTGAGAGGGGTGGTGAATCAATGTCAAAAACTTTTAAAACTTTAATCAAGACTTTTAAACCTGATATCCTTTCTATTGACAATAGGGATGACAGATTGCATTGAGATAATTTATGACAACATTAGCATTGTTCATTTTGACAACTTATCCCCAAAAATCCTTGTGAGAGTTATCTTGCAATTGCAAAAGAGATGATTGAAATTGTTTAAACACTTTAGGATTACCAAATTTCAATGTAGACTTAGAACCAACTGTGCAATGGAATGACATATGATAATCATGAAACACCAAAGGGGTTTAGTTCAACAAAACAATTCTTGAGCTTTGAAACAAATGAATACATTTAAGATTTCTTTTGAATTTGAATCTTTAACAATGATATAACGCTTTTGCAAAACATTTTGATATGAGCATTTGCAGCGATGAAGGGACTCACATTCAACCAAGCATAGACTGATAAGAACAATCACTCACAAAAACATCACAATCATGAGGCATTATCATATCAGAGTAATTGAGACCATAAGACAAATAATTTTCTGAATGGAAAACCCTCGTGGGGTAGAAAAACCACTCCTAAACTGCCTTACTGGCTTAATTTCAAAAACCATTGCTTACAATGCCTTATAGGCTAATTTATGAGCACCAACTCAAGGAGCACCGACCCCTCAGTTAGAGACACCAATATCAAGGAGCACCAACCTCTCATTTAGAGACACCAATCTTAAGGAGCAACAACCCCTTATTTTGAAACACCAATTTCAAGGAGGACCAACCCCTTTTCAGTTTACATAAATACAATAACAGAGAGGATCTCTCTATTTTCTAGATAAGCTCACAGAAACCCACACCCTTAATCTATCTAATACCCTAAAGATTCAAAAAATGAATCCTTAAATTTTTAAATAAACTAAGTAAAAATATTTGCTCTGCATCATATTATCTATTTTTATTACAGAGCTTTTTCATCTTTTTCAACTTTTTCTTTTTGATATAGCAACAAGTTACAGTCTCAACAATAACATCCACATCTCACAGTGATGAAAAACTCTACATATATTTGCATTCTCTTTTCATATTTTATTACATAAGTTATCTCATCTCTCTCAAGAATGAACCTTTAAAACAGTGATCAATCCCTTTATATGAATATTCCTCCTTTTTTGAGCTTTCAACAAAGGTATATAGATAAGACAAATACTTTGTCGGTAATGTGCCAGGAATGAAAGAGATTCAGTGAAGTATGCACCATGAAGATGATTCTTCTGACGATGTGAGCAAGAATGTGTATATTAACAAAATGACTCTGAAACCCCCAAGAGTTGTGATAGGTGGAGACCATCATTATTGTATTTTTTCTCAGAACCTAGTAGGAACAATAACAAATCTGCAAAAATAAACGAATACCATAACTATCCCATTTGAACCAGATTTTAGATACCCTTTAGAAATTAATGACAGGTGGAGATCATAGAAACACAATATCCTTTAAGAAAATTTTCAATGCTGCTAGAGACAACAAATAAATCACTGCAAGAACCTAAAATAGGTTTGTAACCAAACCCCAGACTATAAGAATGCAGTAACAAAAAATAGCCAGCTATTTTTGAATACCCACAAAGAGAAAAGATGCAACTAAAGACATTCTGACAAAGAGAATTCTACTTAGGCAATATCTGTTTTGAATTAAGAAGATTGTAACTTCCTTTTCACTTTTAACTTCAAAAATTTCTCCAAAAACAAGAAAAAGATAATACCTAATCGAGCTTAAAATGCTACAACTTAGTCAACAAAAATACTAGATTTTGACAAGTGCCTAGCTGGAGAAAAACAATGAACTTTCTTCCACAATAACCTAATGCAAAATGACCAAACACCAACCATGGCATGTCTCATGTAGAGAGCTCGAAGAAACCTTGTGTCGAATTCCAACAAGAGAAGCAAATGACAGAGTAACGATTGAGGAAAATAAAAAACATGGCGAAGGCGAAGCTAGGGTTCCAAACCCATCTCAAAAATAATAACAAGAGAATGCTTTCCCTAAACTCCTTCGAGCTAAAGAAATTGATGAATTTGACAAAAATACAATGTCATTTGAAGTTTAAAAAGAAACCTTCTTAGATATCAAAATATCAAATAATCATTGTTTTTTCAAGTACGTGGCTTCAAACATTTAGACCGCATCAACTTCATACCAAGCAAAAGTCTGCCATAATAATTAAAATCATTACCATGCAATTTTAACACTTTTAAAATATGTCGATGACTTGTCAATTTTGAAGTGACTTAATTTAAAGATCTCCACATACCTATTGTCAGCCATAGGACCCAAAATAATTAGCTAATCAATACTACCAAATGAACCTTAGCAATTTCAAAAGAGCATTTTGACCTTTAAAACCCGATGCAAATATGAATTCTATCTAAGTCATTTTCAAATGTAATTAAGTCTAGATAATGACTCAAAAAAACATTACAATATTGCCATGATATTACCTTTGAGTCATTGAAATGACTTTTACCAAGACTCACACTTTAATCATTATGAAAACCAAAGATCACCTTTAGAAACACATTATGAACTCAAACCAATCTAACCCATATCAAATACCATTGGAGAGATATCAAGTGAAATATCAATCTTAGGTGTCAAAGTGAACATTAGTATAATGCCAACCCAATATGTCATATCACATGTAATGTAGAGAGATATGTGCCAAGATCAACCAATGATACTAGTGAACCAAATTGAAAGGTATCAATGGAATTGAAAACCAACTGATAATGATAAACCTAAGTAACCATGCCATATACTTGTATAAGCAATATATCCTTTATCTCACATGAAGCTCAACCTGATCAATATGACAAGATGCCATAAATCTGAATGTAAACCAAATCCATAAATTTTTCCATAATCAAAGTACTGAATGCCAAAACATGAATAGACCAAGAGTAAGTTGAGCCTAAATCAAGTATCACAATATCAATACCAAAATGCCATAGCTGAACCAAGTAAATGCCAAGACCAAAGAGCCAGGATCAAAGAGCCATAATATCAATTTTGACATCAAAGACAAATTATCAACATAAAGTACCTATCACCATTTAAACTTCATCTTCTTGTAGGACCGCATAGGTCTGTATGGATTCATTCTAGCATTTTGGAAGATGATTGATCCTTTCCTTTAAAATTGTTTCTTTTTTGTTTTCCCATCTAGAGACTTCTACAGATTTAATTTGAAGGCTTTGTGATTTTAGGTAGATCTCTGACAACTTCCCTTGAAATGATCTTGACCAAATTATCAAAATTCACAAGTCCCATCCTCTAGTGCCAGAGCCAACTCTCATTCATCTGAGAAATAAAACATTGACCATCACCACCCTTAAGTTGATAGATGTTTCTGTGAGTTCTTCTTCCAACTGCTACCACAGTTCTAGATCCTTTTCTGATCTGTTATCCCGAAACACAAGCTTAAAACCTTTTTTGCACATTTGTCCAACACTTAAGAGATTGTGCCTTAAGCCCTTTACATAATAAATATCTTCAATATTGTGTTGTCCATCAAAGCTAATTGTTCCTTTACCAAAAATCTTAGCACCAGAGTCATCTCCAAACATAACTATTCCTCCATCATACTTATCAAGTTTAGTAAATTTACTCTTATCTCTAGTCATATGATTTGAACATCCGTTGTCAATTACCCAAAAGTCTTCATCCTATCTGGCATGAAAAGCGGTTACCAAAGTACCTTATGTTTCATCCTTCTTGCTCTCTAGACCAGATTCCTTTGCACATTTCTTTTCTAGGGATAGAAACAAACATTCATCTTTATCTTCCTCAAGGTTAGATTCATCATCAAAAATTCCTGCATCTTCTTTGACATAATACAATTTCTTGAACTTCCTATCCCTTTTATCTTTGTGATTGTTATTACCATCATTATTCTTCTTTTGTGTAGCTCTATTAGGACATCTTGATGCATAATGACCAATATATCCACAACCGAAACACTTAAAAGGAAAATTACCTTTGTATTTACCAGTACCTTTCTTCAGTCTCCTTGTGAAATTTTCTTCCAAATCTTCTACATCATCATCATCCGACTCATCTCCTATCTTCATTACTTTAAAATTTGTTTCAGTCTTCCTCATTTCAAATGCAGTCAGGACACAAAATATATGCTCCTTAGTAAATGTCTTTGGATCATATTGTTCTTCAAGAGTAGATACTTTATCACTATAATTGTTTGGTAAGTTCATCAAGATCTTCTCAATTATACCTTCATATGTCATGGTACCACCTTGATTCTTGATTTTAGTTGCTATAAGTTCAACTCTCTGATAATAGCTTATGATTTCTTCTCATCTTTCATTCTCAAGTTCTCAAATTTTTGCTTAGTAGTTAGTTTCCTTGACAAATTTACTCGATCATTCCCTTCATAAATTTCTTTCAATTTTGTCCACACTTCATGAGCAGTAGCTAGAGAAATAACTTTTGTTCTTTCTGTTTTAGATAAAGCACTAAAGATAGCATACCTTGATCTTTCATTCTCTTCAAAAGCTACAACCTCATTAGCAGAGGAAGGACCAGTTGTTGGTATCACACACTTTGTCTCCACAGCTTTCCAAGTATCGAAACTAAGTGAGATCAAATAACTTTTCATCTATTCTATCCATTCATTGTAATCATCTCCATCAAAAATAGGAATCTGCAACTTATGTGCGATTTGATCTACCTCAAGAATTTAATCTTTTCTTCGAGGAACCTGAGCTCTAATACCAATCACTGAAATGCACAAGTCAACAGAGAGGGGGAGGTGAATCAATTGTATCAAATCACTTCACTTATAAACTTAATCTTTTCACCTTAACTTCAATCTGTTATTAAGTGTAAACATGAAATGCAACTAACAGAAAGAAAACACCAGAGACACCAGATTTATGTGGAAAATCCAATGAGGTAAAAACCACAGTGAGGATTGACTCACAATATAGTAGTAATACAATACCAGATATAAAGGCTCACTACCTTGAGAAGGACTCACTATCTAGAAAGGAGGCTCACTACCTACAAAAAAATAAAAAAGAGATAAATGAATATCTACCACTAGGATTCCACACACTCGCAACATAATCAAAAGATTGTAGATGCCATCAACTCACTGCTTTCAAGAATCTAACACCTTAAATTATTGTTTCCTTAATTTTATCTTCCACTCTCTGATTTTTTCACTTGTTCGTACACTTTACTCTCTTGATTGATTCATGGATGATGGATGGATGGATGTTAAACTCGCCACAACTTGATTTTCTTTTATACTATCTTCAACCTTAGGAACATTCACCAAGGTCAGCTATACAATTTCAAATTAGAAATTCAAACTAGGTCGACTACTCAACATTCCCGTGGTGGATAAAAAAGAGAGAGGACCAATTACATATTTAATTTAGGACCCAAACAACATCTTGGATCAGGCAAATGCTTTCTCAAATTGATGAAAAATCCTAATGTAACATGTAAACACTAGGTTGACCAAACCTAATGAAAACACCAATGATCTTTGAAGTACACGCATCTCCAGCAAGATAATCATACGTGGATTTTTCAACATGCTTCACCAGTCATTTTACCATATCTGAGAATAACTCAGGTAAATCCACAACAATTACAAAAAACTTCATTCACAAAGAACTTTTTACCAGTCCAACCGGACCAACCAACAAAAACACAAGAGCTTTGGAGTAGGTCTTTCGGACCGCCAAAGCACTAGAAAATGTGTCAAAACACAAAAACCATTAGAAAGAGTCATCTCCCAAATCTACAAGATCTGAAACCAAATATCAGAGGACTATAGAGCCAAAACATTTCTCCCTGTCCACAAATAAATATTTCTGGAAAACCAATTCACACACTGGCGAACATATCTTCTACTCTCCATTGACCCAGAAGCTAAAATCTAGGATATACGATCCATTAAAGCTTATGAACACACTTACAGATCTGCATAGGAATAAGATCAACACAGAAGAAATATGGAGCACAATACTAGAGCACACTTTGAAAATACTTTAACACTCCTTTCATTATTTCTCAATTTTTTGCAAAAGCACTTGGAAAATACACAACTCACTCAACTTGAACTGTGTTGAAATCAATGAAAAAATTAACGAAAACACCACCAAACACATCCATACTTGCAACATCTTTGAATCCTAGAACCTAAATATTCAAACCTAAATATTCATACTTATGAAATCAGGCTAAGTAATTTTGGACACCAGGTATCAGTGGTGCAGGAGCACCTTGACACAAAATGCTCTCAAAAGGAAAACAAATGAAAATTTGAGGTTTCAAATGTAAAAGCATGTAAATCATTGTAAAAATGTCTTGAGTGGGAATATTTAATGTATTTGATTCATTCTAGGAGGTCAAAAAGATAGAAAAAAATAAAATTTGGAAAAATGCTAAAGTTGCCAATTTTGTACGAAGCAAAAGATGCAAAAAAGCAAAAATCCGAAGTTGAAGAGTCATTGAGGGAAAAATGAAGAGATAGGTCGACAAAAAAATTAAGAGTTATTTATTTAATGGGAAAATTCTTTAAAAAGGCTTGTAAAGGTTGAGCAAAGGGGAATCAATTGTATTCTAGAAGAGACATTACTAAATAAAGCTCCTTGTTTTTGAATTTATGATATTTCCTTCATTGTTTCTCTAATTGCACAATTCGTATAGTAGCTTTGGGTCTTGAATTTTATTGCTTCAAGTAATATAGTGAGTTATATTTAATTTAGTTCCATTTGGAGGAGAAACTATTGAATACATTCTTTGTTTGAGTCAAATCTCTCGAACTCGGTCTGTAATCTCAGAACAAGGGTTTTGAGAGTCTTTTAAGTGAAATGAAGACTACTCCACTGAATTAGGTTATTTAGATTAGTGGAGTAGGATTAAATATGATGTATTAGGTTGTGTGAGCATTTATTTGTGTAGGGACAAAGAGAATGCAAGATATTTGAGATAGATTGCTTCGCCAAGTGAAAAAAAATAGATTTTTCCTTTAAAAATTTGATGGCTACAAGTGAACATTTGATGAAAGTACATTCTAAGAGGTTGAGAGATGATTTATAAAGAATTTGAAGGTCAAGTAAAGGTTTGGAATGTGTATTTCTAATGAACCCTCACTTTTAAGGCTTGGTGTGAGCACAAAATGAGGACCTTTACTAGATCAGCAAGTATTTCAGCTCTTTAGGCCCTAAAAATTGTTGAATTTTGTATTTGGGGACTTGATAGAGGACTGTTTGAATTTACTTAGTAATTTGGAATTGTTTTTATGGTGTCTCCTTTGTTATTTTGGCCTAATGGAGCCTATGGTTGAAATGGGACAGTCAATTTTCTGTTGATTCTTTTCAAAACACCAGAACCTTTTGTTGAATTATGTTTAATAAGGATGAAAAGGGAAAACCTGTGTCCTTTTGAAGGAGAAAAGTGTTTGAGAACTTGATAGATAGAAAAGAAAGTTGTTAAAAGGAAAAGGGAAAAGACAAAGTGAAGGCAGTGATAAAGACAAGATTGGAACCAAGATTCAAAAGAGTAAAGAAGTCCAAGGCAGATTTGAATTTGTTTGGCAGGTACAAACAAAGTTGATATTTTTCCAAGGGACTTGGAAAGGTTTTATTGGTTGGTTGTATGGTGCAGGAGCACCTTGACACAAAATGCTCTCAAAAGGAAAAAAATTGAAAATTTGAGCTTTCAAATGTAAAATCATGTAAATCATTGTAAAAAGGTCTTGAGTGGGAATATTTAATGTATTTGAGTCATTCTAGGAGGTCAAAAAGATAGAGAAAAACAAAATTTGGAAAAATGCTAAAGTTGCCAATTTTGTACAAAGCAAAAGATGGAAAAAAAGCAAAAATCAGAAGTTGAAGAGTCATTGAGGGAAAAATGAAGAGACAGGTCAATCAAGGAAGTTAAAGAGTTATTTATTGAATGGGAAACTTCTTTAAAAATGATTGTAAAGGTCGAGCAAAGGGGAATAAATTGTATTGTAGAAGAGACATTACTAAATAAAGCTCCTTGTTTTTGAATTTATGAGATTTCCTTCATTGTTTCTCTAATTGCACAGTACGTATAGTAGCTTTGGGTCTTGAATTTTATTGCTTCAAGTAATATAGCGAGTTAGATTTAATTTAGTTCCATTTGGAGGAGAAACTATTGAATACATTATTTGTTTGAGTCAAATCTCTTGAACTCGGTTTGTAATCTCATAACAAGGGTTTTGAAAGTCTTTTAAGTAAAATGAAGACTAATCCACCAAATTAGGTTAGGTAGATTACTGGAGTAGGATTAAATATGATATTAGGTTGTGTGGGCATTTATTTGTGCAAGGACAAAGAGAATGCAAGATATTTGAGATAGATTGCTGCCCCAAGTAAAAAAAAAAAGAGTTTTCCTTTAAGAATTTGATGGCTACAAGTGAACATCTGATGAAAGTACATTCTAAGAGGTTGAGAGATGATTTATAAAGTATTTTCAAGCCCATTCAAACATGTTTCAAGCTATGGCAGGTCAGGTAAAGGTTTGGAATGTGTATTTCTAATGAACCCTCACTTGTAAGGCTTGGTATGAGCACAAAATGAGGGTTTGATAGATCAGTGGGTATTTGAGCTCTTTAGGCCCTAAAATTTGTTGAATTTTGTGTTTGGGGACTTGATAGATGACTTTTTGAATTTACTTAGTAATTTGGAATTGTTTTTACGGTGGCTCCTTTTTTATTTTGGCCTAATGGAGCCTATGATTGAAATGGGATAGTCAAATTTTTGTTGATTCTTTTCAAAACACAAGCACCTATTGTTGAATTATGTTTAATAAGGCTGATTTTTTTTCCCAAAAATGTATTTATCCTATAGAGATTCAATGTGGTTTGCAAGATACGCCCGATTTAGTGTTTTGGCACTTATAAGCAAATTTGGCCTTTTGAATGCAAGAAACTAATATTCAGATGGAATAGAGAAATGAATAATTGAAAATTTCTTGAAAATGACTTAATGATTTTATTAAAGGTTATTCAATGTTTGGAAAGAGTTTAGAGGGAAGTATTTGTCATTTTGGTGATTTGGTTAAGTGACTTCTATGTGTAAAGATGGTGTGCTTGGCTACTAAAAAATGTGAAATTGTGAAAACAATGATTTAAGTGAATGAGGTTGGTTTGAATTTGTCTATTTGAAGTTTTCAAAGGTTACTTAGAGTTTTACAAGTGTGTGGAAGCAAGTTTGAGTGAATGATGTATTTTTTTCCAAAGAGAAAAGAAGTGATTTTTGATGAAAGAATAAGTGAATTTTGATGGATTTGTCAAAGTGACCTTCTCCAAAGGTGTTTGGGACAAAATTTACCCTGATGAATTTGAGTTTTTAATTGATTCTCTTGCATCAATCAATAATTTCCCTTAAAATTTAATCAAAGAATTTAGAAAAGGTCAAGTCTGATTGCCGACTCCCAAAGACCAAAGACTTCATATTTTCAATGAAACTTATTTCAGTCATCAGACCTCAAGAGTAAACCATATATATTAAGGAAAACACATTTTAAGGCATAAGATAACTCTCTAATTCCTAACCCTCAAAAGGGATTTCTTGAATAATCATTCATATATTTCGAGAGTCGAGTGTCAGACCTACACTCTACCATTTGTTAAAATGATATTTTAAAGCGTAAGCCACCTCCCCAACTTTCAATCCTTGATGGTAATTCTTTTTTTATCTATTACCAAATTTTAGGTATTGGTCATCAGGTGTTCACCTTAACCATTAAGGTTTGATAAGAATAAGAAAAATGACATCCTCAAACTCTAACACATGATAACTCAAGATAGTTGTCATGTCCCTTTCTCCAAAAAGATAATTACATAGTGGAATATAGCAATCCTACAACATTCCTCCATAGGAGCCCATCTCAGTCTATAGTTTGGGACATAGCATCTATAATAAAGGTCCCACAACATATCTAGAGCTCATGGGAAAAAGATCACTTATTGAAAAGATATTGCCATCAGAAGATCGACAGTTCAGGGTCACTATGTCAGGACATAATTGATTCAAGGAATCCCTTTACATTACTTTGTACAAGAGTGTTTAGGTATGTGGTTTAGAGTATAACACCTATTATGGTACTTTAACATCATATCAAAATATCAAGAAGGGAGGATTGGGTAGTGGAAACATATTTTTAATAGAAGGCAACTGTGCTAGTCAACTAGTATCCACTTCTACAGGCTTGAAGGATAAGACATCACAAGATCATGCAGCGCTAATGATGAAGTTTTGGGAATATGGAAAGGGAACGGAAAGTGATTGGATTGGTCTATAGGATGGTGTTCGTATTCCAAAGGGATCAACATTTCCCTTAAGGTCGACCTAATGCAGCGTGCTGAGAATTCAAATTCTAGCTTTGGCACTAATAGGGCTCAAGGCCGACCAATTCCTTAAGAGGAATGTTAGCATATAAATGTAGGGAAAACCAATTCATATAAAGGTATTGAATTCTTATATAATTTTCTTATAAATTTATGGCACTTGTGTTCTATTTCCTTATGTGGATGAGAACCTATAGGAGTTGTGTTCATTGGACGAAAAGCTAGTTTTTTTTATGAATAGGAATTAGTATCTATATTAATAAATGATAATCATACATATTCACAAAAAAAGGTGGGTAGTAAGAAGGCACACCCCAAAATTCACATGGGCCAAGTCTAGAAAGCTAAAGTCACATGGATTGAGCCCAAAAAGAAAGAAATAATACAATAATAGTAAATAAAAAAGGCCATCAACTGGCCATAATAGCACCAACAAAGGATGATAGGTCCCTATCATTCAAATTTCCCAAAACAACAATGAGGTTTGGAGTGATGTTGAGAGAGCCCAATCATTGTCATATTTCTTAGTTTATTTATCTTTTTCTTCATGGTGAGGTTAAATTGCCAAATCCAAATGCCAGAGCCACTTATAAGTATCAGTGGGCCAACCAAAACCACCTCCAGGAGCATCACCAGAAGGCCACCTAGAAGCGTCGCTACCACCCCCAACTACTCCTCCAAAAGGCCACCCCAGGTCAACCCGCAGAGGAGGAGAAGGTGATTTCCTATGAGGATGAGAGTCATGATGAGGAGGCTGAGAACATGGGGAAAAATCCCTAGAAAACCCACTTTTCCATCAGCCTCAAGAAGAAGTGGGAGAGGGAGGCGCACACACCACAATACAAGGGGCATTGGCCCAATGGTCTAAAATCTCTTGAAGGTGAGAAAATTCAAGCGTAACCTTTTTTCTTGCACTTGAATCTGCAAAACAACATTAGAGAAAATAATATCTTTAGAATATAAAGAAACAAATTTATCCACTTGGTTGTGAGAAAATATGCAGACATTTCTATCTTTCCAAATACTAAAGAGGATATCCACCTTGAAAGTGTGCCAAATTTTAGTATACTTTGCAGGGAGCCTAAGAGAGTCTCCTAGCAAAACCCATATGCCAAGCAAATTGCTCTGGCTGAAATGGCTGAAATAAGTCATGAATCCAATTCCATAGTTGTTGAGCTCTAGTACAAAACTAGAAGAGGTGCTTAAACAACTCAGACTACCCACAAAAAGGGAAACGAGGGTCCTGAAGCCCCAAGTGAACAAGCTAAGACCCCACTACTAAGCCTTGGAAAATAATACACCAAGCAAAGTGGGCGAGCTTTGGCTCAACACATGCAAACCATGTAGCAAAAAATATTTTACGCCAAACAGACATTGAGGACTAGAGGTGCCATCTCTAGTTCAAGTTGTTGATCATTGGAAAATGAGGTGAAAGCCATTGATAACCAAGTTAAGGCTTGTAATTTTTAAAAGGTGTGTCTAGATACCATTTGTAGTCTTTCCACCAAGGCTTGGTGGAATAGATACCCACCTTATAAATTGTATCAGCCAGGATGGCACTCACTAGGTTGTCATAAGTTTAATGATTGTGGTTTTGAAAAAAAATTGAGCGTGAAAAGCTTCCCACAACAAAATACTCATGGTGGGTCTATGAAACAAATCTTGAAGGGTCTAGATACCCTTCTTATGGAATCTGAGGGCCTTAAGCCAAGGAAGCTTGGCCAATGACCTACCAACACTAAAAAGAGAGGAAGCCACCAAATATTCTGCTGATTGAATGAAATCCCATCATGAAATCTAGTCTCGGTCTAGCAAATCCAGGGCTTGACCACCTCCCAAGAATGCTAAATTCTTTTGGAAACAAAGGTACCCAGAATCTAAACTAGCTCCCTCATAACAAAGAGGTTCTAAAATCCAATTCTCTTCCAAGAAGGTCTATGGGAGGGATAACCCATTTCAATACAATGCTTGACTAGGATTTTTAGGCCTCATTGCCAGTAAGAGCCTTGATAATCCATTTAACACAAAAAGCAATCCTTTGTTGCTCAGTGGAAAGAAGGCCAAGCCCGCCAGAGTCTTTGTGGAGACATCAAAACTCTCTGGTATTATGGTGAAAGCCTTGATGAGTCTCAAAAGAGGCCTAAAGAAAACATCTGAGAAATTTTTCTAACTTAGCATAAGAGGCTTTGGAAGGGGGCCAACATGAGGAGTAATACACATGAGTCACTGCTAATATCTTAAAGCACGCCTAAAATTTACTAGCAAGAGAGAGTGGCTTGGTAACCCAAAAAGCTAATTTATGCTCAATCAAAGATAGAACCGCTTGCCAGAGATCAACAAAAGAGGCCTGAAAGGTGAAAGGGATGCTAAGAAATCAGCATATTTTTCTAGGATCAATCCACTTCCACCTGTATTGCTAAATCTAGAGAGGGTTTGGAAGAAAAAATTGTCTGTAACATAAGGTTTTGTGCCACTAAATGGCAGAACTAGAGGCTAAGTAAAAGGTCTCTAGACAATCAAGAGTAGCTTTGACATTATTTTTTTCTTCCAGCAAGGTGAGGAAGGAATCATCAACAAAGTGGTCATTGACCAGCTGAGATAGAGAATTAGGTAAGGAGATCCCATGAAAAAGCATGTAGGAAATGAAATGAGAAAGAAGATAGTTAAACCCCTCAACATCAAGCACATAGAGCGAGGGGTCAAGTAGGCAGCCTTGATGAATGGAGTGGAACAAACCAAAAGGATTGGGATTGGAAAATATTAATGGTGATGTAAGTTGATCCTTTGAAGAACAACATGTTCACAAACTAGATGAAATTTGGTCCAAATCTTAGTGCTAAAAGCATAGCTAAAATGAAAGGTCATTCTATGCGATCATAAGCTTTGGCAAAATCAATTTTGAGAAAAAAATTGTTTTGATTAGAGCATCCCTCCCATTCCATTCCTTCCCATACAACAATAATGTTGTCCAAGATGAACCTGGATTTAATAAAACCAATCTATTCAAGGTGCACAATCTGAGGCAATAGATGGTGGATTTTCAAAGAAAGGGCTTTGGCAATGATTTTGTAAGAAACATTGAGGAGTGTGATGGGACGCCAATTACAAATATCCTCAGGATCACCAACTTTAGGTATGAAATTTATATTTCCTTTTTTGATAAGATTACTTAGGGATTTAGAATGAAATGATTCAAGGTAAACTATATGTAGATATTTCCCACACAATCCCAAAGGGCCTTGTAGAACTCACATGGAAACCCATCAATTCCTAAAGCTTTATCATCGGCCATAGTATAGATAGCTTCTTTGAGGTATTCAATTATGAGCAATTTCTCACAAAAAGCTTTCTGGGCTAAGGAAAGCTTATTTGGCACAACAAAAGGAAATCCTAGAGTGCACTATTCCACTTAGGGGTCACTAGGATTAGAGGAAAAAAACCCTTTGGTTCTTGAGGGCATTCTCATTCAAGGATTGTTGGACTCAAGGGAACACTGAGAGGGGGGGTGAATCAGTGTTCTGCAAATATGAACTTTATTAATATGATATTTAAACCATTTCAACATTAAATCAAAGTAAATATGCAAACACACAAAGTAATCATCCACAACACCATAACATAAGGATTTTTACGTGGAAACCCTATTAGGGGAAAAACCACGATGGAGGTTAATCCACAATTTGAGTACTCAAATATAAGTTTTACAAAAGGGAATGCACTATTCAAGCTCACTGCCTAGAGCTCACTGCTCAAAGTAGAAAGGCTCACTACCTTACAAAAGGTTCAAATTATGACAATCTAAAGGTTTGAACTGAAGTAATAACATCTACTTCTGTCAGGTTACAGTTCCGGTTAGGCTCGTAGATTAGATTATGGATCTACTATCTGATTCTGCACTTTGCTTTGCTCTACTCTACTCTATTCTGCAGTTCACATCATAAATCCATATATAGATAAATTCACACCACTATCCTTCTGAATTTCACACCATTCACTAATATATTTTGCATCGCATTCATTCGCTTCTTCAAAATGATACAACCGATCTCATATATATATTCGCTATCAAAGATTTGATCATTCATATGTTGCATTTCATAAAACATAAAATACTTTCCAATTGTTGGCTGAATCCATAGCTAATTATTTATGTGCACCACCCCTAGTCAGTCATAGCATAGTGAGGACCCAAATAAACATATTCAAACACAAAAATATTTAACCAATTACTCCCTAAACATCCGCAACGACTATATTCGCCAAGTTGTCTTTTTACCACAAATAACCAAAAAATCGATGCAGCGGATCTCCTAGACCGTACACCGGTAAATGTGCACCTTGATACTTCTTGAATAAGATAATGCGAACATCACCACACCTTTCTTTGAGATACAAAACTCAAAAAAATAGTCCGGTGAAGTATACAGATCGACATCTTTACCTTTAACCATATACCCTGTACTTCATTCTATCTATTGGTATGAACCAATACTAAACTATGGACCAGATGAATGACTTTAGGTTGCCATCAATGAAAAAAATAGAAGCCATATTCCAATAATCTCCCCCTTTGGCATTGATGGTAACTCTTAGTGAAAAATGACTAAGTGTCAAAACCAATATGAGTATGCTGCCAAACTTCAAAATTTCAAAACATAGCCCCCCCTTAGATTTATGAGGGATTTTTCACTGCTTTCTCTCCCCCTTTGACACCAATGACAAAGCTAGAAGCCTTATGCCAAGAATTGATAAAACACGTGTTCAATCTTCCCTTTTGAAATATGATTAAAAAAACTTGTTGCTTCAAAATTGTTTTCAAAATTTGAAAAAGAGCAACTGCTACTTGAATTAGAAAATTATCTTATGGTTTTCTTTCATTTTCGGAAACAATTTCTTCCAAGCTTCTATTGCAATCCCAATGATTATGATCGTGTTGTTATTCTTGGATGTCTTGTTGAAAATCTCAGTGAGGGATTCCAGAATTGTGATCACATCCTCTAATTTCTCACCTTTCCTTAGTATCTCAACCATCTGTTCCAATCTGCATTCAGTTAGGTCCTTCACTTTCCAAAAAGTGTCCACGAGTGCGTTTTTAGTGAAATGAACATTTTTGTGCTCAGACTATAGCTCTTGAATTCTTTTCTTGATTGTACCATCTCGATCTTGAAACATATCAAAACCTTTTCCAATCCCATTCAATTTTATTTCAATTTGCTCCAACTTCTCTTTGTATTTCCCAACTACATGAGGCCAATAGATGCAATAGTTGTAGATGTTATTTTTTTCACTTATGCATTGCCTCAACTCATTCATTTTATTTTTCAACTTGGTAAGTGATAGCTTGAACTGCTCCTTCAAATGTAAGATTACTTCTCCTTCTTCTTTGATTTGATACTCGGAGTCCATAGCTTCCTTAATGCATTCAATCATTTCTTCAAGTAAAATATTCTGCAAACTCTCCAATTTTATCTGACTGTGTACAACATGAGAATTTAGTACACTTAGAATCATATCTTGATCATATGAGGGTCTGATAGACCATAATTGAGCAATTTTCTACATTCCACCTTCCTTATGAATAAGTTGTTGCAGCTTCTCTTTTTCAAGTCATCTTCTTCTTCACTTGCTTCTGACATTTCCTTTTCTTGTTTTGGTTCGGCTGAATCCTGCTCTTTTCCCTATGTCCTCAGTTTCCTCATTGGATTCCTCATCTGGTATATCCACAATCTCCTGTTCCTTTCCTTTCCCTTCAATTTTCAGAATCTTGTATTCTAGAGGAATACAAAAAATAGTTTATTTCTCTCTTTTCTTCTTTCTCTCCATTCCACCGAAAGAGGAACCAAATTCAAGTGCTTTTATCGAAAGAGAAATACCAATTGAGCCAATATTTCCTATCAAACTCTTAAATAAATTTGCATATTCTTGATCACAATTTGCCAAAATTTTAGAGTGTGTGTTGATTTTTTTTGCACACCAGTTCATTTTCTTTCCATACCACATTGTTGTTCATCGGTAAAAAATTCATAAAATACATTACTAGGCATATGAATAGAGTACCAACCCTGAAAGGGTAATTTGTCTCCTTCATTAATTGCACAATCTCCATAAGTTGATCCTTTAGCAGTCCACACATGTCCAAGTCTTGACCTTCCATTATCATTTTGTGAGAGATGTAGACCGCACCTGCCAAAGTAGATACTTCTTTGTTTTTGAAGAAATTTTTGTAGGATATGCCATGCACAATGTACCTTGTCACAGAGTTTTTGATTGTCGAGATAATCAGTGCCCTTTGATCTCTAATAACTCCAATTAGGGTTTCAACTTATTTATTCTGTATGGATTTCTTTCTCGATATATCCCCAACTTTACATAATCTAGTTAAACTTTCAATTACTTCTTTGGAAATTTTGTAGGGTTTGTCCAAAATCAGAGTGTCATTATTCAATCTTCTCAAAATGATTTTAACGATTTCTACATTCTCGAAATAGGGAAACTCATTCCAAATGTCCAAATTCTTGTGTTTGGCTTCTCTCACCCATTTCAATTCATCGCGTGACAATAAATTTCTTATGGATCTAATTTTCTCACTATTGTATTCATCTAAATTGATTGACCCTTTGATTTGATCCATTTTTCCTTCTGTATAACCACACGTCAAATTATATGGAAATTCAAAAACAACTGAAATACCTGATGGATTTCGAGATTCACCACCGAATTAACTTTACTCCTTCGAGATTCTACTATTGAGTGCTCTTCTTCTTCTCTTCTTTGATGCAAAGTGACAAATGAGGGTTATAACTTTCCTTATATAGGTCACACACTTGTAATAAATGTTTTTGCCCTAGATATTCTAAATACTTTGTTTTCTCAGACAACGAGAGATAAATTCTTCTGCAGACCTATGATTTATTTGAGTTTACTTGTGAATGTTTTCTAGAGCCTTTGTAGATCAATAATACAACTTTTTAAAATATTTTCGTGATCAGGTATCAGCTTATGGATAGGGGAAAAAGGATTTTCTTGAAAAACTCCCCCTGGGCCAATGGCCTGAGATCAATTTTTGGAGGAATTACCGGAAGAAGGTTCTGATGCAGAACTATTTCCAACATCATATTTGTTCTTCCTTACCCATGTCTTCTTCATCTAATCTCTTATTTCATCCACAATCATTTTTCCTTTTTCATTATCATCTTTCTATGTATTTTTGCCTTTGTATACCAGACCTTTTCTACCCACATTTTTGTTTCTACAAAATCTTGCAATGTGACCATATCTATTGCAATTGTCGCACACAATATTTCCTTATCCATACCAACCATTCAATTGATTTCTTCTTGATTTGCATTGATTAGCAATATGCCCAATTTTTCCACAGGTATAACATTCAACATTTCTTCTACTGAAAGAGTAGTTTGACACATTTATGCATTCAATTGATTTATGACCAAACTTGTTTCAATTGAAACACTGACCAGAGAATGATGAATCACTTGATTTTATTTTACTTCTACACTCAGCAACCATATGACTAAATTTATTGCAAGAAAAATAGTATCCATTAAACTTTTGAGCATTAGGTTGTCTTACCAGATACCTTCCATCTTTGTTCATCTGATTTCCTTGTCTAGATCCAGAACTTTCTCCTTTATCATATCCAAGACCTCACTTGTCTTTAGCATTCTTCTGTCCTTGAGTCATATCATCAAGCTTAACCAAACTAATCTTAAAATTTTCCTTGTATTCATTTGTAGTAGTAAGTTCATTCCTGAGGACAACAATCTATTTTTCAAGTTCTTCTTCATTGTTTCTGGATTCTAGCAATTCATTTTCCAACTGAATGAATTCTCCATTTATACTTTTGCATTCATCAGATCTTTATTTTAAGGATTGAACAAGATTCTCCTCATTCTTCTTCCTTTCTAGAATCTCCTTATTCAGCTTCATCACCATATATTCCATTTCATGCTTTAGGGTAGCATTGTCTCTGGCAAGCTTTTCACATTCTTGAGTAATTTCCTTCAAGGTTTGATTCAGGTGAGCATCATCCATGTTTTCACTTTCTTTCTGATTAATCTGATCACAAAGATCCTTCCTTTTTCCCTCGATTTAACAATTTGATCCTTCAATGACTGAATGAATTTATCAACATCCTTAAGATTTATTTTCAATTCCTGGACTTCTGCTTTAGACTAATCAAGATCATCAAGTGCCACCAAAAGCTGCTGCTAAAGACTACCAAATTCCATTACACTCCAAGATCCACCTCAAGTTGTAAAAATCCTTTCAAGGAACTAGGCTCTGATACCAATTGTTGGACTCAAGGGAACACTCAGAAGGGGGGAGGTGAATCAGTGTTCTGCAAATCTAAACTTTATTAATCTGACATTTAAACCATTTCAACATTAAATCAAAGGAAAGATGCAAACACACAAAGTAATCATCCATAACACCATAACACAAGGATTTTTACGTGGAAACCCTGTTAGGGGAAAAACCACGATGGAGGTCAATCCATAATTTGAGTACTCAAATATAAGTTTTACAAAAGGGAATACACTTGCATTCAGGCTCACTACCTAGAGCTCACTACTCAAAGTAGAAAGGATCATTTCCTTACAAAAGGTTCAAATTAAGACCATCTAAAGGTTTGAACTGAAGTAATAGAATCTACTTATGCCAGGTTACAGTTATGGTTAGGCTCATAGATCTGATTCTGGATCTGCTATCTGATTCTGCACTTCGCTCTGCTATGTTCTGCAGTTCGCATCATAAATCCATACATAGATAAATTTGCACCACTATCCTTTTTAATTTCACACCAATCACTAATATATTTCAAATCTCATTCATTCGCTACTTCAAAATGATACAACCGATCTCATATGTATATCCGCTATCAAAGATTTGATCATTCATATGTCAACTTTCATAAAACATAAAATACTTTCCAATTATCAGCTAAATCCATAGATAATTCTTTATGCGCACCACCCATAGTCATTCATAGCATAGTGAGGACCCAAATAAACATATTCAAACACAAAAAAATTTAACCAATTACTCCCTAAACATCCATAGTGGCTATATTTGCCAAGTCGGCTTTTTAGCACAGATAACCAAAAAATCGATGCACCGGATCTCCTAGATTGTACACCAGTAAATGCACACCTTGATACTTCTTGAATAAGATAATGAGAACATCACCACACCTTTCTATGATATCCACAACTCAAAATAATAGTCCGGTGAAGTATATAGATCAACATCTTTATCTTTAATCGGATACCCTGTTCTTCATTATGTGGGTCGGTATGAACCAATACTAAACTGTGGACCAGATGAATGACTTTAGGTTGCCATCAATGACAACACTAGAAGCCATATGCCAATAGGGATTTAATTTGAGCTTCAAATATTATGTAAGGAAATGGTATTGTGGTAGTACTACTATTTGATTTGTGGGAGAAATTGTAAATCATTCTTGATCGTTGTTTGAATTGTAGTCAATATATTATACATACATTTTGAATTTCTCCTTATATTTTCGAGTAATATCTTTTGTGCCTATTTTACTATTTTTGAATTCCATCTACAAAGTAGTATTTGTTAAAATTATATAACATGGAAATTATAATGGTGTCAGAGCAATATTTTTCCAACCTGTAGGGTTTCCTAATGATTAATGTTGCCAAGTGAAAGGGAGATCAGGTTCAAGAGGAGAGAATTGAAGAAATCAAATCAAGAAGAAACAATGGGGGATGATGAAGCCAAAGGAAAATTTGAGGAAATTATACAAGGGGAAAATTGTCTTGCCGACAAGTTCAACCAAATGTTTTAATGGATATAGACTAATGTAAGGAAGGAGAATGATAGTACTCATGGAGATGATTCCTTCAGTGAATTGAGTGGTGGAAATGGGAAGGAGAAGGTGATTGCTGCATAAAGTTCTAAAATTTACTTTAGTAATAGGCCCCTTAAGCTCAAGTTGATTCAAAGAGTGGAAGAAGTTTCAGAGGGAGAAACTACCCTCCAATATAACATCTCAAGAGCTTATGAAGAACATAGGGCTTTTGAACCTCCAATCAAAGAGATATTGTCTTTAAAATATTTCATGGTGATGAAGAAGAATAAAAGGGGAACTTACCATTCACCCCTCAAGCCAAAATAAATAGAGAACTCATTGGGAAATCTATCTATTTCCCCTTTTGATGGATCTGAGAAAAGAACTAGTAGGGATTTGTTGTAGAAAATAGATACATATTTATCATTCAAGCCAATGTCTGAGAAGATGCCACTAAATTTGGTACCCTAAATTTGGAAGGAGTTACTCATGATTGGTGGTACCATGGTCTAGTCACTCAAGGCCACAAATTGATCAAATATTATGATGAATTATGTAGTAGACTAGTTGAGAGATTTGGTAGGAGAGATTCGAAAGAACATTTTAGAGAGTTGGCTCGCCTCAAGAAGGGAATTGTGGAAAATTATGTTGTAGATTTCTAGAAGCTATCAGTCATGGTAAATGGCATTTCAAAGAGAAGACTCATAGTCCTATTCATAGAAGGATTGGTAGAACAACTGAGGGGCTTAGTGAAGGCATTCCTCAATAGAAATCAAAACCCTCAATATGGAATAAGCCAAAGGGGAATTTCCAAAATAAGCTTTGGACTGCTCATAAACTAGCTTCCCCTGCCCCACTTAAGAAGAATGATGAAGAGACCAAGAATGAGCTTAGAAGGATGAAATTTTGTTTCTCTTGCAAAGAACCATGGGTTATGGGACATAGGTGTCTTGGAAAAGCGAAAGTCCACTCTATAGAAGTCATCTCTGATAAAGAATCAAAATCAAATGGGTTCAAAGAGTTTCACGATTTAGAATACATCCCTCTAGAGGAAGAAGATAATGATAAGGATAGTGGTGGAATCCTAGCATCTCTATCTAGTGCACATAGATGCAATTCTTTCAAGGTCTAGGGATTTATTGTTAGACAAAAAGTAACTATCTTGATTGATTGAGGAACTACTCATAAGTTCATTGATGGACTTGTGAGAAGAAAAAGGATAAATGTAGAGAATTTCGAAGGCTTCATTTTCACTATGGCAGATGGGTATAACTTACCTTGCAAGGAGAAATTATGGAAGTTGAATATAAAATTTGGAGATCATAAGGTTTGTGATGATTTCTTGTTATTGGTTTGGGTGAAATTTATGTGATTTTAGGGGTGCAGTGGTAACATTCATTGGGTGAGTACACTAAAAACTACCAAATGATGGATCTCAAGTTCAAATCCAATGGGAAGGATGTGGTCCTAAAGGGAATGGTGAATGGTTGTTTGTAAGTAGTATCAACTAGGAGAATGGAAAATATCTTTCAGAAGAACCAAGTTGCTTGGTCTGCTAGTTGTTTGGTGATTTCAAAGGACGCTTTGGAAGGTAAGAATGATCAAGTTCATATTGATATACAAAATATTTTGGATAAGCATAGTTTTTTTTAGTGACATGCCTCCTAGACTTCCACTAGATAGAGGTTTCCATCATATCATAGAACTTGAACCAAGATCAAAGCTGGTTATGATCACTCCTTACTGCCATCCCTAGATGTATAAGGAATAAATAGAGAAATAAATAAAGGATCTGCTAGATATGGGCTAAATTAGACCAATCTCTAGCCCTTTCACATCTTCTATGGTGTTGGTGAAGAAGAAATATGGTACTTTGCAGATGTGCATAGATTACCAGGCATTGAAAAAGAAGACCATTAAGAACCAGTACCCCATACCATAGAAATATGAGTTGATTGATGAACTAAATGGTACGATATACTTCTCAAATATTGATTTGAGGTCCAGATACCACCAAATCTGAATGAGGGAAGAAGATGTTCAAAATAATTCTTTCTTGTGTCACTATGGGCATTTTGAGTTCCTAGTTATTCCCTTTGGTCTCACTAATGCTCCGACAACTTTCCAATCATGCATGAATCATGTTTTTGGTAAGCACTTAAGGAAGTTTGTGTTGGTTTTCTTTGATGATATTTTGATCTATAGTAAAACATGGTAAGAACATTTGAAACACTTGGATATATTCTTGGGAATTTTGGAACAATAGTCTCTCTTTGCAAAGATGTCCAAATTCGAGTTTGGGTCAACAAAGATACTGTACTTGGGAGATGCCATGAGTGCTAAGGGAGTTCAAGTTAACCAACAGAAGATCCAAGCATCTTAGATTGGCCTCATCCCACAAATTTTTCTTAGCTAAGAGGTTTCTTTAGACTATGTAGCTACTATCGAAGGTTTTTCAAAGGATTATCTCAGTTTGTGACACCTCTCACCAATCTGACTAAAGTAGAAGCCTTTGAATGGATAGTGGAAGCATAAGGGAACTTTGAGAAATTGAAAGAGGTAATGAGGTCTTGTTCAATTCTTACAATTCTTGGTTTCTCACTTCCTTTTTTTGTAGAATTTCACAATTTCAACAAAGGGATTGGATCTATTCTCTCTCAGAGGGGAAACGCCATAGCATTTGAAAGTAGGAAATTGAGAGACCATGAAAAAGGGTATCCCATATATGATAAGGATATGTTAGCTATAATGCATGTTTATCTTAGACTGGGTAAAAATGTATTAGTAAGAGTAAAGTGAAATGTTATAATTGTGGGGAAAATGGTCACATTAAGGAGTGTAAACATAAGAAAAAGAATAAGGATTATGAGTCCTTTTAAAAAAATCCTTGAATGATGATGTTAGTAGATATTAATTTATTACTTGTGTTAACTTTTCTAGTGATGCCTCATGGATAATTAAAAGGTACCTTATTTCATATGATTCTTGATAAGGAATAATATTTAGGGTACAATAAATATGATAGATGTGAGTTCATTCTTGGATTCTTACAAGATGATTGGCTAAGAAAAGGTAAAACTAGTTTGTAATAATGGTAGAGTAAAAACTCTTATTGATGTTTTGCACATTCCAAAGCTTACTATAAATTTGACTTTTATTTCAAAGATTGATTGATTTTTTTGTATGTCACTTTCAATAATATGGTTGTGTGTTGGATAGGGGGAACTTCATGTTAAATAAGGGGACTCATTATGGAATATTGTTTAAGTTGGAATTTTCTACTTCATGCCACTCTAATAATGTCACTAAGCCATATGGTTTATGTATATTTTGGCACCATAGATTGGGCTACATTAGTGAAAAAAAAATTAAAAGCTTGATTATGATGAGGGTGCAACCCGAGACACAGAAAATCACACAGAAAAACTAACAAATCTTATTATTTTCAAAGTATGAAATTCCTACATGCAGAGGATCTCAAATCCTCGAGTTTTGCAATACATGCAAATTACAGAAAGAAACTACAGAAATTCCCCTATTCGCAGCATGCGATCTTCTTTCCCCAAAAACTGCCTAAAAGAAACAGTAACTCGCCCATAAATAGCCCGTTTCTTTGTTTGGAGCCAAAAACGGGATTCAAATTATGCACCAACTTTCGGAAGCCCTAACTCAAGATCTAACCGTCAGATCTTCAATGATAATACCTTTTCGGAAAGCTCTCGCGAAGATCTCTTGCTAGAAAGTGGGGCCTAAAGGCTAACCACTTTCGTATTCCGCCAATTTTTCAGGCCCATCCGGAGCCTCTAAGTACCTCAAAATTAGCTCCGAAGATTTCATAAGGCAAAAAGCAGAAATTGAAACTTGAATAACTTTTGAATCGGAAATGCTCTTGATCTGATTCTTTCACCAAAGTGTTTATTATTATGTCCTGAAGCTTCCCTTAAATTTTTGTCTCCTCACGCCTTCAAATTCATACCTGCTAAAAATAGCAGTGAGCAGAAAAAGCAGAAAAGCAGTTCTGAAAGTTGGGAATTCTTCTTCGACGAAAAGGGTATCCAAAAATGCAAAAACATCTACAAAAAAATCTAAATGAAAGTAAATATATTTTTGGGTGATGTAGGATTGCCCTTACACCACTGGATGCTCCTGCATCAGACACCCAGGGTAATTTGAAAAGTGACTCCGTCACTTCTCAGATGGTTGAGGAAAACCCAAACGGTCAACCTCTGCCTTGGACAACCAGGATGAATCTTCCACAGGCCTTCCTTTCCACTTCACCAGATATTCTTCATATTGCCTATTTCTGGTACTCCTTCCTACACGGCTATCCAAGATTTCTTCAATCTCCTCCTTTTCTGAAGTAGGTGCTGGAATACCGCACTGTTCCATTGCTGGTACTTCCTCTGTGCCACCCTCATGATATTCTATCAAATCTGCAATGTTGAACACAGGGGAAATGTTGAATCCATCCGGCAACTCTACCTCATATGCGTTCCCTGAATCATGCCTCTTCAAAATTTTACAGGGACCGAACTTCTTCATCTTCAATTTGTTATAGGTTCCTACTGGAAACCTTTCTTTCCTCAAGTGGACCATCACTTCATCACCAATCTGAAACTCCTTATACCTCCTCTTTTGATCTGCCTTAGCCTTATACTGCATATTCATCTTGTTAATGTGTTCTTTTACCTTCTCATGCATATTCTTGATGTGTTCTGCAAAGTCTTCAGCTTCAACACTTGTCTTCTTCTCTTGGTCCATCTTCCTCAATTCTGGAGCAGTCCTAGGACTACTTCCATACACAATCTGGAATGGTGATCTACCAGTGCTTCTATTGACAGAATTGTTGTAAGCGAATTCTGCCTGGGGTAAGATCAAATTCCATCCCTTTGGTTTATCTCCTACCAAGCATCTCAGTAGGTTACCCAAACTCCTGTTCACAACTTCAGTCTGCCCATCAGTCTGGGGATGGTGTGCATAACTAAACTTCAACTCTGTTTTCAATTTCTTCCACAAGGTCCTCCAAAAGTATCCAACAAATTTTGTGTCATGATCTGAGACTATACTCTTTGGCAAACCATGTAGCCTCACCACCTCTTTGAAGAACAAGTTAGCAATGTGGACTGCATCATGGGTCTTCTGGCATGGGATGAAATGTGCCATCTTCGAAAATCTATCAACCACCACAAATATTGAATCATTCCCTCTCTGCGTCCTTGGCAAACCAAGAACAAAGTCCATACTTATATCCTCCCACGGCCTCTCTGGTACAGGTAAGGGCTGATACAACCCTGTATTCTGACTCACTCCTTTAGCCATTTGACATACCCTACAACTCTGCACAAACTTCTTCACATCTTGTGATAACTGAGGCCAATAATAATGCTCACTGATAATGGAAATGGTCTTATCTCGACCAAAATGTCCTGCCATTCCTCCACTGTGCTTCTCCTTTATCAGATTCTCCCTCATGGAACTCCTCGGAATACATAATTGACTTCCCTTAAACAACATGCCTTCTTGAATTAGGAAATCCAACCACTTTGTCCTGTCAACTGTAACAGGTTCCTTGCAAGCTTTCCAAGCCTCTGCAAAATCAGGATCATTCGGGTACAATGTCTTGAGTTCACTGAACCCAACCACCTCAATCTGCATTTCTATCAACAATGTATGCCTCCTACTTAAGGCATCTGCAACCCTATTTGACTTCCCACTCCTATGCTTTAAAACAAATGTATAACTCTGCAAAAATTCTACCCATTTCATATGCCTCTGATTTAATTTTCCCTGACTACTCAGGTACTGCAATGCTTGATGATCAGTATACATAACAAATTCCTTTGGCAACAAATAATGCCTCCATTTCTTTAATGCTTGAACTATTGCATAAAATTCTTGGTCATATACAGAGTACTTTCTCTTTGCATCATTTAACTTTTCACTGAAATAGGCAATGGGCTTACCTTCCTGGCTTAACACTGCTCCAATGGCACAACCACTGGCATCACAATCCACTTGAAACACCTTATTGAAATCCGGGAGAGCCAAAACAGGTTGTTCTGTCACCTTCTGCTTCAATAGATCAAAACTCCTTGCTGCTCTAGTGCTCCACTTGAACTCTTTTCTATCCCCTCTCATTGTTTCAGTTAGGGGTGCACAAATACTACTGAAGTTTCTAATAAACTTTCTGTAAAAACTGGCCAAACCATGGAAAGACCTCACCTCAGTAGTAGTTCTTGGGGTAGGCCATTCCAGAATAGCCTTCACCTTCTCTGGGTCCATCTTGAGACCTTCTGTCGAGACAACAAACCCCAAGTACACTAACTCCTTCTTCACAAAACTACACTTCTTCAGATTAATCAGCAATTTCTCTTCTCTTAACTTCTCAAAGACTCTACCAATATGCATTATATGCTCATCCAGTGACTTACTGAATATCAAAATATCATCTAAATACACAATAACAAAGCTTCCTAGGAACTCTTTCAGTACCTCGTTCATGAGCCGCATGAATGTGCTCGGTGCATTGGTTAGCCCAAAAGGCATGACTAACCACTCGTACAGGCCCTCTTTGGTCTTGAAGGTGGTCTTCCATTCATCTCCCTCTCGAATCCGAATCTGGTGATATCCACTCTTCAGATCAATCTTTGTGAAGTACTGAGCTCCACTCAAACAGTCCATCAGGTCATCCATCCTTGGCAGGGGAAATCTATACTTGATTGTTATCTTGTTTATGGCCCGAGAGTCTGTACACATCCTCCACTCCCCATCCTTCTTTGGTGCTAGTACTGCAGGTACTGCACATGGACTCAAACTCTCTCGAATCAAACCCTTTCTCAACAACTCCTCAACTTGTCTGTTTAACTCCTCATTTTCTGCAGGAGTCATTCTATGAGCTGCCTTATTCGGCAAACTGGCTCCTGGGATCAAGTCAATCTGATGACTGATCTTCCTCATTGGTGGTAAACCCTCAGGTACATTATCAGAAACAATATCCTGAAACTCATTCAATAACCCAGAAACTTCTACTGGAACCTTCTCACTACCCTCCTTATCCATTTTAGGAATCAATGCATAACACACACGCTCATGTTTCATGCCTTCTAAAAATTTCCTTCCATCGACATAACAAATTCTAGCACTACTGCATACCTTTTCTTCGGCCTTCTTCAGGGGTTTCAACTTATGGCGGACTCCACCCTTCATCAGGGAATAAGTGTTTGCAAGGCCATCATGTACAGCTCGCCTGTCAAACTGCCACGGCCTCCCCAACAACATGTGACATGCATCCATGGGGATGATATCACAGAGTACCTTATCACGATAGCTTCCGATCTTGAACTTCACCAGGCACTGCTCATTGACTAGAACTTTGTGGTCTTTCTGCAACCAGGCAATCCGATATGGATGTGGATGTCTTTCCCTCTTCAGCTTCAACTTTGTAACCATTTCTTCCGACACTAGATTATCAGTGCTCCCACCATCAATAATGACATCACAACATTTGTCTTCACACTTGCACCTTGTGCGAAACAAATTCTTCCTCTGTTCTGGCTCCTTCTCTTCAGTCACCAAGGCTCTTCTAACCACTAGGGCTTCTCCCCTTTCAGCATCATCTGAATGCTCAGATTGAGCCTCCTCATCTACATGCGCAACTCTTGCACGACCTTCTGGCCTTTTGTCTGTCCTTCCTTGGTATTGTGGACATTCATAGGCTCGATGCCCTTCTTCACCACATCGGAAACAAGTTCCTCTGAAACCACCTCTTCCAGGTCCTTGCCCAAATCTTCCTCGTCCTCTACCTCTTTGATCACCACCATTCTGATCACGTGGGCGGTAGAAGTTATCATTCCTCTGGCTTCGACTGGTACCCACATCTTCATTTTTCTTCTCATCCTCATTTCGGCTTCCAAAAGATCTTCCGCTACCCCTTCCGCTTTGACCTCCTCGTCCTTTTTGCTTGCTGTCAAATCTCTTGTTCAACTTCTCTTCAACTCTCAGCGAAAATTGGTAAGCATCCTCAATGGTGGCCATTTTGACCAGGCTTAACTCCTCTTGAATGCTCGGCCGTAACCCATTAAGATAACGGGCTACCTTCTCCTTGTTGGCCTCTGCATGTCCCGTTCTGATGATCATCTTGTGAAAATCTTCTGTGTATTCTTTCACAGATCTACTTCCTTGCTTCAACCCTTGCAATTTCTTCAATAGATCTAACTCATAGTCCATTGGCATGAACTGCTTCTTCAGTTTCTCCACCATGCGATCCCATCTGGTGATCTTTCCCTTTTCTCTCTTATTTATTTCTAGTTGGACCTCTTTCCACCAGATACTAGCGTGGCCCTTTAGCTTCGTTTTTGCAAACTTAACCCGATCTGGGTCCTCTACTTCTTCATACTCGAAATACTCTTCCAACTCATTGATCCAATCAATCAACTCTTCCGGGTCTAGACTTCCGGAAAAACTGGGAACTTCTACTCTAGGTCTTTTTCCGATCTTCGAAATGGCCCTTATCAGCCGCATTTGATCTTGATCAATAGCTTCTTCTTCCTCTTCTACATCTGAATCTTCCACCTCTTCTTCATCCTCACTTTCTTCTCCCCTTCTCGGGTTTACCCCTCTTCTTAACTCTCTTTGTAATGCATTTATTTGTCTCTGGAGGGCTCTGAAACCCTCAGCCGCTAATGGATCTCTTCCACCAGCATTTCTGGCACCACCTCGCCTACCACGTGCCACTCTTGGAGGCATCTTGAATATCTTGAACCCACAACCACAGTCCTGGTGCGAACTGCCTCACGATTGGCGATCTGTCCACACGCTCAAGAAAACCCACTCTAATACCACTTGATGAGGGTGCAACCCGAGACACAGAAAATCACATAGAAAAACTAACAAATCTTATTATTTTCAAAGTATGAAATTCCTACATGCAGAGGATCTCAAATCCTCGAGTTTTGCAATACATGCAAATTACAGAAAGAAACTACAGAAATTCCCCTATTCGCAGCATGCGATCTTCTTTCCCCAAAAACTGCCTAAAAGAAACAGTAACTCGCCCATAAATAGCCCGTTTCTTTGTTTGGAGCCAAAAACGGGATTCAAATTATGCACCAACTTTCGGAAGCCCTAACTCAAGATCTAACCGTCAGATCTTCAATGATAATACCTTTTCGGAAAGCTCTCGCGAAGATCTCTTGCCGGAAAGTGGGGCCTAAAGGCTAACCACTTTCGTATTCCGCCAATTTTTCAGGCCCATCCGGAGCCTCTAAGTACCTCAAAATTAGCTCCGAAGATTTCATAAGGCAAAAAGCAGAAATTGAAACTTGAATAACTTTTGAACCGGAAATGCTCTTGATCTGATTCTTTCACCAAAGTGTTTATTATTATGTCCTGAAGCTTCCCTTAAATTTTTGTCTCCTCACGCCTTCAAATTCATACCTGCTAAAAATAGCAGTCGAGCAGAAATAGCAGAAAAGCAGTTCTGAAAGTTGGGAATTCTTCTTCGACGAAAAGGGTATCCAAAAATGCAAAAACATCTACAAAAAAATCTAAATGAAAGTAAATATATTTTTGGGTGATGTAGGATTGCCCTTACACCACTGGATGCTCCTGCATCAGATTAATAAAGATATATTTGTTTAAATTTTTTATTCTAGTAGTACTAGAGAAAAAAATGTTATGATATTTCTTGGAAATATTTATAAAAATTAGAAATATAGCAAACCACTTCAAGGGGGTGACCTCCAATAATCAAATAATAATATATGAACTCAATAGTGTATGATATGATCATATGGGAGAGATTTCTCTTCCTTATTTATAGGCTAAACTATGTAAGAACATACCCCTTCATCCTAATTAAGGGGTATTAGTGTATTAATTAATATTTATGTTAGGACTAAGCATGCCACAAGTTCTTATCCTTAGGAATATATAATATATACTTAAGAATATATCATATTAGGATCATAACATTTCCTTCCCCTTTAGAAATACATTGCCCTCAATGCTTAGTAACTCTAAAACTTTTTGTATGAATCATTCATAATTCCATGTTGCATCTTCAACTAAAAAAATCTTCCAGTTGATTAGGAATTTTGAGGTGGCTCTATTTCCCAAACTGAATTTAGAAATTCCATGAAATTTTTGTATATCTTGTATAAATACTTTTTTCATAATTTAGTGGAGAATAGATGAGAGAGTCCATAAAAATATGCATTCTTAAATAATGTATCCACAACAATCCAAATTACATCAATATTATTTCTTTGACAGCCCCATAATGAAGTCCATTAATATTTTTGCCTAGTGTTGTATTGGAATACCTAATATTTGCAAGAGGCCTAGAGTCTTTATTATTTCCCTTTTATTTTGTTGGAATATCAAACAATTTACCATAATTTTTTAGATGTTCACTTTAATACATTCCCAAAATATTTTTTTCTTTATAGGATGATAGGTATGAACAAATATTCTATAGTATCTTGTTAGACCCAAAAATCCTCTATTATTAGGGTCCATCTTAACACCTTTAAGTGACATAGAATGTCTTGAGTATTCTACTTGTCTCACCCTAAAGACACATTTGGATTGTTTTGTATAGATTTTATTTTCTTCCAATTTATTAGCAATAAGAATACATTTTTTTTCTTTATGAGTGATTTTGTTTAGTTTCTTGTAATGTGAGCACATTCTCCATGGATCATATTTTTTGTTAAGATAAGCATAGGGGATAAATAGGATTTTTTTTGGGATGAACAATGTCTCCAATTAGAGGTACATCCTTAGATTCTTGAAATACTTGTTGATGGTGTTGACTAATCTCTCTAATTTTTGGTTTATTTTGAGGCCTCACATCTTTTGCTTCTATAAAGTGTAATTGTGCCTCTATATTATAATAACCTTTCTTGAGTAATTTCTCCATCCTATGGGAGCTAATTATTTCACTTATTGGTGATTTTATTCCCAAAAGCTCATACTTTTTCCCATGTATCCTAAGATCCATGGATAAGTCTTTAAAATTGAAAGATATTGCTCCCAACTTTTTAAGCCATTGCACACCTAAAACTACATCCACTTCCCTAATAGGGATAGCAAACATTTCTAAACCTAGTTGATAATTTCCTATTGAGAGTTTTATATGATGGCATCTACAACCACAAGGTATTTTTTATATGAAGGAATTTACCACCACAAGGTATTTTTTTCCATCAACTATCATGACTTGAAAATTAGAGATAGGATAAACAAAACAATTGAGTTCACTAGCTAATCTTCTATCGATAAAGTTATGTTTACTATTAGTATCTACTAACACTTTCACATTTTTCTCTTTTATATTACCAATTAATTTAAATGTTTGTGATGCATTTGTTTCATTCAATGTATGTAGGGAAATGATAGTGATTTATTTTTCCTTGGAATCCTCATTCATAAGTTTTATGTTTGATTCTTTTGTAATTATTTCTCTCTTCTTCAACCTCATTATTTTCTCACTAATAGAACACTTATGAGTCCTTGACCATTTCTTATCACAATTCCAATATGGGTTTTTTTCTCTTTTCTCAATCTCTTATTGAGGAGAGAGCTTACTAATTTCTCTTAGGTTAAATAATTTGTCCATGTTTTTTCTATTAGAATTAGTCACATTTTTATTAGTTACTCTCATGATTTCACCTTAGGTGGTGTTTTGTTTATCAATATGCAATGCTTGTTGCATAACTTTCTTGATTGTACAAGGTTCTAGAAAATGAAAATCACGTTGAAATTAGTCCTTAAGTTCATTGATGTAAAATTATAGCCTTTGGTAAGATGTCACCTTAGGAGATCTAAATTCCAATCTCAAATGCTCAACATTATATTCAAATAAAGACCTTAATTATTTTAATTTCTTTAGTTGGGTAAAATAGTTTTCAATACATGGTTGCTCATAGAAGGTTGCTAACTCTTTACTAAATTATTTCCAATTGAATAATTTTCCTTGTCTATCACTCATCTTCCATTGGTACTATTGGTGAGGTTCTAATTCTAATTATAGTAGATTTATTTCAACCATGGAATTATTTGGTATATTGTGAAGTTTAAATCTTGTTCTATGAGGCTTATCCATGAAATTATGTTTTTTAAGATAAAATATATGAATATTTATTCTTGGTAGGTATAATTTTTGACCTCAAAAAGATTCTCATATCCCTTTATTTGGTTTATTAGAGTTGTATACACCTTGGTGGTTTTGTTGGGACTCGTTCTGATAAAATTTCCTTCATAAACCTATCTAAACCCTCATTTAAGGTTTTTACAAATGGGTCAAACAATTTATCTTTAATGAAATGTATCATTGTTTCATGTCCTTGTGGAATTATTTCCTCTATTTTGGGTGGTGGAAAATAAAATGGGTCCTTAGTCCTCTAATCCTAAAGATGGCATGGCCTTAATTATTTTTTATTTTAAGATGTATTAAGGTAGGAAAGTATTTGGTGTGAAAGAGAATTCGATGTTTTAGTTTGGACCCAAATTAGATCATTAGACTAAGGAATGTATTTTATGTCTAAAAATAAATTTCAAAGAACTAACCCTAACTAAGTTTTTGTAATCTTTCCAAAAATATAACTTTTTGATCAAAATTTCAAAAATTGTATCCTATAGAGAAAATTAATAAAAAAATTGACTAAACTTTGACCACTAAATTAAAGGATTTATTTTATTTTCAATATGAAATTAAAAAGAACTAACCCTACCTAGTTTTTTATAAGATTTCCAAAAATATTTTAAAAAAAATTAAAAAATCGAAAATTGCAATCTATTGAGCAAATTGAAGAAAAACATAAAATCACAATAAATTTTATAAAACATACCTTGAAAGCCTGAATTTTTTTCTAATGACTTACTTATGGGATGCCTCAAAACCCAAAAAAAAATCAAATCAAAATTTGCACTGGTTTGGAGGATATGGTGGAAACAAAAATGATGGCCCAAATCGTAGCTCTGATACTACTTGTTATGATATTTCTTGGAAATATTTGTAAAAGTTAGAAATATAGAAGACCACTTTGAGGGACCTCCAATAATCAGATAATAACATATGAATTCAATAGTGTATGATATGATGATATGGGAGAGAGTTATCTTCCTTATTTATAGGCTAAACTATGTAGGGACATACCCTTTCATCCTAATTAAGGAGTATTGTTGTATAAACTAATATTTATGTTAGAATTAAGGATACCACAAGTGTGTGTCTTTAAGAATATATAATATATACTTAATAATATATCATATTAGAATCAAAATAAAAGTTAAATTAAATTGATAGTGGTGTATTTGGTCCTATATATTTCCTTCTTATGTTAAATCTTAGTATTCTAGAAAAACTTGGGTTATTTTTCTAAACAATATACTTGATTTTTTCTACAAGATTAAGAAATTAAGGTACTAGGTGCAAGTATAATTTTTTTGAGGTCAAATAATGGGAGTGAGTATTACTCTAGAAAATGAATATTTCCATATACAATAGAATTTTTTAAAAGAAAAACTTCTCCTTATATGTGACAACAAAACTTGGGTAGATAAAAGCATAATCAAAGCATTAATGGATAAAGTTAGTGTTAGAAAACTTAATTCCTTGTGTGAGAAAACTAAATAATACATATATAAAAATAAAATGTGCAATGAAAGATAATTGAATGACATTATTATATGATAACACAAATATTTATTATGGAGAAAACCAAGGTTAAAAAAACTCAAAAACATCATTAAAATAAGAAAACTTACCATTTTTCTATATAATTACAAACTCTTGAGAACTTGAAGTTTCTATAATCTCTTCCTCCTTCCCAATCAATGGCCTCACACAAAACCTCTCTCATACTATTATAATGAATATCAAATTATTCACCAAAAACTTAAATCCTCATTACACTCATTCAAAAAGTTAGAAAACCTTCTATTAAGACATTATTTTGTAATAAATATACAAAATAGTTATTTTGATATTAATTAATTAAATATATTTATAATATTTCAAACACATATTTATACTATATAATATTTATACCTTGTAGTTAGAGCCTTATAAATGTTATTTTAGGTTCATTTATAAAAGTGTGGACCCACAATAAATATATGCTCTAATAGTAAGATGCATGTAAAGTAATGCTAAGCTAAAAAAAATAGGTTGAAGTTTTTTTTTCGATTTTAGGTTGAAGTTGTTAGTACTACTTGTTATTTGATAAAAAAATTCTATCTTATTATACTTTAATTGATAAAACACCTTATGAAATGTTCATAGGTAAAAATCCATTTACTTCACACCAATATTTGGTTATAATACTTATATTTATATACTAAAAGAAAAATAGTTTACAATAGTTTTTAAACATAAAAGGTGTATTTTCATGAGTTACGGTGTAAAGTTCAAAGACTCTAATCTTTGGAATCCTTTAACACCAAAAAAGGGTGAATTTATTTTCTAGTTCAAAATAGCTAAAAGAAGTGGAAAAAGAAAAGGATCATTATTAAATTATAAATAAAAATCGAGAAGATAAACCTAAACATGAATAAGTTTGATAAAATATAGGAGAAAAATAAGTTTCAAAAGAATATTTGAAATACGTATGGGAATAATTTCTCACTCCACCCTTGAGGAGGTTCATAAGATAAAAGAATCTAATTGAAATTTATAGCCCACTATATTTTTATTATGTATTTATTTTATCTTGTATTGATAATGAACATAGATCCATGAAGGAAGATCTCCATTCTAAGGAGAGAAAACCTTGGAAGTAGGTGACAATGAAGGAGATGGTAGCCTTGGTATTTGGGAAATATGCATGAAGGATGGTGTTAGTGGTCCAAATTGAATCATACAATCTAAAAGAAAGCACTCAGAACCTAAATCTATTGGCTTATGTCTATTGAAATTAACAAGATGAAACTCATAATTAAACTATAGATAATAATGGGGAAACTAACAAGAGTGGGAAAATATTTTGCACTTTTGGATCTATAAGACTAAGGAGAAATTCCTAGAGATGTTTACATGACAATTAAAAGGAAATTGAAAATAAACTAGGTCACACAACATGGACACGCTCTTTGTATAATAATATTCTAAATATTTGTCACTAAGTGCCCTTTATACTAGCTTAAGTGTCTTTAAAATATAAAAATTTCTTTATAGAAGATTACTATCATGTTATATATGCAACTAGAATCACAAATAAGACTTACATACCCAAATGTGATTTCTTTCAAAATATCATATTTCACATATAACCTTTGAAAACATAGAAATATAAAACCCTCTAAAATGATTGATAAATGAAGGCTCCCTAAATATAGGGGAGAGATTAATGTTACTAGGTTATAAAAAGCTAGTAAAACTCTTTGTGAACTAATTATACATGGAATAGATGATATATTTTGAATATGAAAGGATTTGCAACTAAAAGGACCAATGTCATAATATATTAGTGATAGAGTCAAGACCTAACAATAGGTGTAAACATATTTGTAAAAATGAGCCTAACAATAAAATATAAATAAATATAAAATATAGAATTAATTATGTATTTTAGAATCCCATCAATCTAATTATAATTTCATCTAAATTTAATTCAATAAACCTAGGAAAATTTACATGACCAAACTTGGTAAATTCATATGCTTTTGAAAAAATAACTATAAAGAGTTTTTAGATGATTAAAGGCTTTTACTTCCAATTACAATATAAAGCACTCATTGCCTACCACATAGATTTAACACACAAACTAAAACAAAGGGAAATGTTTGATACTTAAATTTAACCATCCTAAGCACTAGCCAATGTCTTGTTATGAAATTCAAATTAGGAGAATTACATAGAGAAGAAATAAAACCAACCACATGGTTATTTTGAGTCATCCCTCATAAAATTATACAATCAATACAATAAGTAGTGACCATGAATAAAGGAAAGGAAAAGGAATATTACAAATATGGGTCAAAGAATTAAAAATAAACATTTAGAACTATAATTTAATCTCTTAGATTTTTTGTCACTATAACAAATCCCATAGGTTGTAAGTGATTGTTTAAAAATAAATCTAAATTAAATGTTATGTTGGAGAGGTACAAGGCTAGACTGGTAGTAAAGATTTTGTCCTGAGTTGAGGGAATAGATTTCAATGAAATTTTCTCTCCTATTCCTCACTTAAATATATTTAAATTCTTACATTTTATTGTTGGTTCTTTCCATCTAGAAGTAGATAAAAAGGATGTTAAAAGTACCTTATTCTATGGGAATCTAGAAGAGAAAATTTATCTGAAATGAACTAATTAATTTATAGTTAAGGGAAAGGAAAACCTAGTTTTTTAGTTGAAGATATTTTTTGTATGGTTTGAAGTAGTCACTTAAGATATGGTATCAAAATTTTGATGTGTATTTTTGGAAGTTAGGTTTACTAGAAGTAAATTATAGTATTGTGTTAATTATAAACAAGTTGGTAATTATCTTTTAATCGTTGTCTTAAACGTTGATGATATTTTTCTTATTGGGAACAATAAGGGAATGATTAGGAAACTTAAAACTCAAATTTTAAGTAATTTTGATATTAATATTTATGGTTTATAAATTAAATTTTATATTAAAATTAATAAGGATCATGCTAACAAATATTATTGATTAATATGAATGAACTCCTAAAACATCTAGTTGGCCAACTAAACATCAAACATATAGAAATAAATTACACATGGATACACTCAATGAAGGTTAATTATTTAATTAATCAGTTGATAGAACAAAGGTTACACATGTCATCACAAATTTTGGGATAAACCTAGATCATTACAATGCAAAAAATATCTATACCCATAACTAGAAGTTGAAACCTAGGGCTTCGTATGAATATATATTATTTTTTTGGCCTTGTAATTGCTTCTCTAAGTAAAAAATATTATTATCCTTAGATTCCCTTTCTAAAATGGACACCAAGGCAGATATACCCATAGAAATGAAGTTTGCTAGATGTTAGAAGGTCGTGCCACCTAGGAAACCCTAGCCTCAATCTCCACCAATGCACAACAACCAAGCATCCTCTACAAAAAAGATCTAATTGATAGAAAATGTTAAGGAACATTCATTGAAGCATGCCATACATTTGCATTGATGATTTGTGGAATTGAGTGAAAGAACAAGATAAATCACCCATGAAATTCATTGAAAATAGCATCTTGGAAGTTTTATGTGACAAAGAAAATTTTGTAAATGATAAATGAGGTATGGGTGACACATAATCCCTTGGATTCCTGAGAAATTCAATAAAGGTCATTAAGGAATGTCCTTGGATTGAAGTTAAGATAGTTGTAGTGGTTGTTGAGCAGTAATGGTGGTAGTTGGGCATCATTCCTTTCACTTTTTCTTGTTGAAAAAAATTAACCCCCTATTGGATGTGAAAATTTGACCCAAACAAGGACACAACATGAGAAATCAACTCATAGAAGAGATCGCATTGACGTCTTGAGGAAAAATTGGCCCAATATGCCCTAGCGGAGATTCAAACCCATATTGGATGTATTTGAACCCTATCACTCTTTCCACAATGTCGTAATGACCCTCAAATCTCTAGAACAACCTACCTTGTAGGAAAAATATAACCATTGGGATGAAGTGGAATTGCAGCCCCCAATGGGTCCTCTTTGTCAAGTTTTGCAACTGCATTAGGGAATGGCAAAACATCCACATTCATATGATCATTTTGTGAAGTCATGTAAGTTTGAGCATGAAATGGATAGAAAAAAACAAGTTGGCATTGTTGTTCTCCCCCAGGTCTCAGAACCTTCTCACTTTCTTGATACCCTCAAAAACTATACAAGACTGAAGCTTGCGATAAAATGCCACCAATTGAATTTGTGGGGAAAAGAATCCCATCAAGTCAAGTTCACATCAACCACTTGTCCAGTTCACTTACCAATCTCCACACTACCTTCATCTTTGTTTCGATGCCTCTATTGAATTTCAACATCCATGTTTCAACTCGTGAGAGAAACCAGTGAATCTACCAAGTGAAACAAGAAACTAATTCAGATGGAAAGTTTCATTGATGATGGTAGTAAGGATAAATTCAACATGATGTCATCAATAGACTTGGGGAGCTTTGGATGAGGTGATGTCATGATGATGTAAGCAATATGGGATGATGCCAACATGATGTCATCAAGGTACACATTTTATAAGATAAGATAGAACAGGATCATGTAGACAAATTCATTTGAATCAAATAAAGGATTTAAAAAATGGAAGTTCATATCGCCAAGGAAAATCCATAAAAGGAAGTATGAAAGAAGGTGGAATCCATCTGCCCATAGGGATTAACAGTTGACTATGCTTACATAAACAATTTCAACATATGGACAAAGTAAAAAAGTCACTAGCAAATGAAAATGGACAGTTCACATAGAAAATCCCACAAGATCAGATGACAAACCTTTCCCTTAAAGAAGGAAAAACCAAGTGAACCAGATGAATGTTGAAAGGTGAAGTTCAATTGGGCATTGAGAACACACAAGACCTATACTTAGTCATTTTTTAACTTTTTAAAACCCTAATTTGAGGATACAAGACAAACTAATTATTGCCAAAAACCACAATCGGTTGGGATGTGGTCAAGAAAAATAACTTATCCAAATGAAGGAAGAAAAATCACATGAGCACAATTTTTACTCAAATTTTTTTACAAAACATCAAAAGAGAACTAGGCCTAATTTTTGATGCTCTACCCACTGGTGCTAAGAAATTTTGAAAAAAACTTACCCATAAGAAAAAATAAAAACTAGGGAAAATATGGCTAAGCATAAAAAATGAAACATAAAATGTTGGGGTGCCAAAATTGGCTCTATTTGGGGATGTGTTTCTTTTGTAGGTATAGCAAGAATCCAGATCTCTGAGTAGACCAAAGGGGGATGACAAAATGGGACTGACTTTTTTATGAGACTTTTTCCTCGTGGGAAGAGAAAAAGAAAGAAGAAAAGTAAAATAGAACTAATGTAATAGTTCAAGAAATAAGTGTGATAAAACAATTATTGGAGTTTTCCTGGGATGTTGTAATGTAATTATTTTCAAAAGGGTGTGTTGGTTGGAACTACCCTTTGTGTTGTATAAATACCTTGAAAACTAAATAATTTGGACACATAGGAAGACAAAAAAAAGGAAAAGCAAGTACAACACATTGTGGGAATAGGGTTCCAGGTTAGCAGGCTGTGAGTAGGATGGATAAGGGGCACTCCTATAGTGGGTGTCCAACCTGGGGTACAAGTGTGTGCACTCAGAACGGTCCTGGCCAGGGCATGGTTTTGTGGCATGAGTGTTGAGCATTGTTCCAGTGGAACCAACACTCGTGTAGAGCGGAAAAGTGTGCTTTCCTCCTAGACTACTCATAGACTGAAGAGGTTGAACTAGGGTCCATTCCAGCAATAGTTGAGATTTTTGTTGCACCTATCAAAAGATAAGTATTAATGTTGATAAATTATCTGCACAATAAATTTGCTTTAAATACTTTGATTTTATTGAATTAATAATTTATTTAGGACATGGTTGAATGTATTTGAAGGCTACCTGTTCCTACAGTTGTGCTCCATTTTGTGGCAGTATCTCCTAAAATTAAAAAAGGGGGTTTCTTTGGGGGCAAGTGAGGAAACCAAAGTTCAGTCTCCTTCAAGTGTACTAAAGGGCACTAAAGGTCAAAAGACACCTACATCGGTTCAAGTTTTCACGCCTAATCAAGTGGTTAAGGGGAACTGCTCAAAGGATTTGTCTTCCCCTTCTAAGAAAGTTTTGGGTCACTCTAAAAAACAGTATCAAGATTTTCTTGAGCCTATGGGTTTGAAAAGGAAAAAATAATCAAGTTCAGATTTATTAGGTCTATTTGCTGAACCGATTTCTAAATGTAATTCTCCAGGCCGGTTTTCAATGGATCAACACTTAATTGATAAAATCCAAAGGATAATTAAGGATTCTAAGGTTAATTTCAATGAAGACTTTCAAGAAAAAGTTCTCTCTTCTATTGATAATGACTTAATACAAATTTAAAAAGAGTTTTCTATTCCACCATCACGAAATCCACCCGAGGAAACAACTTTTGTTAACCCGTTGGAATTAGGTGGTCAGGGAAGCATGGTTATAAGTCCTCTTTCTAAAGGAAAATTGTCTATCTCTCAGTCTCCACTATCACCTCCTCTACCCATCTCTTCACCTTCAAAAAGAAGGCGTAAACCAAAGCATATGAAAACTCAAATTGTGATTGATGTTGGTATTCAAACCCTTTAGTCTCTCCTGCCAAAAAAGAGAGGACATGTTTAGTCCTCCAATAACATGATCAGGTGCAGCTAAACAAAACCTCCAGTCGGAGTTTACTGTTGGGATTCCATCTCAGAAAAAAACTTAGGGTAAGAGAGGAGAGAGTTCCTCACCTCAAGAGAAATGAAGGTTTTATCATGGAATGTTAGGGGCTTAAATGCCCCTAACAAGCAGTGCCCAATTAGGCATCAATTAGAATTAGTAAACTTTGATATTGCTCTTTTGCAAGAGACCAAGCTAAATTCTATAACTGTTAAATCTCTTTTTTCGAAATGGCCTTTATGGGAATTCTTTTCTCAATCAGCCTCAAGTGGTTCCAGGGGCTTAGCCTTTCTATGGAGTGAAAAATTAGTGGATTTAAAGATAATCTGCTCCTCTTCTCATTGGGGCCTTGTTCTTGTCAAAGTAAGTTCTCGGTTATTAAATTTTGGCTCTTCAATATTTATGGTCCCATTTATACAAATGAGAAACAATGTTTGTGGTGTTCTATATCTTCAATTCTTCATGTACTATCTGATTCCTTGGTTGTGATTGGGGGTGATTTTTATGCCATTATTGATTCCTTGAAAGGGTTGGGGGTATAATTCTAAACATAAGGGTAATGGAAGCCTTTAAAACAAAATTATTGACAATAGTCTATTTGATTGTAAACCTCAAAATGATACATTTACCTGGCCTAATAAAAGAATGGATTTTTGTCAAATTTTTGAAAGGCTCGATCACTTTTTAGTATATTTAGGCTAGTTGGAATCAGGTTTTGATGTGTTCTCTACAATACTTGGTCTTCTTGAATCTGATCATTTTCCTTTCACTTTCAACATCAGTGAGAATCAGGCTCCTACTAGGGTTCCTTTTAAATTCGAACCTATGTGGTTTAGGGATATCTCTTTTATCCTTTTCATTAAATACTAGTGGAAAAATGCTCCCTTCTTCCCTGGGTCTCGAATGTATCAGATGGCTAAAAAATTAAAATTATAAAAAAGGGAAAATTAAAGAGTGAAGCCAACAACATTTCAAGAATATATTTTCAGAAAAAGTAAGACTTCAAAAAGAGATTGAGGATTTAAATGAATTTATTATATTAAATGGAATGAATTATGTTTCATATGATCTACAAAAATCTTTGATTTTTGATTTTGAGGAAGTTCTTCGTCGGGAAGAATGTTATTGGAGACAAAAATCAAGAGACACATGGCTGTCTGAAGGGGACAAAAATACAAAAAAAAAACATTCTTGTACAAAACTTAAGAGACATAGAAACAAACTCACTTCAATTAAAAATAGGGATGGCTTGCTCCTAGTAGATGACAAGGAAATTGCAAGTGAATCCACTTCTTTTTTCAAGAACTTGCTTACTACTGAGCCAATTGCAATCAATAATTCTCTTTTAGATTTTATTCCCTATGTTGTTTCTCACAAAGATAATGATTTGTTAATGGCTCCCTTTTCTCTTGAGGAAGTGAAATCTGCAAATTTTTGAGTTGTCCCCAAAGAAAGCTCTCGATCCAGATGGGTTTACTATCACTTTCTTTCAAAAGTGTTGGGATTTCATTAGGGAGGATGTGTGGAGGGATTTGGAAGAAGCAAGGCACAATAGGACAATTCTTAAATAGATCAATAACACATTTATTGCAATTATTCCAAAAGTGGATTCCCCTTCCACCTTTGTGGATTTCAGACTTATTTCACTGTGTAATATTATATATAAAATTTTCACTAAATCCATCTCTATTTGTCTTGCCAAGATCATACCATATATTATCCTGAGGAGCAAGGTGGTTTTGTTCCTGGAAGGGAAACCTTTGAGGGTGAAATTGTACTCATGAAATTATGCACTCCATAAAAGCCCATAAGATTTTAGCCATGATTTTAAAATTAGACATGATGAAAGCATATGATAGGGTTAATTGGTATTTTCTTCTTGTTGTTTTGTGAAAATTGGGTTTCTCTGTAAGTTGGGTTAAGTGGATACATTCCTGCATTTCTTCGGCTAGGTTTTCAGTTTTGATAAATAGTTTTGTGTGTGGTTTCTTCTCTTCTTCCAAGAGTATTAGACAGGGTGATCCATTATCACCTTTTCTCTTCATCTTAATGGCTAAAAGTTTAAGCAGGGTAATTGAAAGAGAAAATAATTTAAATATTTTGAAAGGCATTCATATTCCAAATATGCAAAATAGCCACACACATGGTCTCTTTGCAAATGACACCGTGTTGTTTGGTCATGCCTCTATCCTTGAAGCTAAGGAAATAAAAAATATCATAACATATTTTTCATTAGCCTCGGGTCAAAGAATTAACCCAGCTAAATCTAAAAAAATTATGTTGAATGTTCCGAAATTTATTCAAAACATGCTAATAAACTTTTGGGGTTTTTTTGTGGGAACATTACCTTGCTCTTATCTTGGCATCCCATTCTTTTTTGGGAATAATATGGGTATTTTTTGGGAAAGGATTTATAACTTGATTTCAGACATAATCTTATCATGGAAGCATAAATGACTTTCCTTGCTGGAAAGATTCAAATGGTTAAATCAGTTCTCAATGTTGTTCCTATTTTTTTGATGTCAATATTACAGGCCCCTTGTTCTACTTTAAATCAATTAATATATGTTTTGTGCTCTTTCTTATGGAATGATAATGTGGGGGGTAAAGAAAAGCTTCCCCTTATTGCTTGGGATAAGGTTTGTCTGCCCAAGGAACTGGGGGGTACTGGGATTACAAATCTCAAGTTTCAAAATGATGCCTTAGGTGCTAAGCTTACTTGGAAGTTATATCAAAATTTGCATTCAAGATGGGGAAAAATTATGTTTTCTAAATATTTGCATTCCCATCCTAGGGAGTGTCTTTTCAGGGCTTCTTCTCTACCTAAAGGATCTACAATTTTGAATTTTATTGCCTCTTGAAAATCGGTTATCCTTCCTGACCTTTCTTGGTTGGTACATAACATTAAGAAAGCAAATTTTTGGGAGGACGTATGGAACAATTATCCAACCCTTTCTTCTTTCAGAGAATGGGGAAATCTAATGGGTCTTCATGTGGCTGATTATTTCAATGTTGAAATCATTGACTCCATTCCTATTGTCTCTTGGAAATTTATAGATGATCTTGATATCTCATTATCCATTAAAGAAGCTTATAAAAAAGAGATGGGAAAAAGGAATATTGTTTTCTCGGATAAAGAATATGTCTTAATTTGGACCAAATAAAAAATGAGGAATTATACAGTTAAAGATGGTTATAATTCTATTTTGTCTTCTTTATCTAAGTTTGATCTTCCTCATGTACTCTTCTAGGATGAAGCTTGTCTTCCAAAGGCGGGTGCCTTTTCTTGGGTTGTGGTTAATGCTAGGGTTTTAACTACGGACAAGCTTGACAGGTTGGGTTTAGTTACTACCTTTCCATGTGTCTTTTGTGGTTACTTCTTAGAATCAGTGGATCATCTCTGTGTTCATTGTCCTTTTGCAAAGAACTGTTGGTATTGGGTGATTGCTAAACTGGGTTGGTATTCAATGGTTTGTCCCTCTTTATCTTTGTAGTTTAAATCATGGCCTCTATTGCATCATTCTTCCTTCTTTCACTATTTTTGGATTGTTACTCCATCTTTAATCATATGGAAAATTTGAAATGAAAGGAATAGTAGAATTTTTAGAAATAAGTGCTCGCCTTTAGAGGAAGTGCTCCTCACTTTGGAAGCCTCAATCTCTAAAGTGGTACGGTCTTATATTTTAAAAAAAATTAGAAATTTGAATTTTTTCTCAAATTGGGATGGTTTTATAATTAAAAACTTTCCTTTGCTCAAATATTTTCCTTTTCATGGCTCCTTTCCTAATAAGGTGGACAAATTTCTATCACGCAAAGAGGCAAAATGGTTGCCCCCTCTTGAAAATTGTTTCAAACTAAATTATGATGGGGCTTCAAGGGGAAACCCTAGTAAATCTGGGGTAGGTGTTGTTATATTGGATTCAAAAGAAAATATAGTTAAAGTGTCTTGTAAGATGTTTCCTGAGGGTACTAGCAATAAGGCTGAATTGGAAGCCTTGAGGTTGGGCTTGGATCTAGCAAGGTGTCTTCAAATTAACTCTTTAATCATTGAAGGAGATTCAATGGTTATCTTTCATGTAGTCTCAAATCAAAAAAAATATGTGTGGCAATTGCAATATTTACTTGACAAAGTTCTTCTTCAGTTAAAATGGTTTAATTACTACTCAATCTCCCATTGTTATAGGGAAGCAAATTCTATTACAATTTTTTTGGAAAATAAGCCCATAGATGAACAAATAACATTCAAAGTATTCAATAAGGATGACCTTCCTCTTTTAAAATAAGCTTATTTCAGATTCCTCATTAGTCTCTTAGAGCTAATATTTGTTTCTAGCTTTTTTTTTTAGCTTACATACTGGCTTCAAGGTTTTTATTCACAGGTCTGGCATTACTTGCAACAATTTTGGGTTGTATTTGTCTTTTTGTCAAGCTTTCTCCTGAGGTTTTGGCTTCGGGGGTGAATCTTTTTTTGGCACTGCATTTTTTGTTCAATGTGGCAGCAAGGTCTTATAATAAAGCCTCTTCACTTACGAATTCAAAGGAAAAATTCTCATTGGATCACCCATTGCCTTCTTCATATTACGAAGCTAGTTCCAGTTCTCGTGTTGAGGTGGAGAAATGATTTTTTCTAGTTTTTGGTCCATTGGTTTTGCATAATTGTATCTAGTTCTTTATTTTGGGGGCTTTTGGGTGGTTGGATGATATTTTTTATCTAGGCCCTTTGATATGGGCTTTTTTGTAAAATCGGGGTTGTGGTTGGTTTATGGTGGGACCTTGTATCCCAAATTTTGAATATGTATTCCTGGTTCTTTCCAAAAAAAAATGTATTTGAAGGCAATTGTTGATTAATTATTATGTTCAATTAATTTCAAAGTATTGAATTGAGAATGATATCTTATGATAAAATTTGTGCATAAAAGTTTTTAGATTTATTTTGCAAATCAATTTAATTTTTGCATTTTTAATTTGGGAATTAGTCTCGTTTCAATTGATATCAGAGCTTTACCAATCCATTTATTGGGCTGCATTTGTTTTTTGCAAAATAAATATATTATATTTAAATTTAGAATAGTTGCAATTTAATTTCATTATATATATATATAGTTTAAATTTAATTACATTTTATTTGCAAAGAAGATAAGAGTTACTCCTAAATTTATGTATCAATTAATTATCTCAAAGGATAATTCATGTAAGTAAATTAAAATTAAACCAATTTAAGGTTTCATACATTTTTCCTTTATTTAAAGGTTAAAATTTTTTACTCTCCCAATAATTTCACTCACAAATTAAATTCATAGGAAATTCAGTTAGATTTACTCAATCAAAAAAAATCAAAAAAATCCCATAACATTAAAATCTTTTACTTTTTGGGCACATCATGTTGGGCATAGCATACTTGTCTAGGTTAAAACTAGACTGGGGGTTGGTGGGTGGTCAAAATCTGTCTTTTTGGGTTCCATAATAGTTGGGATTCAAATATGTCTTTCTTATTATTTAGTTCAACTTGGACTCTTCTGTTAACAAGATCGAGTTTTACGTACTGTTACTTTCTTTTAATAAATAAAATTTCAGTGGCTCAATCAGTTTTATCAAAAATAAAAATAAAAAATCTTTTACTTTTTATAAAAGAAATTAGACTTTGAGTAATTCAATTAGATAAATCAAATTTCGAAGTTACATAAAATAATATTTATCTTTTAATCAAACTTGAATATTTACACCCTTAATTTCATTCACAATTTCACTTCACAAAAAATTCAATTAGATTTTTTTTAAACTATTTTATCTAGCTTTCACCTCTTCAGTTCACCCTATCCAGAAATCAATTTCACTACATTACAATTATCCTTCCTCGCTGAATTCAATTGCAACAAGGTAAAATCTAAACATTGATGCCTTGAAAATAATAATAATAATAATACTGCATTACTCCCTAGTTCAGTTGTAGCAAGATAAAATCTAAAAATTGATTGCCTCGAAAAATTATAATCAATAAAACGCAACTCCCTTGGAGATATTCAATATTTAAGAATTTTTATTTTATTTTTCTACCTTTTCAAATAATTCTCATCATTGTTGCATCTTTCCAGTAAAGAAGATTTCACTTAACTACTGAAGGTCTTGTCATTCTTCCTAGAGACTTCTTAAATATTTTACTATCTTCCTTCAATACAGTCAAGTCCTTTGTATGGAAGAAGTTCATCTTTGATTGTATATCATTCAGATATATTTTTCAAACTCAATAGATTATCGAACTGGTCCATCAAAATATTTGAGTATGATAAAATTTCTACAGTTATAGTTTTGCCAAGGATTCTCACACATTGCAAGGAATGATTTCCTCCAATTTCCACGTTGTATATTATTGATTAAGTCATTATGTGGACTCAGGTTAAATTGCAAGATATTAATCTTAAATGGAGAATGAGTAGATTGATGCATGCATATCAAAAATCAATAGCAAATAATAAAAGTTCAAATAGAAATAATGATTAATAACATTTTGTTTCCACAGTCCATGATGATGTGAACAAGATTTTTGGAATAAATGTGTGCAAGTTTTTACATCAACATTTCAGATCATATTCCATGATCCATTATCAAAATGAAAATGATAAGCAGATAAAGAGAAGTCAGATAGAAATAATGATACTTTACCAATCTTAATACAAATACAGTGAACTCAATAATTAGCTACGAATTAAAACTCAAGGTTAAATAATAATATTTTCAATTATTTTGGCACCTGTAACTACATTGGTGGCAATAAATATTCCTTCCTCAACATTAATCACCCTTGCTGCATTGGTGATTTCAAAGGAAATATCTTGCCATGTTGATATTATTGACCCATTTTTATATGTCATTCACCATTCGGACCTTCTAGTTCTTGTGCATAGAGTTATTGAGTTAATGAGCTGGAATTTTGGTGCTTAGAGCCTGAAAAGGACTCAAGGCCGACCATGACAGAGGTGGCACAAGAGCCTTTGGGACATTAAATTTATGACAGTGAAAATCATGATTAAATATGTTCAACTTCTGTGGAGACAAAATGGCCCAATGAACACAATTGTTTTATTTAAAATTCTTCTAAAGTTTGCTTGAAAGTTTCTAAAAGTCTACTTTCACATTTTTCCTACATGTCTACCAAGGTAGTAGCAGCTACGACATTTGACATGATTCTTTGTTCATCTCATGTTATATTGCTTCCATTATAACAAAGGCTAGGAGAACACTAACGAATGCAATTTGATTGGTTTGGAGACCTGTTTGTTGTATATGGTGAAAATAGTATGTCTATCTCATGAGAAATCTTCTTTCTTCTATCAAGATTGTTTCTTGTATGACCCAATTCATTTCTATCTTTATGAAATAGTCAGAGTGAAAATTATTTTGAGCAGATTTGCTAATCCAAGACTCTTCTCTGAAATTAGTCATCTTGATTAGAGTTTTCTTACAATCACGCTTAAAGAACAAACACAAAAATATTGGACATATATGTATTTTAGATGAATTTGATACAAATCAAGGTGTAACAAATTTGCTACATAAGTTTACTTGTGGGCCCATAATCCATAGGTCCTTAGGATTCACTTCTTGCATTTGGACAAATGACACTATGTTTGAAATAAGTCGGCAAGAATAACATATTTATAAGATATGAAATCATATAGGCTCTTAGGATTAGACATGGGAACATGTCAAATCTTATAGGGGGGAGACTATCTATTCCAACCTTTTATATACAAGTAGTTTATGTGATTTTTTTTACATTTCTTTTATAAATAATTTTATTAAAATTTCGTATGTTGCCAAACTTATAAGAAAACAATAAGGTTATTGAAGATTCATATCAATAGATTTTTTTATTTTATTTTATTTTTATTTTTTTGAACTTTGGATCAAACCAAATTGGGACAACATACTTGAATTATACATCCTAGATACATGGATATACAAATTATAGCCTTACAAATGCCACACAGTTGGTATTTGTTGTTTCTCTTTTTGAATCTAATTACCTACGAGTCTTTGACAAAGTGATATATGTCAAAAGGTGTTATGACAAGATTAGATGTTACAAGAACTCTTTAATATTAATAGAAATATGATAATTTATGGTATTGGATTCTAAAATTGCCCAAAGTTTTGTTTAAGTTACCTTGTGAAATGGCATTTTAAGGTTAAGGAAGATTGTACCTAGAATTTTATGAAGTTCTATGTGGGTAGTCATAACATATTAATGTTTTCTTTTGCTCAAGGTGCTTAATGAATTTTGTTAGTACCATCTTTATCTATTGTATTCTGTTGTTGGACTTGATCAACCCAATAACCTTGTACAATTGCCTTATTAAATAGGACTAGGATTATATTTGTACATTGATTTTGATAGATAAAGAAAGAGGATATTCATGTAGTCTGGAATGCATGAATACCATCTTGGAATGTATGTTGAGTTTATTGATTATAATTTTATATAGTATGAGTGACCACATAGTATTGGATATGCATAGTAATTATTGTGTGATTACATTATAATACTTTAATAATTTAAAGGAGTTACATGAGTGAGTGAAATGATAAAGTTGAGGGATAGGAGGTTAAGTACATAAACTATAATTATCTTTTCAATAATAAATTCATGATATGTTTCATAAGACATCTATATAGTTCTCATCATAATTTGGATTGGAAAAGTGATTTTATTAAAATTACTTGTGAATTTACATAAGCAAATAATGTAGATAAGGTGTTATGAAAAATACAAGTATTCAATATTAGTATCTTCAATTACTGATCATATGCTTCTTTGAGTTGTGATGTAGATGAATATTGTGCTACTGAGGATAGTAGTTAATTTACAGAGGGAGAATTGTTATGAGACTTTTTCCTCGTGGAAAGAAAAAAAGAAAGAATAAAAGTAAAATAGAACTAATATAATAGTTCAAGAAATGAGTGTGATAAAACAATTATTGGAGTTTTCATGAGATGTTGTAGTGTAATTATTTTCAAAAGGGTGTGTTGGTTGGAACTACCCTTTGTGTTGTATAAAACCCCTGAAAAAATAAATAATTTGTACACATAGGAAGACAAAAAAAAGGAAAATCAAGTACAACACATTGTGGGAATAGGGTTCTATGTTAGTAGGTTGTGAGCAGGATGGAGAAGGGGCACTCCTATAGTGGGTGTCCAACTTGGGGTACAAGTGTGTGCACTAAGGATGGTCCTGGCCAAGGCATGGTTTTGTGGCACGAGTGTTGAGCATTGTTCTGATGGAACCAACACTTGTGTAGAGCAGAAAAGTACACTTTCCTCCCAAACTGATCATAGACAGAAGAGGCTGAACCAGGGTCCATTCCAGCAATAGTTGAGATTTTTGTTGCACCTATCAAAAGATAAGTGTTAATGTTGATAAATTATCTATGCAATAAAGTTGATTTAAATCCTTTGAGTTTATTGAATTAATAATTTATTTAGGACATGATTGAATGTATTTGAAGGCAATTGTTGATTAATTATTATGTTCAATTAATTTCAAAGTATTGAATTGAGAATGATATATTATGATAAAATTTGTGCATAAAAGTTTTTAGAATTATTCTGCAAATCAATTTAATTTTTGCATTTTTTGTTTGGGAATTAGTCTCGTTTCAGACTCACGAAAGATAACAAACATATATACAAGACAAAATTCCAACCAAAAAAGTTACAAAGGTTCCAAGAACCTTACCCTCAAGAAAATTAATGCTTTAGGTGCCAACCAAAAACTAGAAGCTCCAAGTAATCTTCATCTATGCTCTTGAGTTAAAATGTTCCTTGACCACATCCTTCACTAATTTGATAGGGCCCAACCCATAGGGCATCAAATTTCCCATGCATTCCTTTGTTTTCTAGTCTAGAATTTCACACAAGGACAATATCCCCACTTTGAAGATCTCTTTTTATGGCCCTCTTATCAAAGAGGTAAGTTTCATTTTCTATTATTTCATCATATTCCTTTCATAGGCAGCTCTTCTTGTCTCTTCCAATTTGGTCAACTTATGTATTATTTGGGATATGATGCTTTCCTCTTCCCCTTAAATCTACTACATCAACTTCTACATTGGAAATTTAAGGTTGACTAGCAACTTGGCCTCAATACCATACACCAATTCAAATGGGGTTTTCCCAATAGTGTTCTTGTAAGTTATTCTATCTACCCAAACATAAATTTTTAATTTATCATCCCACCTTTTCTTTTTCATGATGCTTTTGTTGCTTGATTCAAATTTTTTGTTTCCTTGTGGATGATAAGGTGAAGAATTTGTTAAAGAGATCCAATATTATGAACACATGCCAATAAATTCCTTGGATCTAAAATATGTTTCATTATCAACAACAATTCTTGAAGGCACACCAAAATTGGTGATTATGTTATTTAACACAAATTCAATCACCACATTTGAGGTTGTGTTCTTGATAGGAATTACTTCCACCCATTTTGTAAAATAGTTAGTAGCCACCAATATTAGCTTGTATCTGTTGTTGTACATTTCTACTATTTCCCCTATGAAATCAATACCCTGCTCTTGGAATGGAGCCTCTGTGAAGACGTAAGGAGAAGTACAACTATAAATTTCAACTTGCTAGAAAAACCTTTTTTAAGCATCATATATTTTCATAAATTTTTCCACATCCTTGAATGATGTAGGCCACCAATAACCCATCCTCATTATTTTATGAGTGGTGGTATTTTACATATCCTTATACCAAGGATAATATCTCAATTCGCATATTGTTTCCTTATACCAAGGATAATATCATAATCCATGATGACATTCCTCAATAACTCTTACTGGCCACTCTCTATGTAGACACCTTAAGAGCACACCATCTAGATTTCTCCACATCAATTGTAATTCCATAAGTACATACCTCTGACCTTCAAGGATCAATGCCCTTTTTTTATTTTCATTCAACTAGAGGATGATTCAGGTTCTCTAAATAAAATATTGTTTCCTTATACCAAGGATAATATCTCAATTTACTTCAACAACATTCAAATTCACCTCAACCATTAATTTTGCTAGGCCTTGAACTCTGACCAGATTTTTTTTGTACTATTGTGTCATACTCTTGGATCTTGTTGATCCATTTGCACCTTTTCCTTGATGCCTCTTGTTACACAAATATTTCCCTTAATGTGGCACAAAAGTGGTGATCTTGGCCTCTACAAGGTAGGGTCTAATTTTTTTTACATCTTTAACAAGAGCATATGCATGCTTCTCCATAATAGAATAGTGTAATTCAACATCTTTCAATTATTTTCAAAATAAATATATTGTTTTCTCATAACCATCATCATTTCTTTGTAATATAACAACAAAAATAGTATAGAAAGATGAAAAAGAAAATAACTAGAAAAGCTTAGAATAGTCTGGAATTTCTAGCACTAGTGCCTTCTTAAGTACATATTTTATTTTTGAGGAGGAATTAGTTGATTCCTTATCCCAATTAGAATATTGTCTCATATTTAACACTTTAGAGATGACATTTTATTTCTCAACAAAATTAGGAACAAACCTTAAAAAAAAATTATGTACCCAAAGAAATATTGGACTACTTTAATTATTTTGGGTTGAGGGAAAATATAAATGGGTTTAACATGTTTTGGATCAATCATTAACCCTTCCTTAGACATAATGTGTCCAAGGATCTTTCCCTCTTCCACACGTAAAATACAATTCTTGGGATTCAAAGGTATCCCTTACTCTAAGCATCTCTACAAGACTAACTCCAAGTGTTTTTAGTGATGATTTTAATCCTTGCAGTAAGTAGTTAGATCATCTTGGTAGACAACCATGTTCTCATTTATTATGCCTGCAAAGTCAACATCCATGGCCTTTTGAAGCATGGATTTAACATTCTTCAACATGAATGGCATTTGAACATACACAAAATTTCCACATGGCATAGTGAAATTTGTCTTATGCTACTTGAAATATTTGACCATGACTTGATTATAATCTGATAATTAATCCATCATAGACATCAACTTTGACCCTATCATCTGCTACAACAAATTGTCCATAGTAGGTAGTGGATAATTATTCCTTGAGGAACTTAATATTCAAATTTTTGAAATCTATGCAAAGCCTAATGTCCCCACTCTTTTTTTCTGAATGGAACACGATTAGACACCCATTCCAAACATCTAAATCATTTAACAATAATCCCTTCTCTCAGTCTCATCAATTTCTTCTGCATTTGAGGGGAAAGAGTAGGGTTGATAGGGCACTACTTTTGTCTAAATAGATTTTCACCAAGATCCAATGGAATGGTGTGCTAGAAAAAATCTTATCTATAATACTTAAATTCATCATAAACCAAGCAAGGCATTTTTTATACTTTCTTAATAATGCAATCAAAATTTTCTTCTTTATTGGTTTTAACTTTTTTTGATATAAATTATTTTAGGAGTTGATTCAGTTCCTAAATTTATACCTTCTATGTCTTATTCCTTTAAAAGATTATTTTTTGTCTTATAACAATCAGTACTATCAAACATCCTCTCTAAAGCAACACAACCTCTAGGAATGGTATTCATTTTGAGCTGGATGATTTCATTTCTAAAGATATTCTTTTTACTTTCCTCATCCTTCTCCACTATGGGTTGCCATTCAAGATCTGTTGGTTTGCAAAATTATTAATGCAATTCAAGAACTCATATATCTATTGTTAATCATTGAAGACTTGCCAATTGTAGATATTATCTAGAATACTAAGCCTGGTAAGAATTTTAACATCATACTTACAATGATGGGGAACAAAAGAAGCATCAAATTTTGATGCTAACACAACAAGTGCATCAACTACCATATGACTTTCTCTTTCACCCTAAATGATGTTGAATGCATCAAAAACTTCAATAGTATCCCAAATAACATTCCTATGTACTCTTAGCCTTCTTTCATTTATAATATATGTGCCTCTAACTTGAGACATAATTTTTGAATCAACATGCACTCTAATGCATTTGATCTCATATTTTGAATCCATGTTTAAACCAAGAAGCACAACCTAATACTCTATCATATTGTTGGTGCATTTAAAATTCAAACTAAAAGTGACTTATAGTCTTTACCCTTAGGGGACACTAATACAATTCTTTCACCATTACCTTATTTTTTAACATGTACCATCAAAATTCATATTCAAAATTCCATAATGTTATAGATTTTTATGTGGAGGAATCACATCAAAAGCATTCTTCTTATTAGATTTGTCATCATATTATCTTACTAAATAATTTGGCTCCACATCAACGTAACAAATCTTATTCTTTGGTTCATTAGGATTCTACATAATGACCATGATTTTATGTCATCTTTGTATTTGGACTTCTTTTCAACACAACATTATTGTAGCATAGGACAAATCCACTTAAAGGCTATCACCCATCAAAGCTACCCACTTCGTAGATAACAACATACTTCATTTAGCTAGACAATCAACTACGATAATATCCATTGAAATATTTTACCTAGGTATGTAGCAAGATGTATTGGAAAATTATTTATTATCCCAATTACATTCACCTCATGAGAATCCATGGCAAATAATTTACCATAATATTTTGAGAGTTGTAGTCCTAAGTGGTCTAGGAATTCCAATGGAATCACATTGTTGGATGCTCCAAAATCTAACAAACAATTATGAACCAACCAAACATTTATTAGCAAAGATGTATAAAATATGTCAATGGTTTGTTTGCTACCTATAAAAACAATTCCCAAATATATCTTAGGGGTCTCTTGTGCATTGAATTTGTCTACCCTGTCTTTGGGAACAACTGCAAATTAATTTGGTTGATCAAATTTGGTAGGGGTAATGATATATGACAATGTCCTTTCCCTATGCTTAGGTATCCTCAACAATTCTCTAATTGGCACTTGAACTTTTAACTGAATAAAGTATTGAGCCATGTCAATTGGTTGGTATGTAGGTAGAGGAGTATAAGATGGGACTGTCACAACATCAATGCTAGGTATGAAAGGTAGTACTTGATCATTGACAACAAGTTGATTTGTATTGACCATTTTAGCAGCACATAGAATGACACCAATAGAAAATGTAGAGTTGAACCAATAAATACAAGAGTTTTTGAGGAAAGGATTAATTAGAGAAAGTTTGAGCCCATGTGTAGTACCTATTGTACTTGCACCTAAGAAATATTGAGAGTGGAGAATGTGTATAGATTCAAGAGAAATCAATAAGATCACTATAGATTATTGATTCCCATTTCCAAGGATGGATGGCATTATGGACTGTTTGAGTGGAGTGAAGTATTTTACAAATATTGATCTCAAGAGTAGATATCATCAGATCAAGATTAAAGAAGGAGATGAATGGAAGACTACATTTAAGAATAATGACGGATTGTATGAGTGATTAGTGATGAATTTTGGATTGACAAATGCACTGAACACTTTCATGAGATTGATGAATGAGGTATCAAATTCTTGGGTAAGTTTTTCATTGTGTACTTGGATGATATTCTGATTTTTAGTAAGACTAGAGAGGAAATGTTTTTGCACATCTAGCAAGTATTGCAAAGGTTAAGAGAAGAGAAATTGTTGATTAATTTCAAGAAGTGTAGTTTCATTAAGACAAAGTTGGTATACCTTGGATTTGTTATCTTTGCTAAAGGATTGAAGATGGATCTAGAGAAAGTGAAAGAAATTTTAAATTGGCCCACACTTGTAGACATTGGAGAGGTGGAGTCATTCCACGGATTAGCTATTTTCTATTGCAAATTTATCAAGAGTTTTAGTAGTGTTTGTAACCCCATGACAGAGACAATGAGAGGAGATAATAAGCATTTTAAGTGGACATACGAAGCATAAAAGAGTTTAAATTGTTGAAGAAGAAGGTAGCAGAACAACTAGTGTTAGCATTATTGGATTTTGATAAGGTATTCCAAGTGGAAATGCAATTGGAGCAGTGTTGAGTCAAGAAGGAAGAGTTGTAGCTTATTTCAGTGAGAAGTTGAATGATGCCAGAAGAAGATACTTTATTTATGATCAAGATTTCTATGCTATAATTCAAGCCTTGAAGAAGTGGATACATTACTTGTTTCCTAAGGAGTTTGTGTTGTATACAGATCATCAAGCTTTACAGTATTTGAGTAGCCAAGGGAAGTTGAATCAGAGATCTACGAGATGGGTTAAGTTCTTGTAGAGTTATACATTTGTGTTGAACCATAGGAGTGGAAAGTCAAACAAAGTTGTAGATGCACTAAGTAGAAGGAGGAATTTCATGATAAAGATGAGAGTGGAAGTATTGGGATTCAAGGAGTTGAAACATATGTATGAAGGGGATGCAGAATTTGGTGAAACATGGAGAGCATGTAAGGAACCGATAGTGACAAACTCGAGCCAATGGTTGGATTATTTTGTTCAATAAGGTATGTTATTCAAGGAAAATTAGTTGTGTATATTGAAGAGTTCAATGAGGGAGAATTTGATCAAGGAAAAGCATAGTGGAAGATTAGCAAGACATTTTTTAGTAGACAAGACAGTAGCTTTGGTGAGTGAACATTATTTTTGGCTACAAATATATGAGGATGTAAGGAAGTATGTTTAGAGTTGCAAAATTTGTCAAGTTGCAAAAGGGAGTAGTCGGAAAACTAGATTGTATAAACCTTTGATAGTATTGAAGATAACTTGGGAATATTTGAGCATAGATCTCATATTAGGATTTCCCATAACACATAGAGAATATGATTCAATTATGGTAGTAGTGTATAGATTTTCTAAAATGACACATTTAATTCCTTGTAAGAAGACTAACAATGTTGTGCATGTTGTTGACTTATTTTTCAAGGATATTGTGAGATTGAATGGATTACCTAAGAGTATTGTTTTAGATAGACACCAAATTCATTGCATAATTTTGGAGGACTTTGTGGAAGAAGATGATGTAGACACTCTGAATTTTTCCTCACAATCATCCTATTTTTCGTCTATTAATTAAATAGATATTATTATCTATTTAATTAATTCATTTAAATACTTTCTTATATTCATTCATCAATGCATTTATAAGCATTTATCCATATTATAAGAATTTGTCCATTTGCATAGTCAATCATTTATCCATTTATCCATCTGCATAATCAGTCACTTATCCATTTCATATTACTCCATTTTGCATTAATTATCAAAATATCCATACATGAACCTTTATCCATTTACATATTTCATTAAAAAAATTAAATACATAAAATCATTTAAAATATATAAATCCATTTTCATTAAATCAATCATTTAAATTCAAAAATTCGCTTTAAATATAATTCTAAACCTACATCATATCATAAATCATCTCATTTATCTCTCATTTCAATCAATTTCAATTAATTCCACTATGCATTTCTCCATATTTTATCCCACATCTCTCCCGTAACTTGTATTCACCCCGTGAATTCATCTATAAAATCCCTCTCCCTTCTCACCAAAGAGGATACACATTCGATTTCGAGATTCGATTTCAATCATCCAATTCTCTCTTTCATTCATTACAACTTCTTGTTTCACTTGTTCTCATAAAAATATGAGAGCATCAAATGCATAAATCAAGATCATGGTGAAATAGGAAAATAATGGAGCTGTTTTTCTCTTTGAATGCACTTGTTTTTGTTTTTGCATAGTTTAGTTTGTGTTTTTAATTTGTATTCATTAGGAAAAATTTCATTGATGTAATGTTGGAAATGCTTTGAATCTAGTTATAGTTTCAATTAGCTTTTCAGTTTTCAACATGCACAAATGAAAATAGATTTCAAGTTCAATTCAACATATCACCCACTTATGGATGGAAAAATAGAGGTAGTGAACAGAAATTTGGGTAACCTATTGAGATCTTTGGTTGGAGATAAAGCGGGAAGTTGGAACATAGTTTTATCATAGGTAGAGTTTGAATACAATAATTCAATGAACTAGAGTACAGGGAAGACACCATTTCAGATTGTTACCAGGGTTAATCCTAGAGGAGTTGTAGAGTTAAGGGACATTAGTATGGAGAATAAGAGGAGTGCAAAAGTAGAAGATTTTGTAGATTTTATGGAGACACTGAATAATCAGGTCTGAAATTATTTGGAATCTACATGAATGGTAAGTATAAAGAGAAGGCATATGAACACCAGAGACATAATGAATTTGTTGTTGGAAATGAAGTGATGGTATATCTGAGGAAGGAGAGATTTATAGTTGGTACATATAATAAGTTGAAGATGAGGAAGTTTGGACCATGTAAGATAATTAGGAAGTTTGATTTTGGAAATGCATATGAAGTGGAGTTACCAAAGACATTGGGTATTTCACCTATTTTCAATGTTGTATACATATATGAGTTTTATGAAGGATATTCAAGTGGTAGTAATGATGAAGTGGATTTGAAAAAGTAGTTACCACATCAGGAACCAAAGGAGATTGAGTAGATTTTGGATACTAGAACTGAAAGAAGCACCAAGAACAAGTAGTATACAAAATATATTGTGAAGTGGAAAGGCCGACCAGTGGAGGATTCATCAAGGATTTCTTAGGCTGAGGTGCACCACCGTAGTTTTCCTCTTCACTCTGGAAATTGAGGGACTCACTTTTCTTCCAACCTTGGGTGTCTGATGTAGGAGCATCCCTAGTTGTAAAGTAATCCTATGTCAACCAAAAATAATTCTTTTCTTGTATTGCATTTAGTAGAAGTTTCAGTAGTTCATTCTTAATTTTACCACATTATTGTTTCTCAACTTGTGAAGCAAGATATAGCACCTACACATCAACATCTATCACATATCTATATTCCACATCATTTGCAGTTGTCTATTGAAATTTATTGCTCTCAGAATTTCACTATGTTACTAGTCAAAGCATTTGGGGCTGACCTAGTCCAGATTCTTAGTGTGGACCTATTTCAGATCATGTGAAGCTAAATGTGACATCATTCAAGAATATTGGGTTCATTGGGACCTATCTTGGAGATTTGAAAGTTAATTCATTTTGTTGGGAAATTTATGCCTCAACTTTCTGGATCCCTTTCAAACTTGGGCATTTCTCCATGTTTTTGGCCTTTACCATTGCACCATTGCAAGCTTACTTTGGTGGTGTGGTTGAGCGGTTTACCACTTTATCGAGGGCCACCCTTCTTGGTCCAACGGTTGGGTGGTGTCACCACCATACTGCGGTGGTCTCTTCCCTGGATTGGTGGTGGCGTGGTGAAGGCTCGTCGGTCCACATGGTTGTTACCTCCTTACTGCAGGGGTCACTCAAAGGTGGCATGGTTGGCGAAGCAAAGTCCTACCTCCTCACTGTGAGTTTTTCTCACTGGGGGTGCGGCAGCACGATGGAAGAGCGATGTCCTACCTCCTCACCGCGAAGGTTGCTCATCGGGGGCACGATGACGCAGTGGCAGAGTGAAGTCTTACCTTCTTACCACGAAGGTTTCTTATCGATGGTGCGGTGGCGTGGTGAGTGGCGCCTTACCTCCTTATCATAGGTTCTCTATCTGGCGGTGGAGGTAGCGCGGTGAGCGATGTGGGAGTGGCCACTAGCAGTTGAAGGGTGGTAGTTATCGCCTTACCGTGGGTAGTGAGAAGTATCACCGTGGTGGCCATGATAAGACCATTGGTGGTCTGCCAAGGTGGTCACTACCCTACCACGGGGTGGCCCAGTGGCCTTCATGGTAGCGCAGGTGTGACCGTGGTGGTTTTCCTAGCAATCACCGCCATACTGTGATGGGAAAAACCAAGCCCAGCAGTGGCACGGTTGTAGGTAGAGAACGGGTCGACACGAGCTCATTGCCATACCACAGTGGATGTTTGGACTTGGAATGGTAGCGTGGGGGAAGCTAGTATGAGCTCGAAGCTCGGTCGTTCGAGCTTCACTAAGCTTGACTCAAAGTCAAAGCGGTGAACAAATGAGAAAGTGACATGTGGAAAGATCTTTAAGATCTGATTGGCCGAAAGCTTATTTTTTGATTGCGATAGGCTGCATTATTTGAATGGAAGTTGATGGACATGTATCTGCAACCGATTTAATGCTACGTGGCTTGATGCATTTGTAGAAAGGCAGTGCACGTTATTAGAGAATGATGGAAGCTTGCAAGTAGGATAATTAATTATCCTGATGACTATTGATTACTTGAACGGGTAGAACAGGTAAGCACACGATAAGAGATTACAAAGTAATCTCATGTGCAAGATCAAGGATGATGAGCAAAGAGAGAGAGGCTAAGAGTGTTCAAGTGGTTTGGCATATTGTTGTAACCGTGAACACTTAGAATTTCAGATCTGAAAAGATGTGAACTTGAGATGCCTAGAGGTTGGGTTGGCCATGAGGCTAGCTGAGATAGTCAACTGAGGAGCTGAAGGGAATCTACATAGTATTTCGTTTGAAGAAATTGTAACTGTGTGAAGATTTTGTATATTGTGTTGTTTGCTTTCTCTAGATGGACAAGATGTAATCTTTTGAAGAGAATAGCTCTGAGATTGTATTGTAACTGTTTGTTGTTGAATAATACAATTTGAGCTGAGTGTTTTGGAGGGTGGGGTTTTTTACTTGAAAATGTTTTCCCAATGTAAATCTGTGTGTCTACTTGTTTGTCTTTCATGGTTGTTTGATTATGCAAACTGAATCTATGCTTGTGTTGAATCTGTATCTTGTTAGCATTTAATTTTCTCATAAAGATCAATGGGGGATCCACTGTGCCTATTTTTGCTTTATGGCATAGTTTGTGTCTTTGATGTGATATGAAGAAATGAAAATCACTAAGGCACTGCTATTCTAGACGTCTTTTTTATGATGACAGACCCTCCATATCCCCAAAAAGTGGTATTAGAGCTGGTTAAGGGAGGTCAGGGCTTGTTCATGATACCAACACCTGGTATCAGAACCTTCTCTTGGTTACTGAAGTTCTGGGTATTTCTCCTGTGGTAATTTCTTAGCCTGGCAAGCTTGAGGAAATCTAGAGAAATTTGTTTTTGCTTGATCCTTTCGATGAGTGGAAGTTCCTGCTTCTTTGATTCAACACACAACTTGAATGACGGTGGAGAAGGATGGAGTTGATCATATTGTGGCAATGTGGTTTGAGGCTCCTGTTTGGAAGCAAATGGTCCTAATGCAAGGGGTGTGAGGTATACTTATGGTTGTGTTGCAGTAGAGCATGGTTCATACTGGGTGTCTATATGAGAGGCTCCCTAGTGGAATGGATTTTCTTGTGTAGTTGTTTATCCATGGAGTATTGTGCTTGTGTTGGGTGTTCTTAGAATTGAAGGTGGTTTCTCTGTTGCTCTAATTGCATGAAGGCCATGAAGTTGATCTAGGTGGTATGTAACTTTTGTATAGCCTAGCTCTCTCATATACCTGTGCATGGTTGTGGTTTTGGAACTAGTCTAAAATGGACTTGTTGTTCCTGCTTACCTGTATCTTGCACTAGCATGTTTCAGATTCATGTCTCTGTCTCTGAAGGTTTTTTGTAGATTTTCCTAAAAAGTCTATGATGCATATTCATGTTTCTTCATTGTTATGGTTAACCATGATGGTTGTGTACAAACTCCTAAGTCATCTAGATGAACAATGAATATGGATACGCATGTGTGTTTTATAAACATTGTGGTTTTGCAAGTTTTACACGGTCAAGGAAAACTTGTGGTTTATGGAACTATTGTACAACTATTTTCTAGACCCTGGCTTTTCGGGTGGGACTAGAGGAGATAGTTATAGTTCGACATGGTTTTGAGAAGGTGTGATGTCTTCTCTGCGTAGGAATGTTGGTATGTGTTTTTCATTCAGCATTTTTGTGATGTTTTCTTTGTTGGTTTCCTGGACTATGGTGCTTGAGTTGTGGACGTGATTGGAAAATTGGATATGTTGCTGATCTGGTGTTTGAGTCAAGTTGTCTATGTGGTTTTTCTCTTTTATGATCTCAGTTTTTCATTTTCTAGTGCGATGATAGATTTGCAGGTTTTTCATTGTAGTGGATCTCTGAGTTGTGTAGTTGGTGGATTAACTACCCATTGAATGCAGTGAGACAACTCAGAAGTGGACTATCAATATCCACAAGGTTCCTTCTGTGATGGTGCAGATCTATTAGTTAACCTTGTTTGTGGTCACTTGTGCATTGGTGTGGTTGTTTTGAGATGAGAGGATGGATGGCATTTGAGTACCTGAATAGTCATTTATGAAGACCTCTAGCATGTGAATCACGATGTCATGAAGAGCTTGATACACTAGCTAGTGTAAGCTTTTGATAGTGATGGTGTTGACTACATGATCTTGGTGTTGTTCGGCGTTTTTGTTTGGTGGACATATTGTCAGTTGTACCTGGAGGTTGTTTGGATCAATAGATGGTTGGTCATGATGCTTGGAAAGCTCAATGTCATGGTTTAGTGGGAGATTTATTAGTGGTTGTGGATTCATCACTTGTTGGTGAATAATCTTCTTTGGTGTTGCAAATGTTTCGGGTGGAGCTCTTAGATCCTGTTGCTGCAGAAGAGTTCTTTCGCATTTTCATGGTCACTATTTGAAGATGTGCAACATCTTGGAGCCATGGAGGACTCTTGCGAGTTTCGGTTGAGTTGTTGGTGGTGCTTGATGGGTGATGATTGGTTTAGAGTATGTTTACTTGATGTCAAGTGTACTCTTGCTTGGGCATTAGAGTTTTGGCATGTTGCTTTTCTCTTGAGACCATGGATAGTTCACCTAAAGCATGGTGTCTCCTAAGGAGGATGGTAATATCATGGTGTCATGATAAGTTCATGTTCCTAGGTTTGGAGCTTTGACAGTGATCTAGTTTTTTCTTTATGTTTTGAGTACTCTGGTCATATGCTTGAGGAGTTCATGTTAAGTGTAGTAATGCAGTTTGGAGTTAGCATGAGATGACAAGTTGTTGGTGCTCATGGATGCATGGAGAATAAGGTGAGGATGGAATTCTTTTGAGATTTTTTTTGTTTATAGTTGAAATTTCAAGCAGCCTACACCTTGGTTGAATGCGAGTTCAAAAGAGACCAGGGAAGAAAGTGCTCTTGGGTAAGTCACGATGGCTTGTATATCTTGGAGGAGCATTTTTTTGTTTTTTCTCTTGGTCTGCTTGGCGATGATGTTTTTTTTAAAGGTATTTGCCCATTATATCTTTCAAATGTATTATATGCTTATCTTTCATAGATATGAATCTTGAGTTGTTTTTTTAATATTCTGGAGGATTCATAATGGAAGGTGGATAGTATAATGTATCATCTTGTGCTTTTGAGGACTGGTAAAAGATGTTTATATGGGTTAGTTTGATTTTATTTGAGATGCTTACATTCATGGAACTGTTGGATGTTGTTAGGGAATTTTCGTTGGGATGTGAAGAAGATCATTTTTGGCACAACTGGCTTTAGAGATGTATGTAGGAGGATGTTCTACAAATATATGTTGTGCAGCAGTTCTCTCTTTGGTCTTGGTTATCTTCCTAGAAGTTTTTTTTTATCCTATGTTGGGTGTGAAGAACTTAGAAGAATTCTAGAAGACTATTGAGAGAAATTTTTCTTGCAGCAGGTGGTTGCAGGTTCTGCATATCATTGTGGATAATTCCTTGGTACTTCATGGTAACATTTTTCTATATGTTGTTATTGGTAGACTGGTTATTGCCTTTAATCATTCAGATTTGGCATTACCTATGCAGTGGGAGTTCTTGTGTGTGCTTTGTCTTTGTTGACTGGTCGACACATGGTGCTCGTATTCTACTATTGATGGGTTGGTTGTGTTGCTGGCATGAGTTTACTAATGGTGGATACCTTTGAGTTATGGGTGATTGAATGGAATAGCACGAGCTATGGGTGTTGTTTTTCACTCGCATGGGTTTGATCATTTGGATGAGGGCAGCCAGTTTTGTGGTTGCTTTTCTATCTGATGGTTTATCTTATTCTGGAGATTGGTTTCTCATTCTGTGTTTATGTTTGAGTGCTTTTTTGTTGCTGCTATGGTGCCTTTGCCACCTGAAGGATATGATGCTTGTGTTCCGGAGACTGGTGCATATACAACTTGGCTTGTTCCTTTTTCCTATGTTAGATGTTTGGAGTTGTAGCCTGAGATGGTGGAAATTTTTTGAATGCCATTACAGTTGTCTTGGTCCTTGTTCAAGTTTTGGAGAAATCCAGTAAGTCTTCGTCAAGTGGGAGATTGTTGGGAAATTTATGCCTCAACTTTGTGGATCCCTTTCAGACTTGGGTGATTTCTCCATGTTTCTGGCCTTTACCGCTGCACCGCTTCAAGCTTACTTTGGTGGCACGGTTGTGCGGTTTACCGCTTTACCACGGGCCACCCTGTTTGGTTCGACGATGTCACCACCTTACCGCGGTGGTCTCTTCCCTGCACTAGCGGTGGCATGGTGAAGGCTCGACAGTCTATGTGGTTGTTACCTCCTTACCATAGGGGTCACTCAGAGCTAGTGTGGTAGCGTGGTTGGTGGTGCACTGGCGAAGCGAAGACCTACCTTCTCGCCTCGAAGGTTGCTCACTGGGGGTGCAGCAGTGTGGTGGCAAAGAGATTTCCTACCTCCTCACTGTGGAGGTTGCTCATCAGGGGCGCGGTGGCGTAGTGGCAGAGCAATATCTTGCCTCCTTATCGTGGAGGTTGCTTATTGGTGGTGCGGTGAGTGGCATAGTGGTGGAGTGGTACCTTACCTCCTTACCGCGAGGTCTTTGTCTGGCGGTGGAGGTAGTGCGGTGAGCGACGTGGGACTGATCACTGGCAGTTGAAGGGTAGCGGTTATGTTTGGTGATTATCATCTTACCGTGGGCAGTGTGAATTCTCACCGCGGTGGCCACGATAAGACAGTTGGCGGTCTGTCAGGGCAGTCACTGCCCTATCGCGGGGTGGTCTGGCAGCCTCTGCGATAGCGCAGGTGTGATCATGGTGGTCTTCCTAGCAGTCACTACCATACCGCAATGGGAAAAACCAAGCCCAATAGTGGTGCGGTTCCAGGCAAAGAACGGGTCGACATGAGCTCACCGCCATACCGTGGTGGATGTTTGGACTCAGAGCAGTACTGCGGGGGAAGCCAGTATGAGCTCGAAGCTCAGTTGTCCAAGATTGACTAAGCTTGACTCAAAGTCAAAGCGGTGAACGAATGGGAAAGCAACACGTGGAAAGATCTTTAATATATGATTGGTCGCAAGCTTATTTTCTGATTGCAATAGGCTGCATTATTTGAATGGAGGTTGATGGACATGTATCTGCAACTAATTTAATGTTGTGCAGCTTGATGCATTTTTAGAAAGACAATCCAGGTTATTAGAGAATGATGGAAGCTTGCAGGTAGGATAATTAATTATCCTAATGACTTTTGATTGCTTGAACGGGAAAAATAGGTAGGCACACAGTAAGAGATTATAAAGTAATCTCATGTGCAAGATCAAGGATGATGAGCAAAGAGAGAGAGGTTGAGAGTGTTCGAGCGGTTTTTCATATTGTTGTAACCGTGAACACTTAGACTTTCAGATTTGAAAAGATGTGAACTTGAGATGCCTAGAGGCTGGGTTGGCCTTGAGGCTGGCTGAGATAGTCAACTGAGGAGCTAAAGGGAATCTACATAGTATGTCATTTGAAGACATCGTAACTGTGTGAAGATTTTGTATATTGTGTTGCCTTCTTTTTCTAGATGGATAAGATGTAATCTTCTGAAGAGCATAGCTCTGAGATTGTATTGTAACTGTTTGTTGCTAAATAATACAATTTGAGCTAAGTGTTTTGGAGGGTGGGTTTTTTTACCTAAAAAGGTTTTCCCCATGTAAATATGTGTCTACATGTATGTCTTTCATGGCTGTTTGATTCTGCAATTTCAATATGTGCTTGTGTTGAATATGTATCTTGTTAGCATTTACTTTTCTCAGAAAGATCAATGGGGGATCCACTGTGCCTATTTTCACTTTATGGAATAGTTTGTGTCTTTGATGTGATATGAAGAAATGAAAATCACTAAGGCACTGCTATTTTAGATGTCTATTCTATGATGACAGACCCTCCATATCCCCTATACATTTCGTGTAGAGCTATCTTTCCATATTTTGAGGCCAAAACTGATATATGATTACTCCTCGGGCTATTAACTGTTGTGGCCAACATGGACCTATTTTGGAGCTTGAGGATCATATTTATAATAATTTTAATTTATTTTAGATCAGCAATTAGTTATCAAGTAGGCTAGAGATATGATTCAGATCATTAAATTTTCACAAAAACCCTTGGGGGCATATAATAAGGTCTATTGGCCAGTTGTATTATTGTAAGCCCTTGTGGTAGGCTTGTGAGCCCTGGATATTCACCCTTGAGGCATATGTTGTATGTAATATTATCAATTCAATGAAGTTTCATGTTTGCATAACAATTTGTTGTGTTATTTCCACTGTGTTGACTCATTTTTGCATGATTCATATTATTCCTTTTGGAAGCCTCCTACTCTAATTGCACCACATAGGCATCTAGCTTATCTACATTGAAATCATCATAATATTTGAGTGTACCTTCATGCTCTTGGAATTATTTCTCTTCATCAAGTGCGGATATAATAGCACACTTTAATTGATCATGAGGCAAGTAGCATATATCACACCAAAATTAATCTTGTTGAAGATTCACATGATCCTTCCTCATGGGATCACTAGTGGGTTTCTCTTGGTACCCTTGTTTGAGTTTCTTGGTACTACTTTTTTTATTACCTCTGGGTCTCTTATATCAATCATAATTATAGGTTTTTTAATACAACCTCTGGCCCTCGTTAAAATGTGTAGGAGTAGCATTAGAAAGCATACCTTTCTTATTTATTACAAATTTGTATGTTAGGTCCTTCATAGCTCCCATCAGCTTGTCCAGTTTCTCTTCAACAGTGAGAGGCTTGCTAGAAGTTGCTACACTTGGTTTCAAAAGTTTTACATCAACCCTTACGTTGTATTTCCAAAAGGATCTCGGGTTGATTTCTATGTTTATTGCATTACATATCCCTCAAGATCTGAGGGATCTTATCTCTCAAAAGATAGCCCAAATTGGAATCAAATGCTCCAAAATATAGAACAAGGCACATAGATTCATTTGGCATTACTGAGGGAAACACTTTACTCATTGTCATAATTAATATATTTTTGAAATCAATAACCAATTCATTTACCCCTTTTTTGATGGTAGTTAGCTCATGGATTGCAAAATTTAGGTCTACTCTTTCTCCATATTGCAATCGGAAGCCCCTCATCAACTCATCCCATGAGTCTATGTTATTATCTGGAAGAATTTTGTACCATTCATTTGTAATATCTTCTAGTGAGTACACAAAAATATTCATCATGGCATCCTCATCTTCTATCTCATATTCATTAGTGATGTCAATAAAATTCCTTAAGTGGTCTCAACAATTATAGCAATTATTACTTTGTAATTTTGGCACCTTCCCTCTAATATCAGTTACAATTGGATTGGGACAATTAGAAATGCCAAATAAATCAAAATATCTATATCTCTTTAATCTCAATGGTGGTCTCACTAGAAAAATATTTGAGCCTATCTTCTAGAGTTGACCCAATGTTCTACACTAAATTTTGTTGTGATATATTAGGCTTTTGATTTTGCTGCACAATAGGCACTTGTTGATTTAGAACAACTTGTGCAAAATTTTGAGGTAGAGAGATATTTTTTGGAGTAATATTTTATAGGGTCTACTAAGGAAGGTTCTAATTTTGATTCAATAGTATGGATTGTTGAGCTAATTGCGTACATTGTAGTGCAATTTGTTCCTCTATTTCATGTTGTCTTTCTCTGAGATGATCAATAAGATCAATGTGTTGATCTAATTCCCTTTCTCTATGCTCATTATCTAACTGAATATTTGGCTCAACATCTTGGAACGGTGTTTCTACTTCCTACTCAAAGGTTTGACTATCATGTTTTCCTTCCCTTTGATTTCTCAAAGGTGGAAGCACATGATTTCTTATGGGTGAAATTAGAGGAGCACCATATCTACATTTTATACTAGGATTTGTTTCCTTTCCATACCTAGCATATTGATATATAAAATTTATTCTAGTAGTTATCAATTGAATTATCTAATCTATATTAATCAAAATCTTGATAAGTATATCTTCTACCTGAAGTACTTTCTTTTTTAGTATTTCTTAAAATATGTAAAGTGGACTTACTTGGATTTTTAGCTTTTCATTATTCTTGCATCGGTAGAACTGGTTTCAGGCATTTCTTGACCTATGGAATGCTAATATTCTTTCATTATTTATCTTCTAATACAAAATTTTAGATCTTCCTTGATAGAGTCACTAATCCTTGAAGAAGAAAATAATCAAAATCTCCAAACTTCTAATTTCAAACCAAAGACCAACACTTTCTTAGTTGCACCATGTTCATTAAGTAGTGTGCGTCTTCAAAATTATTATTGATTTATCTTTTCTCCAACAATAGTGCCAATTGGTTGGTGATCTGAGTCGTAGACCCCAAATCCCTAAGGTTTGATAATTTCCCAAGTGCTAGGGTTGTGAAAGATGGGAAATCACCACAAACCTATCTTTAGGTTGGGAAACTAAGGACCAATTTTTGAAGTGGGTAAAACCTCCTTCACTTTTGGCTCTACAAGACCAAGGGGCTATCCCTAAGGTGCTAGTTTGATAATTGAAAGACTAAAAAATTACCTTACAACAAATTATACCCACTACATAACGTATTCCTATACTGGTATCACAATATACCTATGTGCTAGTTTAGATATGTAAGGATGAACACCTACTTGAAAAGATGATCTACCATAATATTTTTCAATGAATGATTTTTTTGAAAACACCTTTTAGTTATAGACATTCAGACATGACAATAGAACACACACTAATAAAAATTGAAATATGTTTGAATTGATTTATTATGACTGTTTTAAGGATAATGTGGAGAAAAACCCAATTATAGATTGGTGCCTTTATCTAATTGGGCAACATAGTCTTCATGTTCATACCAAACTTGAAATAACTGAAACCAAGGTGATGCATTAATCAACACACCACAAAAGAATATGCCTTCCAAAATGCACAAGGAAGTTGGGCTCTACAAATACATTCAAAAAATCGTAAATAGCTACAAAATATCAAATGAATGTACTTAGTAATCTAGAAGCATGCCTATACATTTATTTTATTATGCTAGAAAGATACCTTACAAAGGATTTACAAAGATTTTATAGTCATCTTCCAACCCAACTAAACAACACACATCCAAAAATGCATAACATGCACATGGAGACACTCAATGAATGTTGATTCTTCTATTAATCAGTTGATCTACAAAGGTTACAAGTGTCATCACAAACTTTAGAATGAACCCAGATCATTACAATGTAAAAAATATCTATGAACTGTTTAGTGTTAGTTGTTGTGTCCTATGAGGTTTGCGTGGCAGAGTGTTGCATCAAATCAATTATTTTATTTTTATATCTTTCACTTTCATAAACATACATTAGTGAGGATTCCAAGAGAAACCAATGAATAAATCTACAAGATTGATGCAGGAGCATCCAGTGGTGTAAGGGCAATCCTACATCACCCAAAAATATATTTACTTTCATTTAGATTTTTTTTTTTGTAGATGTTTTTGCATTTCTGGATACCCTTTTCGTCGAAGAAGAATTCCCAACTTTCAGAACTGCTTTTCTGCTTTTTCTGCTCAACTGCTATTTTTAGCAGGTATGAATTTGAAGGCGTGAGGAGACAAAAATTTAAGGGAAGCTTCAGGACATAATAATAAACACTTTGGTGAAAGAATCAGATCAAGAGCATTTCCGGTTCAAAAGTTATTCAAGTTTCAATTTTGCTTTTTGCCTTATGAAATCTTCGGAGCTAATTTTGAGGTACTTAGAGGCTCCGGATGGGCCTGAAAAATTGGCGGAATACGAAAGTGGTTAGCCTTTAGGCCCCACTTTCCGGCAAGAGATCTTCGCGAGAGCTTTCCGAAAAGGTATTATCATTGAAGATCTGATGGTTAGATCTTGAGTTAGGGCTTCCGAAAGTTGGTGCATAATTTGAATCCCGTTTTTGGCTCCAAACAAAGAAACGGGCTATTTATGGGCGAGTTACTATTTCTTTTAGGCAGTTTTTGGGGAAAGAAGATCGCATGCTGCGAATAGGGGAATTTCTGTAGTTTCTTTCTGTAATTTGCATGTATGGCAAAAACTGGAGGATTTGAGATCCTCTGCATGTAGGAATTTCATACTTTGAAAATAATAAGATTTGCTAGTTTTTCTGTGTGATTTTCTGTGTCTCGGGTTGCACCCTCATCAAAGATTAAAATAAAGAAATGAAGTTGAAAACCCTTAAAGGCAAGGTGATGGTTTTGGTGAGGAATAAATATGATAGTAGAAATTTTCTGCCTTAACAGGATTTTGAAATCTTTCTAGCCAGAAAGTAAAATGATTTCATAAGAAAAAGAGTATACAATGGAGTAGATTTTAGTAATGCTAAAAAAATAATTATATGATTCACAAGGCTTGCAGCTACTTGAAAAAGGCATCGCCCAAAAAATAGTAAAAAGAGGTGACCAAAAAACAAAGACAATGAGCAGGTAGTTAAAGTTGTTGGGTTTCCTGAATCTTCCACCTATTTTTGTGTGCTTTTATCTCTACTTACTGATTGGCTAGATTTGATTGAATAACAAGAAAAAGACTCTCTGATTTTCTTTTCTTGTAATGTATGTTGTGATAGAGTTCATATTAGCACCCAACTATAAGAGTAAGGAGATAACCTTGAATAACTTATATTTAGAGACACTATGTATTTTATGATATATGCAACTTATAATTTACTATAATTAAGTGTGCACTATATTTGTAATTATTTATCATGCTAATGTTTTTTCAACTGAATTTTAAATCAGATCTTACTTCAGTATCTTTGACTCATATTTATGTATGGTTTGGATTGTTTGATGCATGTATGTGATTTATTGTGTTATCCTGATGACTAGAACATGGTATGTGTTACAAATCTATGGTCAAGAAGATAGTGAAATGATGCTTATTCTTGGCTTCTGTCCTTTTACTTTCTATAATATTCTCTTAGTTTATTTATTTTCCTCTCAAAGTTATCTTAGAATAGGAAGGGAGTCATCCCTCAACCAAGACATTGAATTCTTGGTCATGTCCCACATAAACTAATTATTCATTTTTTGTTGGTTCTATGTGGTGCATTGGTCTTGAATTAAACCTTTATACCAATTAATGGCTATATTTTTATTTTGGTGAAAGTGTCAATAAATTTTGGCTTATTTTATCTATTTGGAATTTATGATACATCTAGATAATGAGAAACAACAATATATTTTAAAAAATAAGGTACCATGGATTCTTATAGTGAGATCACACTCCATTGTTTAATTTAGGTTACCATATTTTTGGAGATTCTAAAATATTGATTATTCAGCTTGTTGGAAGAGTATTTGTATACAAAGAATAAATCAAAAGAGCCTATTTCTAGTCACATGATAGAAGGAAATTGAATGATATTTTTTTAGGAATATTTGGAGTTTCAAAATGAATATTTAAACAACTCTATAAAATCTAATATAGTAAAGCGAGATGTGTACAAAAAAAATTATTAAATTGTGTATTTTTATTACACTGAGATAAAACCTCTGAGGCATTTATAAAGTAGGTCTTATACATTAGAAGACAAAGGAATTGTGGTGAGAATAAGCAGGGTTTGCAAGAAAAACAAAGAGTAGGTGTTTCGCATGGGTCAAGGTAACCAAGAAGAATACGTGAGGAACTCATGAAGCATATATTTTGTAAATAGTCAAATAACATTGATGAAGATGGGGTCGAGGCCACTAAATGGGCGTTGCAAATGATAATGGAGTACTTGGGTTATTTGTTGAAACCTTCACAAAAACCCTTGCATAGAAAAAAAATACCACAGAGCTAAATGATGTGCATGGGGGAGGCAAGTTATTTGCTGAAACCTGTGAACTACAAAAAATATAAAACCCTAACTTAACAAAAACTGATTCACACAAAACCCTAACTTGTAATATATAAAAAAACAAAATTAGTACAAAACATGCACTTAGATATCACAAAAGCACAATTTTGAAAGAAAATAATGTTGGAAGATTGAATACAAAAGGAAGAATACCAGGGGTTCAATAGCAATTTGTAGGAGATTTCTTCACTTGAGCAACCTCCAACGACAATCAATTTGTCCGAACATGCAAAATACCCACACCCATTTCTTTTTTTTTTTAATTTTATATTTCAAATATTTGGTCAAAACCTTTTCAACCAAATACATGTGGCCACGTCGGACCCAGGTCACCATCATGTGTGGTTTTGGTAGAAACCCTCTCGATCGAATCATTTAATTGGGCTAAAGTGTGACATAGGTTTTTACTTTTACCCTTTGACATTTGGTAGACTTCCTTGTCATGGGTATATCTTCCTTGGCAACCATTTTCAAAAGGAGACCTAAGGAGAATAATAGTTTTTTACAAAGAGTAGTTAAAGGGCCAACATAAGAAGATATATTCATGGGAAGCACTAGGTTTCAACTTCTAGTTTTGGGTATGGGTGTGTGGAGGATCATCATGGAAAAAATAGGCCCTTAAGTGGCGATGAAAATTCAAAAAATTAGAGTCAGGTAACTTGACAAAAAAATTTGAATAAGTTATCTATATTATTTTACAAATATGTAAAAATAGAATTTGTAGAAAATTGAATGTAGTTTCTCACTACTAGGTTTATTTTAAACAAATTAAATATATTTGGTGAAAATTTGAAATTTCAATGCAGTAGTACTTAAATTTCAGGGAAAAAATAAGAAGTAGGTGTTTGTCTAACCACCCTAACCAAAATAAAATGATAATATTTTAGATATAAGTAGACGACTCATGTCTTGATGTGATGCATATTTGTTTGCAATTTTTTTACAAGTAAATAATTAATTATGAATTTTTTATTACAACTTTTAAAAAATATAAAAAACTCATATGTTTGACCACCTTAACTTAGTCAAAACTCCATGAAATTCAAATTTTTTTTTAATCCTATAGTATGTGAAGCATAAAATGTGACACATGTTTTGGATTCACAAAATGTGATACCATTTGAAAGCTATAGATGTTTTTCAATCAGCCTATCAATTAGGACTTTAGTCATAATTCAAATAGAAAATGAATAATAATTATTTATTAAATTTAAAGTAAAGAATAATTTATATTGGTGGAAAGCTAAGAATCTCCTTTAAAAACCCTTTTCGTTTCATCAATTTTGGGTAAAAAAAAGTCGTCAGCCACATGGACCATCATATCACTCACATATCGCCACTTTTTGGCCCATCATGATCCTGCACCTACCCAAATCATTTATATAATAGAAATGACATATATATATATAAACAATGCAGGCAAGAGTTTGTGAAGGGCACAACCCTCATATGTGGATGCACACAGCAACATAGTGGTTGTTGTGCAGCCACTCAAACAGGAAAATGAAGGGAGTATGGGGCATGTATGAAGGAATAAGGTAGAACAAAGACGCCAAAGGTGTTATACTCATAGCCACATGAAAAATATAAAAACACCCCTATGCAATATTCAAATTTCCAACACAAGATAATACATACCACAAATATATAAATATATATATATATATATATATATAGTAGACGCATAGGCAAAAGAAGCGTGAGTACAACCCAACACACAAAAACTACTCCAGAAAAAAAAGAACCAAAATGGCAAATTGCATCCACCAAATAAAATAAGGAAGATCTCAAATGAAAGGATATTACAAAGCAACTACTTGAGAAATTCCAATGGACAAAATGGATTCAAAGCAAAGACAAAAATACAAGTATGAAAAGAGTTTCCAAACACTTTGCCAGCCAAATTCATAAAACTAAATAATTAATGAAGCAATGTTGGACAAGAATAAAGAGGAAGGTGAAATCAATAGGTTGCAGATGAAATTTAAACAACAACTAAGAAAAATGGTTTCACAATATCAACAATTCAAATCTCACAGAGATACATTATCTTTTGCATAGAATTTTCGAAAAGCAAGCAAAATACGATTTTGAAATTTCATTTCCCCTTTAACAGAAAAGAAAAAACGTAAAAGAGTTTTTTGTTGCTACCTGGAGTCCTCCGCTTGAAAATAATTGAAGATGAATTATTGTGTTGAACGCTTCCAACGAGCTATGTTCTTCCTCAAATTTTTGAGATCCACAGCTACCAAATCCATATTTTCAAGAACCAAATTTCTAGAGCAAGCTAATATTCTTATTTTTATTATTTTCCAAAAAAAATACAGAGTTACAATTTTTCCAGAAAAAACTACAAAAATGAATTGCAGATCCCATCTTCTTTCCTCTTTTTGCCTTTTTTGAAAAAACCACCAAATTGGATATTAAATCCAGAAAAAGTAAAAATCAGAAAGTTGCCATCCATTTCCAAAATTTACTCCACATGAAAATAGCCACTTGCCAGTAATTCCATTTTTCCCAATTTTCAATTAAGCATTTTCACCCAAATTTCCTTTCTAACTATTTCATCAACAATCTAAATAATATAATTTACATGCTTAAAATATAATTAACATTATGGAAATAAATATTATCCAAAATAAATAAATAAACAATTTAAACTATGAAACATTTAAATTTATGATTTAATATTAAATTAAATAACTCAATGTTATAATTAATCATAATAATAATATTTACAAATGTTTTAATTAAATATCTTATAAAAATAACTTATTAATTTATGTGTATTTAAATGAGATGGTATTCCCATAAATAATTTAAAATACATAATATTAATAAGGCAATGAATGTCCACTTAAAATAAACAACATTAATTATATTATCTAACTAATTTTTATTTTTTAAAAGAATTAATGACATTCACGTCAAATACAATTCAATCATTTAACTATCCTCAACAATAATAAATGTGGTTGAATCAACTACTAATTAACGACATTTAAATAATGTGCTTAAAAACAAAGTAACATTAAATTTATTAATGACATTTTAAATTAACAAGTATAATAAATGATTAGCCAACATTAATAATACCATTTAAAATAATGAACATGTCAACCCAAATAAAATCTTACCCAATCGACCCAAGGACCCAAGCAAAGAGGCACTACATGATTTCTTTGTGTGTCTGATTATTTATAATGGCATACCTAGCATGTACATAACCAAGTAGTTGTCATGCTTTGTTAGCATTTTAGTAAAGTATGATTTGTATGTTAATCTTGTCTATATTTTAATTGGAATGATGTATCATTTAAATGTGCTTTGCTTATTAATGAGAACATTTGTTGATGATCTATTTGTTTATGAAATAGTTATATGTTGTTACGTTTGGGATTTTGGTTTAGTTGGATTTTGTGATGACTTTGAGATTTTGGGGAATCATATCCCATCTTCGTCTTTGAATAGATTGTTTTAATTGTTTTCCAGAGGTAAGGGGAGTATTTGTTTCTTGGTGATTTATATTTTGGCTTGATGCCATAGTTATTCTTAGTTGGTTGAGATTATGCAGGTGTTACCTTGTTCCTTTGCAATGTTGTGTTACGGATTGTGTGCGAGTAGGTTCATGCCTCGCATTTGGTTGTAAATTTCATGTCTTGGCTTTATGAGCGTTAAGGTGCACCATGTTCCTTTTATTGTGTTGTTGTTAGTAGGGGGGAGTGGCTCGTAGTGGGGGTTGGCACACAAAGTGGCGTACATGTAACTCATTGAGAGTTTCCATAATCAATGATGACCTAACAATTAATTAGGGGTTTTGGGTAACCCATGTCGAGCATATGTGATGACACTTCTTCCTTTAGCAACCAAGGATGTTTTTATTTCTCTTCATCATTCTTGTGTCTCTAGAAGTGAAGGTTCCTTGTGTTTGTTCTACGTACTGATTGTGTGTGTTTATTGTGCTTTGTGATGGAGTCTTGTTAGCCTTGTTTAATTTTTATTGTTATGTTTGGTTGTGGGTCTTTCTATCATCTACTAGCACGGGGGGTGGGCCTTTGGGTCCACATGGTCGGGTGGAATGTGCTATGCAACCATTGGGTTCCCCACCGATAATCGTCATGTTGCGAAGATGTTCCTATTGCAGTGGTTCCTGAGCTTTCCAGTGTTGGCAACAGTTTTGGTGCTATGACTTATATTTCCTTCAGATGGGTCTCTTTATGTATTTAATTCTTCATTGTTGTATTATTCTGAATTATGATGTACACTTCCCATTATTATAAGAAAATCATCTTTGTAATGTAATACTAGTTTCTTAATGTGTTGTATCTGTGGAAATATGCTCCACAAATTTAATTGTGAACTTGGAAGTTGTAATGCAATAATATGATAATTATGTATTCTTTATCTATTTTATTTATGTTTGGATGTATGTTTATGTCGTTTCCTATTCACGCTTCTATTGTTTATTTAATTTGGATTTGTTTAATGATGTTGTTGGTTGGGTTTGTTTTGAGTAGCACACCATGTAACCCCATGGGACTAGGTTGTTGTCATATGGGTTATATTAATGTTGATCAATTAATTAATTATGGTTAATGTAATTGTTGTTTCTTTAAAATAAAAAAATGTTCTATTTATTGTTAGTTATTGTGACTTATGGGGTTTGTGTGGCGCAATGTTACAACATGGTATCAGAGCCTAGGTTCATACATTGGGTACTCTGGGTACATTTGAGTCCACTATGTTGTCCTTGTGAATCTGTTAGTGGAGTTGTTAAGTGGTCACGGTGTTTATGGCATTGACATTTGGCATCATGTACTCTGTGGAAAAGAGTAAAGTGAAAGAAAATTGATAAAAGGATATGGACGAAAAGTAGTGATATGTATGACATGGGTGATGGAAGTAGATGTCCTTATGGATTTATGTATGCATTTTTACCCCCTGTTAATGTGAGGAACTGGTAACTGTGCATTGATTGAGTGTTGTGAATACCCTGTACTTTCTTTGTGTGCCCATGGAATGGTGATACTGGATACCCATTAATGGGGAAAAAGTTGTATTTTTGGCATGGGATTAACCATACCATTATGTGTGTTTGCATGCTTGTTACCTAATTGAGGGCCAAGCCACGTGTGGTTGAAAATTATATATAAGAGTAACCAAAAGTTAGTTTCATATATTCTTTTCTTTTGGTTCTCTAGCCCCTCAATCTGTGAAGGGGTAGTAGTAGCAACAAGTTCCTTGGGTGGAGTGTGTAGCATGTGTATATTGTGGCACAGAGTGGTCTTACTTCAACCGATCCTGAGGAAACGTACTCACTACTTCCCCTTAGGATGGATCAAGGTACTTGATCCAAATGTGCTAGCCCAATCCCCATAGTTTTGAGTACAACAACATTGGTTTGTTAGTATATGTATGGTCGTCCGTAGGGGCGTTGAGCTGGCACTAGTGAGTAAACCTCATCCATATGAGAGGTGAAGCTCGAGTAGCCTCATATTGATATTACCGTTTTTGCATTATATACATATTGTATTTGCACATGTTTTGACATGATGCAATAGATACAATGCCACACCCCACTGATGTTCTGACATAGTGTTGGTGATGATATCGTGTTACATGATGCCACGTGCATAGAAACATGAAGGCACATTATGAGATTGTGTTATGATAGCCTACTTGTGTGATGAGCGTTATGGGGCCTCACACACTTGTAGAGGGATACTCATGGTTGCCTCGACAATTTTTGGTCAAATAGCATATGAGTAGGTCCTAGCCATGTATACCTCTGGCTACAATGAGTACTTGTGTGTGCCTTCTCCATGAGGTATCACTATGTGGGGTGTGTTTTGTACGTGCCTACTTTTATGGAGCCACAGACACACTATCATGTGGCATGCACCCAGTGTGTGCTTTCTCTGGCTAGCGTATGACCATGTCGCATGATGACACGATGCAGGATGTAGCCGAGGAGCACACTCTGGGTCATGTGGATGGTGTGCTCACTCCATACCACATGAGTGCTACTGTTATATCTTGACGCTGTTCCCTCTTTCCTCGTTGGTGGCTAGTATCTAGTCACGTAGTGTCGTATAGTGCAATTTCAAGATTGTGGACTATCTTTATGATTATTGATGAGTTTTTGTTGATTGTGAAGGCCAACACCTTGTTATACTTGAATGTGATGGTTTAGCCACACCTTGTGATCTTATTTTCTTATAACCCTCATGGTTATATTTGATTTAGTGTTGAAATTGTGCACATTTATTGCCTTATTGTTGAAATTTAATTTTAATTTTCTCTTCTTTATGACCTTGGTGGCTAAACTAGTTTATCTTTATTGTTTTCAATGTCAACAATGTGTTGTATTGTGGATCCTCTCAATGGATTTATGAGGCAGACTTGGTGAGTGTATACAAGGACGTAGATGTAGGGAACGTTGAGGATGGGGGTATGTGAGGTTGTTATACAGCTAGGACCCACTACCCACCTATGTGTGATGACTATCTCTTGGAGGCTAACCACCTTATACAACAAGAGATAGGTCATTGTGGTCTTGTTTGGATGGTCTCACCATGTGTGTGTGGCCTAACACCATCAAGCCACTGAGTGTGAGGTATGTATGTAAATTGGATATTGGCTCTTGGCTCATGGATTTTGTGTCATGGATTAGTATGCTGCTTTCCAGTGTCCAGATGGACCCATGTGTGGCCTTTTGTTGTGATTTATGGTGATGTGCATTGGTGTGTATGTGTAGAATATATGTTAAATCATGAGTATGGTGTTTGACTTATGAGTTTTTATATTTTAGTTTTTGTTACCCTCCCCTGTTGGTTGTGACTCTTTTCTTGGGTGGTGTGTATAGGATTCCTAGGAGAGGTGGTCATGGATTCAATCGTCTGAACACTTCTTTTATGTGTCCCCACAATAATGATCGAGAGGAGCACCTGGGTCCTTAGTTACGTTCTTTGCTTGAGGAGATTCTTACCAGGCTTGGGCCTCAATAGGAGGGTGGTTGACAGGTGTTTAGGGAAAGAGAAAGGTTCCCTAGGAGGAGAAATGTTTCAGCTTTAGCAGAACTTATGATGGGCCTTTTGAGGGCACATTCTTCACTCATCAATCATTTTGGTCAAGGTTTTTCAGTTTGAGAATTAGTTGATTAGTGTTCATTTTGGTAGGGCATCCCTAGTGGGTTTTAGGTTTCAGAGAGAACATCTTTTGTCTAGAAGGATCCGAACTTGGTTGCGAGCTCAGCTCCATCATTCTAGCTAGATAGCTCGGAGCACATAGGCTACTACAGGTATAGTTACAGGTTGTTTCTCTTGTGGCCAGCAGGGCCACATAGCTAGACAATGTCCTCAGAGGAACACACCTAAATTCAGTCAGAGGTTAGCGACCATGGAGCTAATGAGGAATGACATAGGAAGAAATCATGGGATGAGTGGAACAGTTGATCATCGTTAGGCAGAGCATAAGGGCATAGATGTGGAGATTACTAGTAGCGGACATGCAACTGACTTGGGAGTCTATGGAGATCCTGCGGTACAAGAGATTGAAGAAGTTCCTTAGTGTTGTTTTCTCTACATTGAAACTTGTTATGATAGGTTATGTTTTTTGAGATTTTGTTGGTGATTGCTTCACCATGTTGGTTTGTATGGATTGACAACTTACTTGGCTTGGTTGATTATGACACTGTTTACTGTTTCTTTTATGTTGATGTATGGAGTACTTGTGTTTGGAATAATTTGATTATGTGTTATCATATGGAATTTGTACTATGTTTGTTATGCTAATGATTAGTTATTTCCTTATGATGTTGTTGTGATTTAATATAGTTTTTGTTACTTGATGTTATGGTTTTGGGATGACATTTTACTTGATTTTGATGATCATGACATTATGAATTGATGTTTATGTTACGTTGGATTTATGGATTTAATGGTGTGTTTGGACAATTTTGATTATGTGTATCATGTGGCTTATGTTCATGCTTGATATGTTAATGATTAGTTACCTTTTTTTTATTTTTCTTATAATATAATCCTTGTTATTTGATGTCTTGGTTGATGTATGAGGTCTTGGTGAGGGGAACGGGGTAGCATCACTCATTCGCGAGCATCCTGCTACACTGTGACTTCCTCTCACTGTATGTTTGTTAATTGATATATATGTATAGGTTGTTTGACACCTTGTTTTATGCAGGTTGCAGGTATCGGGTACCGACTTCACCTGCACTGTCAGGTCTGAGCGTACCCCAAAAACCCAATGGATATGATGTGGAAATAGGTGATGACAAAAGGACCCCAACCCGTGTTTGATAACCCAGTTTGTTAGTTGTTTATTTTGTCAAGTTGTCTTGTTTTGTGTCTCTCATTTTTGTGTGAGACTTGTGATGATGTTGTTCGTAACTGTATATGTTTACCTGACCTTGCGACTTCCAGGAGTAAGTCGAGACTAGGGGGGGAGGATGTAGTGCCTCTTCGCTTGGGTCCTTGGGTCCATTGGGTAAGAGTTACTTGTATGTTGATTATTTTAATGGTATTATTAATGTTGGCCAATCATTTATTATAGTTGTTAATTTTAAATGTTGTTAATAAATTAATTTTGCTTTAATTAAGCACATTATTTAAATATCGTTAATTAGTAGTTGTTTCAACCATGTTTATTATTGTTGAGGATAGTTAAATAATTGAATTGTATTTGTCGTGAATGTCATTAATTCTTTTAGAAAATAAAAAAATTAGCTAGATAATATAATTAATGTTATTTACTTTAAGTGGACGTTTATTGCCTTATTAATATTACATATTTTAAATTATTTATGGTATACCATCTAATTTAAATATATGTAAATTAATAAACTGTCTATATAAGATATTTAATTTAAGACATTTGAAAATATTATTATTATGATTAATTATAACATTGAGTTATTTAATTTAATATCAAATCATAAATTTAAATGTTACATAGTTTAAATTATTTATTTATTTATTTTGGATAATATTTAATTCCATAATGTTAATTATATTTTAAGCATGTAAATTATATTATTTAAATTGTTGATGAAATAGTTAGAAAGGAAATTTGAGTGAAAATGCTTAATTGAAAATTGGGAAAAATGGAATTACTGTCAAGTGACTATTTTCATGTGGAGTAAATTTCAGAAATTGATGGCATCTTTCAGATTTTTACTTTTTCTGGATTTAATATCCAATTTGGTGGTTTTTTTTTTAAAAGGAGACAGAGGAAAGAAGATGGGCTCTGCAATTCATTTTTGGAGTTTTTATGGAAAAATTGTTACTCTATATTTTTTTTTGGAAAATAATAAAAATAAGAATATTAGCTTACTCTGGAAATTTGGTTCTTTGATATTCAGATTCAGTAGCTGTGAATCTCAAAAAATTGAGGAAGTACGTAGCTCACTGGAAGCGTTCAACATAGGAATTTATCTCCGATTATTTACCAGGCGAAGGACTCCAAGTAGCAATGGAAAAATTTATTATTCTTGTTCCTTTCTGTTAAAGAGAAATGAAATTTCAAAATTGTATTATTCTATGCAAAAGAATAATGTATCTCTGTGAGCTTTGGTCTATTTCAAATTGTTGTTATTTCAAATCTGTTTGTCTGATATGTCATTTAAATGTTGTCTGTAATCTTTTTATTTCATTTACTTTTTTGTCCAATCCATCATCGCTTCAGTAATTATCTTAGTTTTATGGATTTAGTTGGCAAAGCATCTGGAAACTCATTTCATTCTTGTATAATTGTCTCTACTTGAATTTGTTTAGTCCATTGGAAATTCTCAGCCATTTGCATTGTAATATATTTTAATCTGAGATATTCCTTATTTTATTTTATTTTGTGGCTGCATTTCACCATCCTAGCTCTTTCATTCCGAAGTGGATTTGTGTGTTGGGTTGTACCTGCATTCCCTTTGCTTGTGATTCTATTATATATATATATAATTTTATGTGAGGTTTTCAAATTCTGTATTGGCGTTTGAAATACTAGAGGGTATTTTTATTATTTTGTGGGGGACTATACTTAAATGCCACTGGCGGTTCCTCCCGTTCTCCCCCCACTCACCCCACACTCCATATATTTGACGCCCCCAACTCTATTGGTGTGGCTACACAACAACCACAATGTTGTTGTGCGCAGCCACAAGGAAGGGCCACACCCTTAATTCCAAGCCTCTGTTATTATATATATGTGTGTGTGTGTATGGATATGTGATTTCCCTTTGTTCTGCCTTATTCGTTCAAAAACATTTCGTGATGAAATATGCTTTTTGACTTATTAAATTGAATATATATATATATATGTATGTATGTATATGTATATGTGACTATCTCTATTTTGTAGAAAATGATATTTTTTTTAATCTACTATTATATGGTAATTTCCAAAAATCCAACATTGATACAATTATTTATTTTTAATGGCAGATATATATATATATATATATATATATATATATATATATATATATATATATATATATAATTAGATAAATATTTGTGGATGTGCAAATGTGAATTTTATTTTTGAAATAATTGAACATAAATATATTTTTATAAAACTCAGATTAGAGCAATATTTTATAAAACACTTATTTAGGAATGAATATGTAAATTTAGATTTAATGATTATGGGAATTTAGATTAGAGATTTTTCTGATTTGGTAAAAGAAATAAGATGACATAATTAATATACTATAAATTAAGCTCTGAAAATATCCACAAAATATATATGTTTATTTTCATAATTTGAATTAAAATATTTAATTTTTGTAATATATTTGAGAGTTAAAATGAATGATATAAATGGTAGTTTATTGGTAGCAATCTGATTTTGAAATAACGGAATTAATATTTGATATATAATTGGTTTATCTATGTTAAGTTTTATGTTGATTGGAAACATTAGTTTACTTTACACGTTGTATAGTGAGATGATTTCTTTGTGTGTTTGATTATTTATAATGGCATACCTAGCATGTGCATAGTCAAGTAGTTGTCATGCTTTGTTAGCATTTTAGTAAAGTATGATTCATATGTTAATCCTGTCTTTATTTTAATTGGAATGATGTATCGTTTAAATGTGCTTTGCTTATTAATGAGAATATTTGTTGATGATCTATTTATTTATGAAATAGTTATATGTTGTTACATTTGGGATTTTGGTTTCGTTTGATTTTGTTATGACTTTGAGATTTCAAGGAATCATGTGTCATCTTCGTCCTTGAGTAGATTGTTTTAATTGTCTTCCAAAGGCAAGGGGAGTATTTTTTTCTTGGTGATTTATATTTTGGCTTGATGCCATAGTTATTCTCGGTTGGTTGAGATTATGCAGGTGTTACCTTGTTCCTTTGCAATGTTGTGTTATGGATTGTGTGCGAGTAGGTTCATGCCTCACATTTGGTTGTAAAATTCATGTCTTGGCTTTATGAGCGTTAAGGTGCACTTTGTTCCTTGTATTGTGTTGTTGTAGTAGGGGGAGTGGCTCTCAGTGGGCGTTGGCACACAAAGTGGCGTACATGTAACTCATTGAGAGTTTCCATAATCAATGATGACCTAACAATTAATTAGGGGTTTTGGGTAACCCATGTCAAGCATATGTGATGACACTCCTTCCTTTAGCAACCAGAGATGTTTTTGTTTCTCTTCATCATTCTTGTGTCTCTGGAAGTGAAGGTTCCTTGTGTTTGTTTTACGTACTGATTGTGTGTGTTTATTGTGCTTTGTGATGGAGTCTTGTTAGCCTTGTTTATTTTTTATTGTTGTGTTTGGTTGTGGGTCTTTCTGTCATCTCCTAGCACGGGGGGTGGGCCTTCGGGTCCACATGATCTGGTGGAACATGCTATGCACCCATTGGGTTCCCCACTAATAATTGTCATGTTGTGGAGAAGTACCTGTTGTAGTGGTTCCTGAGCTTTCCAGTGTTGGCGACAGTTTTGGTGCTATGACCTATATTTCCTTCAAATGGATCTCTTTATGTATTTAATTCTTCATTGTTGTATTATTCTGGATTATGATGTACACTTCCCATTATTAAATAAGGGAAGAATCTTTGTAATATAATGCTGGTTTCTTAATGTGTTGTATCTGTGGAAATATGCTCCACGAATGTAATTGTGAACTTGGAAGTTGTAATGCAATAATATGATAATTATATATTCCTTATCTATTTTACTTATGTTTGGATGTATGTTTATGTCATTTCCTATTCATGCTTCTATTGTCTATTTAATTTTTATTCGTTTAGCGATGTTGTTGGCTGGGTTTGTTTTGAGTAACGCACCATGTAACCCCATGGGACTAGGTTGTTTTCACATGGGTTATATTAATGTCGACTAGTTAATTAATTATGGTTAATGTAATTGTTGTTTCTTCAAAAAAAAATTGTTAGATTATTAAATCTACTTTTTGGGTTATGCTACAGTTGCACCAGCACAGTAATATGATTTAATTTTTGAATGACAAGTATATATACATATATATATGTATGTATGTATATGTATAATTTGATATATATATTGTAGTTGGGAAAATGTGGTTTTTAATTATGAAATAGTTGAACATAAATTTATCTTGATAAAACTCATATTTGAGTATGATTTTATTAAACTTTGATTTAGAACTAAATGTGTAAATTTAGATTCAATGATTATAGAAATTAGTTTTAAAGATTATTCTGATTTGGAAAAAGAAATAAAACGAGATAATAAATATGTGTAAGATTAGTTTCTAAAAATATACACAAATTATTTATAACTATTTTAATAGTTTAAGTTAAAATATTTAATATTTGTAATGTATTTGAGAGTTAAAATGAATAATATAAATTGTAGTTTATTTGTATTGACTTATTTGGAAATAATGGAATTATTATTTGATATGAAAATTTTTTAATTCATGTTAAATTTTATATTGGGTGGAAAACATTAGTATACTTTACACGTTCAATAGTGAGATAAATTCATTGTGTGATTGGTTATTTTAAATGGCATACCTAGTTTGTTAATAGACAAGTAGTTACCGTACTTTGCTAGTATTTTAGTAGGGTATGTATCATGATTAAACTTTGTTAATAGTTTAATTGGGATGATGTATCGTTTGAATGTTCTTTTTTTACAAATGAGAATATATGTCGATGATCTATTTGTTTAAGGAAGAGTTATATGTGGTTACGTTAGGAACTTTGGTTTGGTTTGTTTTGTGATGACTTTGAGATTTGGGGAATCATGTGTCATCTCCGCCCTTGAGTAGATTGTTTTAATTGTCTTCCTGAGGTGGGGGGAAGTATTTGTTTCTTGGTGATTTATATTTTGTCTTGATGCCACAGTTATTGTTGCTTGGTTGAGATTATGTGGGTGCTACCTTGTCCTTTTTGCAATGTTGTGTTGTGGAAAGTGTGTGAGAGGGTTCATGTCTTGTCTCTATGAGTGTTAAGGTACAACCTGATCCTTGTATTGTGTTGTTGTTAGTAGGGGGAGTGGCTCTTAGTGGGGGTCGACGAACAAAGTGGCGTACGAGTAACTCATTGAGATTTTCCATAATCAGTGATATCCTAACAAGTAAATTAGGGGTTTTGGGTAACCCATGTCGAGCGTACGTGATGACACTCCTTCCTTTAGCAACTAGGATTATTTTTGTTTATCTTCGTCATTCTTGTGTTTGTTTTATGTGTTAATTTTGTGTGTTTATTGTGCTTCATGATGGAGTGTTGCTAGCCTTGTTTATTTTTTATTGTTGTTGTTGGTTGTGGGTCTTCTTGTCATCTCCTAGCATGGGGGGTGGACCTTTGGGTCCACATGGTCGGGTGGAACGTGCTACGCACCCATTAGGTTCCCCACCGACGGTCATGATATTGTGGAGTTGTACCAATAGCAATGGTTCCTGAGCTTTCTAGCGTTGGCGACAGTTTTGGTGCTATGGCCTATATTTCCTTCAGATGGATCTCTTTATGTATTTAATTCTTCATTGTTGTATTATTTTGGATTATGATGTACACTTCCTATTATTATAAGGGAAGCATCTTTGTAATGTAATACCAGTTTCTTAATGTGTTGTGTCTATGGAAATATGTTCAATGAATATAATTGTGAACTTGGAAGTTGTAATGAAATGATATGATAATTATGTAATATTTATCTATTTTATTTATGTTTGGATGTATGTTTATGTTGTTTCCTATTCACGCTTCTATTGTTTATTTAATTTGGATTTGTTTAACGATGTTGTTGGTTGGGTTTATTTTGAGTAGTGCATCATGTAACCCCATGGGACTAGGTTGTTGTCATATGGATTATATTAATGTCGATTAGTTAATTAATTTGGTTAATGTAATTGTTGTTTCTTTAAAAAAAAATTATGTTTATTGTTAGTTGTTGTGTCCTATGGGGTTTACGTGGTGGGGCGTTATAGCATGGTATAAGAGCTTAGGTTCATACACTAGGTACTCTGGGTACATTTGAGTCCACTATGTTGTCCTTTCAAATCTATTAGTGGAGTTGTTAAGTGGTCACAGTGTTTATGGCATTGACATTTGGCATCATGTACTCTATGGAAAAGAGTAGAGTGAAATAAAACTAATAAGAAGATATAGATGAAAAATAGTGATATGTATCACATGGGTGATGGAAGTAGATGTTCTTATGGATTTATGTATGTATTTGTACCCCCTGTTAATGTGAGGAACCAATAATTGTGCATTGATTGAGTGTTGTGAATACCCTGTACTTGCTTTGTGTGCCCATGGAATGGTGATACTGGATACCCATCCATGGGGAAAAAGTTGTATTTTGGTGTGGGACTAACCATACCATTATGAGTGTTTGCATGTTTATTACCTGATTGAGGGCCAACCCACGTATGGTTAAAAATTATATATATAAGAGTAACCAAAATTTAGTTTCATATATTATTTTCTTTTTTGTTCTCTAGCTCCTCAATCCGTGAAGGGGTAGTACTTGCCACAAAGTTCCTTGGGCAGAGTGTGTAGCATACACATATTACAATGCAGAGCGGTCTTAGCTCAACTGATCCTTAAGGAAACATACTCACTACTTCCCCTAAGTATGGATCAAGGTACTTGATCCATATGTGCTAGCCCAAACCCCAAAGTTTTGAGTACAACAACATTTGTTTGTTAGTATATGCCTAGTTGTCTATAGGGACGTTGAGCTAGCACTAGCGAGTAAACCTCATCCTTATGTGAGGTGAAGCTCGAGTAGCCCCATATTGATACTTTCATTTTTTGCATTATATACATATTGTATCTGCACATGTTCCAACATGATGCAATAGATACGATGCCACACCCCACTGATGTTCCGACATAGTGTTGGTGATGATGTTGTGTTACACGATGCCACGTGCATAGACACGTGAAGACACATTATGAGATTGTGTTAAGATAGCCTACTTGTGTGATGAGAATTTTGGGGCCTCACACACTTGTAGAGGGATACTCATGGTTACTTCGATAGTGTTTGGTCAAATAGCATATGAGTAGGTCCTAGCCATGTATATCTCTGGCTACGGAGAGTACCTGTGTGTGCCTTCTCCATGAGGTATTGCTATGTGGGGTGTGTTCTATGCGTGCCTACTTCCATGGAGCCACATGCACACTTCCATGTGGCATAAAACTAGTGTGTGCCTTCCCTGGCTGGCGTATGACCATGTCGTGTGACGACACGATGCAGGGTGTAGCCGAGGAGCACACTCTGAGTCATGTGGATGGCATGCTCACTCTGTACCACATGAGGGCTACTATTATAGTTTGACATTGTTCCATCCTTCCTCTTTGGTGCCTAGTATCTAGTCACGCAGTGTTGTATAGTGCAATTTCAAGATTGTGGGCTTTCTTTATGGTTATTGATGATTTTCTGTTGATTGTGAAGGCTGACACCTTGTTATACTTGAATTTGATGGTTTAGCCACACCTTGTGATCTTATTTTCTTATAACCCTTGTGGTTATATTTGATTTAGTGTTGAAATTGTGCACATTTATTGCCTTATTATTGAAATTGAATTTTAATTTTCTCTTCTTTATGACCTTGGTGGCTAAACTAGTTTATCTTTATTATTTTTAATTTCGGCAATGTGTTGTATTGTGGATCCTCTCTAAGGACGTATGAGGCGGACTTGGTGAGTGTATACAAGGAAGTAGACGCAGGGAACATTGAGGATGGGGGTATGTGAGGTTATTATACAACTAGGACCCACTACCCACCTATGTGTGATGACTATCTCTTGGAGGCTAACCATCTTATACAACAAGAGACAAGTCATTGTGGTCTTGATTGGATGGTCTCACCTTATGTGTGGCCTAACACCATCAAGCCACTGATTGTGATGTTTGGATTATGTAAGATGGATATTGACTCTTGGCTCATGGATTATGTTTCATGGATTAGTATGTTGCTTTCCGATGTCCAGGTGGACCCATGTGTGGCCTTGTGTTGTTATTTTCGGTGATGTGCATTGGTGTGTATGTGTAGAATATATGTTAAATCATGAGTATGGTGCTTGACTTATGAGTTTTTGTATTTTACTTTTTGTTACCCTTGCATGTTGGCTATGACTCTTTTCTTGGGTGGTGTGTATAGGATGTCTAGGAGAGGTGGTCGTGGAGCCAATCATCTTAACATTTCTTTTCTGAGTCCCCACGAGAATGATCATGAGGAGCACCTAGGTCCTCAGTTATGTTCTTTGCTTGAGGATATTTTTACCTGGCTTGACCCTCGATAGGAGGGTGGTCGACAAGTGTTTAGGGAAAGAGAAAGGTTCCCTAGGAGGAGAAATGTTTCAGCTTTAGCAAGACTTATGATGGGCCTTTCGAGGGCATGTTCTCCACTCATCAATTGTTTTGGTCGAGGTTTTGAGTCTAAGAATTGGTCGATTAGTGTTCATTTTGGTAGAGCATCCCCAGCGGTTTTTGGGTTTCGAAGCGAACGTCTTTTGTCTAGAAGGATTCGGAGTTGGTTGTGAGCCCAACTCCATCATTTTGGCTAGGCAGCTCATAGCACACAGGCTACTATGGGTAGATGTACAGGTTGTTTCTCTTGCGACCGACATAGCTAGATAATGTCCTCAAAGGAACACACCTAAATTCAGTTAGAGGTCGGTGGCCACGAAGCCAACGAGGAATGAAGCAGGAAGGACTCATGGGACGAGTGCAGCAATTCATCATCGTCGGGTGGAGCATCAGGGCACATATGTGGAGATTACTAGTAGCGGATAGGAAGTTGACGCGGGTTTCCATGGAGATCCTATGGTACATGAGATTGAAGAAGTGCCTTAGTGTTTTTTTCTCTGCATTGAAACTTGTTATGATAGGTTATGTGTTTTGATATTTTGTTGGTGGTTGCTTCACCATGTTGGTTTGTATGGATTGACAGTTTACTTGGCTTGGTTGATTAGGACACTGTTAATTGTTGCTTTTATGTTGATGTATGGAGTATTTGTGTTTGGAATAATTTGATTATGTATTAGCATATGGATTTTGTAATATTTTTGTTATGCTAATGATTAGTTATTGCCTTATGATGTTGTTGTGATTTAATATAGTTGTTTTTACTTGATGGTTAGTTTTGGGATGACGTTTCACTTGATTTTGATGATCATGACATTATGAATTTATTTTTATGTTACATCAGATTTATGGAGTTAGTGGTGTGTTTGGACAATTTTGATTATGCGGATCATGTGGCGTATGTTCATGCTTGATATGTTGTTGATTAGTTACTGCTTTTTGATGTTGCTTATAATATAATCCATGTTATTTGATGTCTTGGTTGATGTATGAGGTCTTGGTGAGGGGAATGGGGTAGAATCACCCATTCGCAAGCGCCCTACTACACGACGATTTCCTCTCATAGTGTATTTGTTAATTGATATATATATATATATATATATATATATATATATATATATATATGTATAGTTTGTTCGACACCTTGTTTTATGCAAGTTACAGGTACCGGGTATCGACTCCACCTACACTATCAGGTCTGAGTGTACCACAAAAACCAAATGGATATGATGTGGAAATAGGTGATGACAAAAGAACACCAATTCGTGTTTGGTAACCCCGTTTGTTGGTTTTTTATTTTGTCAAGTTGCCTTGTTTTGTGTCTCTCATTTTTCTATGAGACTTGTGATGATGTTTTTCATAGTTGTATATATTTACTGGACCTTGTGACTTCCAGGAGTAAGTCGAGACTAGGGGGAGGATGCAGTGCCTCTCCGCTTGGGTCCTTGGGTCAATTGGATAAATTTTATTTGGGTTGGCATGTTGATTATTTTAAATGGTATTATTAATGTTTGCTAATCATTTATTATAGTTGTTAATTTAAAATGTCGTTAATAAATTTAATGTTACTTTTTTTTTAAGCACATTATTTAAATGGCGTTAATTAGTAGTTGATTCAACCACATTTATTATTGTTAGGGATAGTTAAATGATTGAATTGTATTTGACATGAATGTCATTAATTCTTTTAAAAAATAAAAATTAGTTAGAGAATATAATTAATGTTATTTATTTGAAGTGGACATGTATTGCCTTATTAATATTACGTATTTTAAATTATTTACGGGAATACCATCTCATTTAAATATATGTAAATTAATAAGTTGTTTTTATAAGATATTTAGTTAAAATGTTTGGAAATATTGTTATTATGATTAATTATAACATTGAGTTATTTAATTTAATATTAAATCATAAATTTAAATGTTGCATAGTTTAAATGTTTATTTATTTATTTTGGATAATATTTATTTTCATAATGTTAATTATATTTTAAGCACGTAAATTATATTATTTAAATTGTTGATGAAATAGTTAGAAAGGAAATTTGGGTGAAAATGTTTAATTGAAAATTGGGAAAAATGGAATTACTGGCAAGTGGCTATTTTCATGTGGAGTAAATTTTGAAAATGGATGGCATCTTTCTTATTTTTACTTTTTCTGGATTTAATATCCAATTTGGTGGGTTTTTCAAAAAAGACAGACAGAGGAAAGAAGATGGGCTCTACAATTCATTTTTGGAGTTTTTCTAGAAAAATTGTAACTCTGTATTGTTTTTGGAAAATAATAAAAATAAGAATATTAGCTTGCTTTGGAAATTTGGTTCTTCGAAATTCAGATTCGATAGTTGTGGATCTCAAAAATTTGAGGAAGAATGTAGCTCGTTGGAAGCGTTCGACATAGTAATTCATCTCCAATTATTTTTCAAGTGGAGGACTCCAAGTAGCAACAAAAAACTCTATTGTGTTTGTTCTTTTCTGTTAAAAGGGAAATGAAATTTTGAAATTGTATTATGCTTGCTTGTCAAAAATTATGTGCAAAGAATAATGTATCTCTATAAGCTTTGAATTGTTGATATTGTGAAACCATTTGTCTTAGTTGTTGTTTAAATGTCATCTGCAACCTATTGATTTTTCCTTCCTCTTTATTCTTGTCCAACATTGCTCCATTAATTATTTAGTTTTATGAATTTGGCTGGCAAAGCACCTGGAAACTCTTTTCATACAGTTTGTATTTTTGTCTCCACTTTCAATCAATTTCATCCATTGGAATTTCTCATCCAGTTGCTTTGTAATATCTTTTTATCTGAGATCTTCCTTATTTTATTTGGTGGCTACAATTTGCCATTCTGGTTCTTGTTTCTGGAGTAGTTTTTATGCGTTGGGTTGTAGTCGTGCTTCTTTTGCATGTGCGTCTATTATATATATATTATATATGTAAATGTATATATATTATATTTGTATATTTATGGTCTATATTATCTTATGTTGGAAATTTGAATATTGCATAGGGGTGTTTTTATATTTTCATGTGGTTGTGAGCATAACGCCTTTGACGTCTTTGTTCTCCCTTATTCCTCTGTGCATGCCCCATACTCCCTTCATTTTCCTATTTGAGTGGTTGCGCAAAGGTCACTATGTTGTTGTGTGCAACCACATATGAGGGTTGTGCCCTTCACAAACTCTTGTCTGCGTTGTTTATATATATTATGTGTGGGGGTTGCGAATTATTATTCTATATTTCTATTTGAACTCAAGGATGGTTCAATGGATTTTTAAATTGAGTTTTTTGTTTATTGCTTTTAATATATATATATGTCGATTCTGTTATATAAATGATTTATTAAATCTACTTTTTGGGTTATGCTACAGTTGCACCAGCATAGTAATATGATTTAATTTTTAAATGACAAGTATATATACATACATATATTTATAAATAAATATATATATATATATATATATATGTATGTATGTATATGTATAATTTGATATATATATTGTAGTTGGGAAAATGTGGTTTTTAATTCTGAAATAGTTGAACATAAATTTATCTTGATAAAACTCAGATTTGAGTATGATTTTATTAAACCTTTATTTAGAAATGAATGTGTAAATTTAGATTCAATGATTATGGAAATTAGTTTTAAAGATTATTCTAATTTGGAAAAAGAAATAAAATGAGATAATAAATATTTGTGTAAGATTAGTTTCTAAAAATATACACAAATTATTTATAATTATTTTAATAGTTTAAGTTAAAAAAATTAATTTCCATAATGTATTTGAGAGTTAAAATGAATGATATAAATTGTAGTTTATCTGTATTGACTGATGTTGAAATAACGAAATTATTATTTGATATGCAAAATGTTTAATTCATGTTAAGTTTTATATTGAGTGGAAAATATTAGTATACTTTACATGTTCAATAGTGAGATAAATTCATTGTGTGATTGGTTATTTTAAATGGCATACCTCTAGGACCCCCAATTTGCATATGATTAATGTTAAAAATAAACTTGCTATATGTTTTCATAAATAGATGGTAAGTTGTATTGTGAACAATAAATAATGTGATTGGGTGTCCATATTCTTGTATTTCACTTTGATATTTGTTTCAATGTCATTGTCATGAAGGTTTTATGGAATATGAATTGAAATTGTAAATAGAATTGTGAACAATTAAATCTTAGTTTAGCTATAAAATCAATGTGATATAAAATTGTTCTTATGATTTTATTTGTCATGTGCAGGAAGGTAGAGTTCCAGTACGAGAAGGGAAAGCCATTGAGTAGATCAACCGACATCTTCTTGTGATTTTGGATTGACCTCCTTCGAAGCCTGGAAATATATAAAGTTAATATGTTGGTAGAGTAAGGTGGTGAGGTTGATGTAAAAGAGATAATTTATATTTTGGTTGTGAGGGTCTTTATTTGTGTCATGTAAGATACAAGTTAGGGTTAAGGATAGAAACCTATTATCCAAGCTTGAAATTCGGATAGATTCTAAAGAGGGTCTTTAAAGAGGGTTGTTGACCAATTTCCTTGGTTGGGATGCAAAAATAAACCCCCTAGGGTCTATACCATAGCGGTAGGGATCAAGTGGACATGCAATAGGACCCCATGGACATGATTTGACTCTTGAAAATTTATCATAATAAGGAGTGACGAATTTTGAAGAGAGGAGGGGGTGGGTGGTGTCCAAGTGCATGTTTCTTCTTAAATAAGGAAAAAACCCTCATTGATGGAGGAAAGTACACTCCACACCTCCCCATACAAGAGTTTCAATTTGAAACCTCTATATATTTTGAGAGGAGGAAGGAGTGGGGTGCTACCCACTTCTCCTTTTGGAGAACTTTGGTTGGGATTAAAGTAAAGATGAGAGGACAGGAGTCCTTCCACTTGAGAGGTAGTTATCAAGATGGATTGGCATGGAGAGGAAAGGATACAAAAGGATCCTAATCACCTCATCTAAGTTAAAACATAAGTTTTCTTTTCTACTTTCATTTTCTTAGTTAAATTGTTGAAATTAGGCATCATGTTAGTATGGTTCATTGTTGAATATGGAAAGTGGAGAACCTGTATGTAAGTAAAATTGTGTTATGTTATTCTTATTCCTCTTGTAAAATTTGAAAGAAAATCCATTCATCATTGTGGAGTTGAAATAATTTCTTGCTCGGGGGTATGGTTAGAGCCCACGAGGCCCCACGACACCAATACAGTAGGGTGGAGAGCAAGACCTTGCTCATGAGTTTGTAATTCATTTGCTTCCTCAGATATTGGGGTAAAGTTGTAGGTCTGAAAAAGAAAAGGAAAGAAAAGAAAAGATAAGTTGCATAGTTTTCAATGAAGAAATGAAAAGAGCTAGCCCCATTCTTTAGTATGATATTCCTTTTATTGCTAGAATTCATGTAGAAATAAGTTTAGTATCTTACTGAAACAAAGGAAAGGAAAATCGATGAGAGAAATTTGCATTCTTGACATGTTATTCATTTCATTTCTATAAATAAAATTGTCATAAAGAAAGTTTCAGTTTGATCTTATGTGTTGATGAAAGAAATAATGTAATACAAGATGTAGGGTTTGGTATAATGTGATATTTCCACTTGTTATTTGAAAAAGATAGTGTACATTTATTTGCATTTTCTTTTTGTATAGATAGAAAGAATGTACTCAACTTAAGGTTGTAATAAGGGAGAGCTTTGTATCATGAAATAATACGTCATACACATATACCCTATACTCCTCCCCACATTTTAAAAGCTTCATTTTTACTTTTACACCGTTTCTATCAATGCTTCTCTTGCAAACCGAATTACTGCACATTTGTAGATATGGATGCAAATACAAAGTGTTATTCCAGTCTTAAAAATAACAGCAATAATAATAATAATAATAAAAATTAAAAAAAAACTAAATTAGATTGTGTGGTGCTCTATGGTATGAATCTGGGTTTCAAATAGTTTTAAATCAATTCAAATTCCTTAAATGCCTCGTTGATCGAATTAGACCCAAGGTTGAGTAAGATAATATCATCCATAGACATAAATGGTGAACTGAAGTCCATACTTGAAAAAGAATGGATATTATAGAGCTTCAGCTTTGCCTTAGTTATTTACAGAGTATAAGCAGAATTTAACCCTAACTGACATATGTCTAATATGGAATGGAAAAGATCGAATCAAGGACTTCCAGCATTGAGAGAAAAAAATAATGTAATATAAAACAACATTGAAGAAAAAAAAAACTGTATCTTGTTAAACAAACATCCTCGTGTCCTTTTAGATAAATAGACTAGAGCAAAGAAAGGTGAGATTTATGAGCACATTTACCCTGCCAGAAGATGTGAATATGGAAGGCCTTAAGGCAACTCATAAGGATAGAGTTTTGTATGTGGCAGTTGCTAAGTTCCCTAGTTCTGAGGTGGAAGTAGCCAAATTTTGTACCTTCCGCATCACTTAGGGGAGCTGACACACCCATTGTGTATATGATAGAGAAATAATAGGGACATATTTGTAAAGTTTCAAGAAGATAATGTTTTATTCATAGGTCTAGAGATGCCTGTGGTCAGAACTCTGATGTGTATAGGAATATAGATGATTTCCAATTGTATTGTTTGGGCTTTTTGAATGTAATCAACCGTAGCTCATTATTACAGCGACCCTATTTTGTAATATTCTAACATGTATCAACTAGTAAGATAATCAAGGACCATCTTTTGTCCTCTATCGATTTCCACCGCCTGCACCTACCTACCTCACTTGTTGAATTTTCCATTGGAGTCTAACTCGATAGGCATGCCAACCAAATAGGGGAGAGGAGCCAATACATAAGCGGGGGTCCGAATGTGCAATGGGACATGTGCTCATTGGGGCCCACACCTATATGCCGGTCCTCCACAACGTAAGATTAATTTCATCCATAGATAGGCTTGATCACATAAAACATAAATTAGATATAAAATGCACACAAGTTAGCATTAATTTAAAAAATTAACAAGTACACGTTGGCAGCCAAACATGATTAAGTGTATCCAACTTGTATCTGACATATAACAAGTACCATTCCAACATGGAATTTAAACAACCCAAACATTAAGACATGCACCCTTCCCCATAAACTAGTAAACCCAACTTTCGCACCAATGCAGGCGTCACTTTCACATTAGTCACAACTACACAACATAAACAAGGTGCCAAGTCAACAACTTTGAAACCCATCTGACCCATCTTTGACCGACTGGCGAACCCATTACAAGAATGTTTCCCATCGTAGAATAACCAAACCAACACATAAATGCATTCGCCTATCCCATCTACCATGAGATCTACAACATGTATCAGCTTCAATCTGCCCCATCTTGCCAAGTAGGGCACGCACATAGTGGAGCCAAATGCAAATATCCCATCTACATCCATTTAACACTCCTGTAAGCCTTCCATTATTCAAAACAAAAACATGGAAACAATTTCAAACAATCCACCAAACCAATCAAGTCAAGAATTAAAGGTTGAAATCAATCAAATCTCCAATTCATACGAAACAAAACTCAAATTCAAAAGAGGACAGCAATTTTTTTCACCACACCAAACAACCATTAATCAAATTCAAATAATTCCCAATTCAAATAGCCGTGAAAACCAACAAGTATTTAGTTATTCTGCAATGAGCGACATAAGAAAAGGAGGAGTGACAAGCACAAAATTGAACAAGTTAACATCAAGGGGAGGAAAAAACTTAGATTCCAGTGCACCAACATCCATATTGTACTAGGTTTTCCTTTTCACACTTTTTCTTCATAACATCCATTACCAGCATCCATATTGATCTTCATTACACCCATTATAGTCATAGGTTTTTTTTTGTTTCCCTAGGGTTTATATTGCAAATATTATAGTCATAGGTGTTTCTTTATGTATCGATAGGGTTTATATTGCAAATATTGCAATCATAGGTTAGCATATGTGTTCCATAGGGTTTATAATGCAAGTATTACAGTCATGGTTTACCATTTAAAGCTTTCCCTAGGGTTTATATTGCAAATATTATAGTCATAGTTTACCATCTCTGTTTCCCTAGGATTTATATTGAAAATGTTATAGTCATAGTTTAGCCTTTCTGTTTCAATAGGGTTTATATTGCAAATATTACACTCATAGTTTAACATTTATGTTTGATAGGTTATGCATTATCATTCACTCTGATTTTCATGTGTCTCAATTTTTTTGCATTATCATTCACTCTACTTATCGTAGTCTCATAGGTTTTGCATTATTGTTTATATGTTAAATATTGGTCATGGTTTACCATTTTTGTTTCAATGGTCCTACATTATCATTCACTCTGCTTATCTTATTCTCATGGGTTCTACATTATTATTCACTTTAGTTATATTATTCTCATAGGTTCTGCATTATCATTCACTCTAGTTATCTTATTCTCATAGCTTCTACATTATCATTCACTTTGGATATCTTATTCTCATATCTTCTGCATTATCAGTCACTAAAGTTTCTAATCCTAGAAGGATTTTTTTTCATCATTTTCATATGTTTTTGCTTCATCAATCGACAAATATTTATGCCTGTCAATGAGTTCATCATAGACAATATATGTGAGCTTTGTTAAACTCTTACTGTTTTTCATTCGTAAGCTTTTTGTTGTTCAAACATGAGTGTGGTTTTCACTTTGTTGTGCATGAGAATGTTAATTTTGTAAACGTTTAAGAGATATGAGATGTTTAGAAACTCTAACTCCCTTGCATAGTTTGTAATTTTGTGCTTCTTACTCCCCTACTTCATTATGTCGCTCACTCCAGAATAGATGTAACTCTCTAAACTATTACAAAAGATAATCTCAATTGAAATGCAAGAAACTAAAAAGATAACACATACACAAACTAAATAATCTTTTGTTCAAGCATCACTCTCTTCATACATATAAAGATAATTGTTAAGTATTTGTGTTTCATAGTTTTCCATTTATCTTTCCTAGGTTTTGCATTATCATTTACTCTGGTTATCATATTCTCATATGTTCTGCATCACAAACTAATTATTCTTTTGTTCAAGCATCACAACACTCTCTTCATACATATATAGATAACTGATCAATCATTTGTATTTCATAGTTTACCATTTATGTTTCATAGGTTATGCATTATCATTGACTCTGCTTATCATATTCTCATATGTTCTACATTACAAAGTGATTGTTTTTCTGTCAAGCATCACTATTTTGATTCTAATTATTATGTGTAGATGGCCAAGGGCAATGCAGTGGTGACCTGTACTAGGAACAAAAAAAAAAAAAAAGAGCCATGACAAGGTTGCCCACTGAGAAATGAGGATGCAGATTCCCCCCTGAAATAGATCATGTTGCACAAGTAGATGAGGTTTCTACTCCTCAAATACCGTAGATTGAGGTTACTACACCTCAAATACCGTAGAAGGTAAAAAAAATATAGAAGCTGTGGTCTGAGGATGACATGAAAAGGGCACTCTATGACGTTGAAGAGAATGACATGTCGATAAGGGGGCTTCCAAAAAGTGGTCAATCCCAACAGCCACACTGTCCAAATGGCTAGGGGGTCTAACAACAACTTCCAAGAAAGGTCCACCAACAGTCCTCATAGAAGAGGAAGAAAATCTTATTGTGGAATGGTGCAAGCAAATGGCTGATATTGGTCATGGTCTTGAGATAGTCAATCTTAAGTCTAAGGTTGCTCAAATATGTCAAAATAGGCCAAACCCTTTCACCAATGGCTTCCCAGGGAAGTCCTGGTGGACAGGGTTCAAGCACAAACATCCTCAACTCGCATTACGAACTGTTGAAGGCCTAGACAAAGATAGGGCATTCAATCTTAGACCTGATATTGTAGATGCATTCTACAAAACACTATCTACAGCATACAAAGCCATGCCATATGGTCCTGATCGCATATGGAATTACGATGAAACTGGCATCCAAGCAAGAAAAAATGGGTCCATGAAGGTGCTCGCAAGAAAAGGTAGCAAGAATGTCTCTTACATTATCCCAAAGAGCTATGAATGGATAACCATTCTATGTTGTGTCAATGTTGCCGAGCAAAGCATTCGAGGATTCTACTTGTTCAAGGGGAGTATGAACATAGATAATTACATCATAGATTGTGAACCAAGTGCTTGCATCGAAGCCCAACCACATGCATGGATGACCAAATAATTGTTCATAGATTGGTTGACCCACTTCAAAACCTCGATTCCAAGCGGTGTCTCACCCACGAATAGGGTCTTGTTGATCTTTGACAGCCATGGAAGCCACGTAGCACTCGAAACCATCCAGGAAGCAAGAGATATTAGCATAGATTTGTTAACATTGCCATCACACACATCACACAAGCTACAACCATTGGATGTGAGTGTGTTTGCACCTTTCAAAGCTTACTTCAAATCAAAACGTGAAGAATTTTTGTCAAGGTTTCCAAACATTGAAGTGAGGAGGAGAGAACTTGCAATGTTAGGTAGCAAAGCAATCAAAAGAGCTTTGACAGTTGACAACATCAAAGCTAGGTTTAAAAGGACTGGTATATGGTCGCTAAATCTTGATGCATTTTTCAATGACATGCATCCCAATGAGAAATTTGTGGTCAGCAAGGATGCTGATGTAGTTGCAAACATTCTCAGCCTTTCTGGATTTGGTGTGTCAAGTGATGATGTCACAGTATTATAGTCCACTCTTCCAGATGGACACATGCAGCCTGCAACAGAAGCACAACACTCACCTCATACATGTCTTGTTGAATCAGTTGCACAAGTGGTGGTTAATGAACACACCCCTCCCATGGTGGACAGGGTCATTGATCAATTCAGCAAAATTTTAGATCTTCCATCACAACAAAGCCAACCATCCTAGTTGGTTGAGGAAGCAATGAACTTGGGCATTGATTTGGAAGTCCCAGAACAACAGGATACCTATACTTTTCCATCACCACCACCAGAAATTGACCTTTCTCAAGTTGTCCATTACTATGCTCCTTCTTGCAATTCAGATTTACAAGCCAATGAAGATGTACCACAGGGCTCATAGGTAGTCGAGGAGGTCATTGGCACACATTCAGATGGGACACAAGAAACACAAACATTTCCACACATCAACAAGTTCCTCAAGTTGCTTATGCACACTGTCCGTCAAATGAAATCCAAAGCAGGTACAATTTGGATCAGTAGACAGTCTTAATTGTTGACAACAAATGACTACATGAGGTTGTTAATGGAGCAAGAGAAAAGGAAGAAAGAGGTGGAGGAGATAAAAGCAAGAAAGAGACAGCAAAATGTAGAGAAAAGGGCAGCAAGAATTGTGGCAACGGAGTTGAAGGAGAATGCCAGAATTGAGGACATATTGTGAAAAGAAAAAGAGCAACAAAAATTACAATATAAAAAGGATAGAGATGCAAAAAAGGAGCAAGAGAGGCTTCACAAGGAATAGGACTGAAAGGAAAAAGAGATTGAGGAGGCACAAAGGGCTTTACAGATAGAGAGGCGGTTAAGGAACACTTCTAATCCATTATCTCAAAGTAATGGAGTCTTCTATGATATTCTCAACATTAATATCCCTCAATTCTCCACAGCAATGAATTATTCAAGTCTCTCCCAATCTGACTTCGGGGGCAGTCAATATCCATATCAATTTGGCACTTGGGATATACAGATGTCTTCACCACTGCCCCCAACACATGTTACTTGCACCCAATTTACCACTCCAAGTCCCACTCATGTATGCAGCAATCCCCATAGACTGAAAGGGGATGAGAACATGGAAATTGGCACCCCAACCAGCCAAGATCCTTTTCACAATAGCAGCAGCTAGATTACAAATGCTAGTTTCATAAAATCTAGAAGTATTGATATTTACAAATGTACCGAAATTGTGGACAATTGTAATTTTTTTATAAGTACAGATTGACCGTTATTGTTTTGTTTTGTGAAGTAATCTTATCAGATTCGAAAAAGTGGTGTATGTAATTTGCAATGTGTGTTATTGTTTTGATTTGCAATGTATGCTTCTTCGTTGACATTTTTAAATATATGAAAATTATAGATGCATCGTTTTTGTTTTGATTTGCAATGTATTATGATCATATTCCAATGTGTGTTCTATGTAATTTGCAATGTGTCATTGTTTTTATTTCAAATGTTTTCTTCTTCATTGACATTTTGTCATTTTCTATTCCTTTTTTCCAAATATTTTGCCACGTGGAAGGTCGAAATTTGTCCATGACTATAAAAAAATGGAAAAAAGACTCATCGATTGATACAGACACACCTCAGGTGCCACTAACTGTGTGGCTCGACGTCCAAAGGTGATAGCGTTGCCACACCAACTTCTCCTAGTCTGCCACCCTAAGAATCCACTACTAAGCATTTATCACTCTCTGCCACTTCCTATTCCTATCGACTGTCGGGTGTAAATGTTGTCACCTCTCCTAAGCTCCTCGCCACCTCACAATTTTATTCCAACCAACCTATACATATGCATAAACATATATGCATATACATATACATATACATATATATGTATATATATACATATACATATACATATATATGTATATATATACATATACATATATATATATACATATGTATATATATATACATATGCATACATATACATATACATATGTATATGTATATGCATATACATATCTATATACATATACATATCTACATACATATACATATACATATCTATAAACATATGCATATGTATATGTATACACATATACATACATATTTTCCAAGACAACCTACATTGAATGCTCCTGAGTGCCTCGCTCTTCTCACCATGTTTTCAGCCTTCCATTTTAGCAAGTAAACATTCCATCTTCACTTGCTCGCCGGTACCTACTCATTTCTTCATCTACAACCTTCGTTGTCTCGCCACAACCTGCGATGCTCAGAGACCGTTTTGTATTTGGGTAGAAGTTGATTAGGAGATAGGTACATGCCAGTTACTAAATATTACCATCGGCTCCACTTCCGCCATGCAAGCAACGAATGGGTTCCTCGCCGCCATGAACGAGTTCCATATACATATGTATATATATGCATACATCCACATACATATACTGTATATGTATATATATATTCATGCATACACATACATATACATATGTATATGCATATGCATATACATATACATATACATATGCATATGTATATGCATATAGATATAGATATACATATACATATACATATGTATCTATATGCATATACATATGCATATGTATATAGATATGTATATGCATATGCATACATATGTATATGTATGCATATGTATACACATATATATATATACATACCAATATACATACACATACACATACACATATACATATTTGTATACAATTAAGTCGTGCAACTATTCTATCTTTTTCAGGTGCCATTGATGAATTTGGGGGTGTTTAATTTTTCATAGGTGATGGCAACCTATGTTGCACGGGTCCACAACTCCATTTGAATTGTGAAGTGTTGCATAGGTAGCCATGACAAGCCTTCACAAAACCAAGTCCCCTAAGTCATTCAAATACAAATCTATGGTAATCTATTTGCAGTGCTACATAGGCCACACATGTATATACATAAAACATAGACATAAATATATACATATAGGTTGTGCTTCATCAATTCAATCAACTAAGCAATAGAGACATGTTTTAGGGAGACTTGATTTTACGAATGCTTGTTTGATGGCAACCTATGTTGCATGGGTCCACAACTCCATTCGAATTGTGAAGTGTTGCATAGGTAGCCATGACAAGCCTTCACAAAACCAAGTCCCCTAAGTCATTCAAATACAAAGCTATGGGAATCTATTTGCAGTGCTACATAGGCCACACATGTATATACATAAAACATAGACATAAAAATATGCATATAGGTTGTGCTTCATCAATTCAATCAACTAAGCAATAGAGACATGTTTTAGGGAGACTTGATTTTACGAATGCTTGTTTGATGGCAACCTATGTTGCATGGGTCCACAACTCCATTCGAATTGTGAAGTGTTGCATAGGTAGCCATGACAAGCCTTCACAAAACCAAGTCCCCTAAGTCATTCAAATACAAAGCTATGGGAATCTATTTGCAGTGCTACATAGGCCACACATGTATATACATAAAACATAGACATAAAAATATGCATATAGGTTGTGCTTCATCAATTCAATCAACTAAGCAATAGAGACATGTTTTAGGGAGACTTGATTTTACGAATGCTTGTTTGATGGCAACCTATGTTGCATGGGTCCACAACTCCATTCGAATTGTGAAGTGTTGCATAGGTAGCCATGACAAGCCTTCACAAAACCAAGTCCCCTAAGTCATTCAAATACAAAGCTATGGTAATCTATGTGAAGTGCTACATAGGCCACACATGTATATACATAAAACATAGACATACAAATATATATAGGTTGTGCTTCATCAATTCAATCAACTAAGCAATAGAGACATGTTTTAGGGAGACTTGATTTTGTGAACGCTCGTTTGATGGCAACCTATGTTGCACGGGTCCACAACTCCATTCAAATTGTGAAATGTTGCATAGGTAACCATGACAAGCCTTCACAAAACCAAGTCCCCTAAGTCATTAAAATACAAAGCTATGGTAATCTATGTGAAGTGCTACATAGGCAAGCATGAAAGGCCTTGGGAAAACCAGATCCCCTAAATACATGTTGTAGGAAAGATTTAGTGCTCAATATTGATCTATGGTAATACATGTGAATACTTGAAGGTTTTCATGGCTATTTGAATTGGGAATTATTTGAATCTTATTAATGGTTGTTTGGTGTAGTGAAATAAATTGTTGTCCTCTTTTGAATTTGAGTTCTATTTCGTATGAATTGGAGATTTGATTGATTTCAGCCTTTAATTCTTGACTTGATTGGTTTGGTGGATTTTTTGAAATTGCTTCCATGTTTTTGTTTTGAATAATGGCAGCCTTACAGGAGTGTTAAATGGATTCCAGTGAGATATTTGTGTTTGGCTCCAATATGTGTGCACCCTACTTGGCAAGATGGGACAGATTGAAGCTGATGCGTGTTGTAGATCTCATGGTAGACAGGACAGGCGAATGCATTTGCGTGTTGGTTTGGTTATGCTACGATGGGAAACATTCTTGTAATGGGTTCGCCAGTCAGTCAAAGATGGGTTGGATGGGTTTCAAAGTTGTTGACTTGGAACCTTGTTTAAATTAATGCTAACTTGTGTGCATTTTATATCTGATTTATGTTTGGTGTGATCAAGCCTATCTATGGATGAATTTTTTTTTACATTGTGGAGGACCGGCGTATAGGTGAACATCATATAAAGTTGAGGACACCCCCAAATTAATCAATGGCACATACAAAAGATACAATTGTCGCAAGTCTGAATTTATGAAGCATACACATAGACATAGACATAAGTGAATTAAACACGACTGTAGAGAAGTATATGAAGGGGCAGCGAGTGATAAATATGACGTAGTGGATTGTTAGGGTGGCTAACTGAGAGAAGTAGGTGTGGCAAGGTTTTCCACTTAAGACCTCTTCACACATCTATACACACACACATTTACATATAGACATACACATTCACACATACACATACACATAGACATAAACATAGACATACACATACACATATACGTGCACATACACATAAACATAGGCATACACATAGACATACACATATATATATTTACATATACATAGAGATTTACATAGATTTACATACACATGCACATACACATACACATACATGCAGACATAGACATAGACATACATAAACACATACAAACACAGACATTGCCATCATTGTGAATAAAAAATGAGAAGTTGCTAGAATGAAAGGTTGTAAAGTTGACAAGTGTGCGAGGAATTATGAGCATTGGATGCAGGTTGGCTCAAAAAATATGCAGGATGTCATGAAAGTAGTATATGCATATGTATATGTATATACACATATACATATACATAAATATATAGACATATTCATATACATATACATAAATATATAGACATATTCATATACATATACATAAACATAAACATATGTATATGTATATAAATATGTCTATACATATGCATATATATAAGTAAGACGCAAAGACCTTAAGCATATACAAGTTGGATACACTTCATCATGTTTGGCTGCTAGCCTGTAATTGTTTTGTTTCAAAATAATTACAATTATGTGTGCATTTAATATCTGATATACATATACATATGTGTATGTATATGTCTATGTCTATATATATGTCTTTCTATGTTGACGAAGCAGAACCTAGAAAAAATAGAACACCCCCATATATTTCCAAGACACAAAAATAAGGTACAATAATTGGATGACTGATATGATGGAAAATAACTATACAAAAGATAACACCCCCAAAATAACCAATGGCACCTAAGAAAAGATAGAAACATTTGCATTACAAATTTATTGAAGTAGCATATATTCGTTTAATGTATATGGGTTTTTTTAAAAAATATTATTGGTCCACATGGCCTGCCATGTGGACTATGTGATTTTGGGTGTGTATGTATCGGCTCCTCTCCCCTAATATGTAAGTGGGGGCCCTAACGTGTGATGGGACATGTGCTCGTTGGGGCCCACACCTATACGTCGGTCCTCCACAACGTAAAAAAAAATTCATCCATAGATAGGCTTGATCACATCAAACATAAATCAAATATAAAATTGATGAAGCATAACCCAAAATAAATAACACCAACATATTTATCTATGGCATAGAAACAACATCAATTTATTAAGTGACTGAAAAGATGAAGCAAAACCCAAAAAAAGATTAACCCACTTTTTTTTTTGTTAATGAAACAGAGAACACAACCTAGCTCAATAATAATGACCTATGATAATACGATAAGCAGAGTCAATGATAATGTAGAACCTATGAGAATACGAAAATCAGAATCAATGATGATACAAAACCTATGGGAAAACAATAAGGAGAGTGAATGTTATTGCATAACCTGTGAGATTACGATAAGCAGAGTGAATGATAATGCAAAACATATTGAAAGAGATATGATGTAATATAAGCTAGACAATTATTTGAGTTTTGCTTCCCCTTTGACATCAAATAGTTATTTATTTTTTATAGTTAGGATATTTTTTCACTATGTACCTGAGCTAGAGGATTACTTGGTTGATTGTGATAATTAATTTTAGGTGAGAATAAGAGATTGGATGAGACTATCATTGAGACATGTTATAATGTTTAATCTAAATTGGGATACCTAAGGCATGAATAAGGATGAGTCTGTTTCAATGGATAAAATATACTTCGATCATTTATAAATGATGTTCATTCTTGCTATCAATTTGAATAATAAGAATGTTAAACAAACATAGATGTGAGAACAATAGTTGCACTAAAGAAGAAAAACGGAATGGATACTAAAAGGACAACGTAGAAATAATATTATAAGGAAAAAACTATAGATAGGATCCTCTTCATAGCTTTGATTTCTATCACATATGAGAATTGAGACCTATATGCTATGGGATCATATCCTTCTTTAATGAATCTCTAGTGGCCCTTATGGTTTATTGGGGCTTTGTGGTCCTATGTATGTCTAGTTGGTGTAGACATCTTCTCTTTTATTCCCCAATTTACTTCCTATGGAGAATAGTTACTAGGCTTTAGTAAGATAGTTGTCTAGATGTATTGAGACACCAATATTTTTGGTTTTCAAGTGTTTCTCTCCTCTATTTGTTTTTATTTGGGAGGTGGGGGATCAATTTTAAACTCCCATTTAACATTCTTTCACAAAAAATATCTATATTTTTCTTTTATCTCCTATCTTTATGTGAACTCAAATATTAATATTTTTTTAGCTTGTATTGATTACTTTTAAGTTGTCATCACTTACTCTTGCTTCTTTCAATTATAACAGGTTTTCTTAGCTTAGCTATGTTGAGTGCATTTTGGCTATGATTTCGGCATCATAGGATGTTAATATTATAGGCTTTTTATTGTTTCTCTCCTCTATTTGTTTTTGTTTGGGAGGTGGCTAATCAATGATAACAAAAATTTATGAGCTACATTAATTAAGGAATGCCTATTGTAAAACCATAAATCAAAATACAGTCATTTGACTATAAATGATAATAGTAGCTGAAAATCAAAATCCATTACAAATGAGCTGAAAGTTCAAATTACCAATTATAGTTCAAGGTTTGTATGCACCTTTATTTGTTGTTTTTAGATGATTTTTTTCCTAGTGAATATTCTTATTGGAAATTTGGATCTACTCATTATGTCCTACCACGTGATGACACTAATGACTAATGAGTTGTTGATGGTAAATTCTTATCAAATTCTTTAAAAACTTGTATAGCAATATGTTCTACAAATAAGTGAAATTATTTTAAAAATCAAATCTAAATGAGCACAACATTGCAATGATGATATAACAACAGTTCTGTAATGCTTATACCCATTATATGAGCATAAGAAAGTATCAATAGAGATTGTGAAGGTCTTGCAGAGTAGGTTCATCAATGAAGACCAAAACATGTATGATGAAGAAACTAACAAGCCTGCATGAGCTCAAACATCCAATTTAAATGAGGAACTTCGGCAAGTTGACACTATACTTTATGATAAAACTGGTACATTGACTTGCAATTCAATGGAGTTCTTGAATTGTTCCATTGCAGGTATTGCATATGGTCGAGGTTTGACAGAGGTAGAAATAGCAATGAAATACACATACACAAGGAGAAGAAGATGAAAACTCACTCTTCAAGCAATGTAACTCCCAAGGAATGAAGAAAAACCTCATTGTCCAAAAAGAGAAGTGTAACTCCTAAGGAAAAGCTCACTCCAAAAAGGACAAGGATAACTAAACCTAAGTAAACAAATTACATAAGTAAGATTAACTTATGGGATGATAAATGCATAACTACACAAACTAAACACATTTTGAAAAACTTGGAAAATTACACAGAAAACATTGATTTATGATTAGTCACATTTTTTTTTAGAGCAATGCTACTATAGTTTCCACAATGTTTGAAGAACTATATGCATCCAAGTATTCCAACTTCAAGAAATATTCCATGAAATGAAAGGATTTGTCTCCAAGGAGAGTTTGAGCATGAGATTGGTTGATATCAATAATTTGGTTTGGAAGAGAGAAACTAAGAAGTAAAGAAAATTAAGGATATAAATAATAGGGCATAGAAAACTCATAAATGCATAATTACACAAACCAAACTTTTTGAAAAAATTGGAAAATTACACAGAAAACACCGATTTATGATTAATCACAATTTTTTCTTGAGCAATGCTACTATAGTTTCCACAATTTTTCAAGAACTATATGCTCCCAAGCATTCTGACTTCAAGACATATTCAATGATAATGCAAAATGTATTAGAATACGATAAGCAGAGTGAATGATAATGCATAACCTATGAGAAAACGATAAGCAGAGTGAATGATAATGCATAACATGTGAGATTATGCTAAGCAAAGTCAATGATAATGCAGAATGTATGAGAATACGATAAGAAGAGTGAATGATAATGTAGACCCTATGAGAAAATGATAAGTAGGGTGAATGATAATGCAGAACCTATGAGATTATGCTAAGCAGAGTCAATGATAATGCAAAACGTATGAGAATACGATAAGTAGAGTGAATGATAATGCAGAACCTATGAGAAAATGATAAGCAAAGTCAATGATAATGTAGAACCTATGAGATTATGTTAAGCAGATTCAATGATAATGAAAAACGTATAAGAATACGATAAGCAGAGTGAATGATAATGCAAAACCTATGAGAAAACGATAAGCAGAGTGAATGATAATGCAGAACCTATGAGATTATGCTAAGTAGAGTCAATGATAATGCAGAACGTATGAGAATACGATAAGTAGAGTGAATGATAATGCATAACCTATGAGAAAAAAATAAGCAGAGTGAATGATAATGCAAAACCTGTGAGATTATGCTAAGCAGATTCAATGATAATGCAAAACCTATGAGAATACGATATGCAAAGTCAATGTCAATGCAAATCCTATGAGAATAGGATAACCCTAAATGACTGTAAAATTTGCAAAATAAACCCTACCGAAACATAAATGCTAAACTATGCATGCTATATTCTCAAAATAAATCCTACTGAAAGAGAAATGCCAAAATATGAGCGTAATATTTGCAATATAAACCCTACAGAGAAAAACACATATAAACAACAAACATTATTGCATGTCAAAAGAAGAAAACAACCCCAAAAATTTCAATGGTGGGGAAACAACCAACTGCATTAATATATTTAATATAAATAGAGAAATTCTTGAACAAAAGATTAATTTCCAAATATTTAGTGTGTTTATGAACACAAATAGGGCAGTGTTCATAAACACTAAACTTCAATAAAATAAACGAAATCTACAACACCAAAAAACTAATAAAACAAAGTGAAATTGCAAACCAAACAAAAACAAAAGATTAATGGCAAGCCTCAATGAGCAAGCTCACCTGGTTTGAACATGCGACGAACCCCTTCATTGCTTGCAGTGACCTTCATGGCGGCAAGGAACCCATTCGTTGCTTGCATGGCGAAAGTGGAGCTACTAGTGACATTCGGTAACTGGCATCTACCCATCTCCTAATTGACTTCTACCCAAACACGATATGGTCTCCGAGCATCACAAGTTGTGGTGAGATGACAAAGGTTGGAGACAACGAAACAAGCAGGTACTGGCGAGCAAGTGAAGACGAAATGTTTACTTGCTAAAATGAAAGGCTAAAAACATGGTGAGAAGAGCGAGGCACTGGGAGCATTCAATGCAATTCGGCTCAGAATAAACACAGGGTGGCGTGGAGCTTAGGAGAGGTGAAAACATTTAATTCCAATAGTCAATAGAAATAGGAAGTGGCGGCGAGTGATAAATGCTCAGTAGTGGATTGTTAGGGTGGCGGACTGGGAGGAGTTGACGTGACAAGGTTGTCACCTTCAGACGCCGAGCCACAAAGGTAGTGGCACCCAAGGTGCATCTGTATCGGTCGATGGGTCTTTTTTCCATTTTTTTCTAGGCATGGACAAAGTTGGACCTTCCACGTAGAAAAATATTTTTAAAAAAAATTGAAATAATAGTTTATTGTTTAATTTGTTAGTTTTTTGAAGTCTAAATTTAAGATTAAGAAACTTATTTTTCGAATAGATGTTTCCACTTCCAATTTAGAAACATCTAGTTCGAATAGAAGCTTCCAGTATCTCATTTGAAAGCTTTCCCGCTTTTATAAATATGTCATTATTGATCTCTCCTTTGTTGGTGTTGTTGAAAAAGAATTAATTTTCTGTGAAGAAGAATTAATTGCTGAATTGAAGCTTCTAATGTAAAGAGATTTTCTGAGATAATAAAAGATATTGATCCTTGCCCCTTGGTTTTTCCTCCACATTGGAGGTTTTCCATGTAATCTTTGTGTTCTTCGCAATATCTTATTTTGCTGTCTATTTTATTTACTATGTTTATTTTTATTGCTGCTATTAATTTTAACATTCTGGCTTAAATTACATAACAACTGGTATTAGAGCGCCAGGTTGCTGGAAGATTTGGTGTGTGTAGGTTTTTTTCTTTCATTGAGTAACATGGAGGTCACAACGAGTGACATGGAGAAATTAAATGGGGCTAATTTTTCCTTATGGAAATCCCAAATGGAGGATATATTAATTCTGAAAGATCAGTATTTTTCGCTCGAAGGAATATAAAAAAAAACCCACAACAATGGCAGATGAAGATTGGAGAAACATGGATAGAAAGGAAATTGCAACCATCTATTAATGCCTAGCTAAGAATGTGTATTTTAATATTGTAGGAGAGAAGACAGCAACAAAACTATGGAAAAATCTTCATGATCTATATGAGAAGAACACTACATCAAATAAAGTTTTTTCTGATGAAAAAATTATACAATCTCAAAATGAAGGAGGGTGCTTTAGTAGCAGAACATTTAAATGAGTTCAACAAAATTACTAGTCAGCTTGCCTCTGTTAAAATCACTTTGGATGCTGAGATTAGAGCCATCTTATTAATGTGTTAAATGCGGGACAGCTGAGAGAATTTGATCGTAGCTATTAGCACTTCGGCACCTGGAGGAACTCTAAAGTTTGATGATGTCAGTAGCAATTTAATGAATGAGGAGCTACGACGTAAATCAATGACAGAGAACCAGGGAGGAGAAGCCTTAGCCCTAGCTGATCGTGGTAGAAAATTTGATCAGAACCGACAAGGGCGTTCGAAGTCAAGAGAAAGATCAAAATCAAGAAGAGGCAGAATCACCTGTTATCATTGCGGCAAACCGGGACACATGAAAAGAGAATGTCAAATCTGGAAGCGAGAGCAAAAGGAACAAAAACCAGCAAGTGCAAATGAAGAAACTACAGTTGTTGCATCAGATGGTGAGGTATTAATTACTATTTCATATGAGGATGCATGTCTTTGTACTTCTAATCATGATATTGATTGGATTTTAGATTTTGGAGCCTCCTACCATGTTATCCCAAGCAAAGAAAATTTTATTTCTTATAAATCTGGTAATTTGGGTAAGGTTCGCTTGGGTAATAATAATTTATGTAGTATTGAAGGAGTGGGAGATATTTTAATAAAAACATAAGATGGTTGTAGTTTATTGCTTAAACAGCTTAGGCATGTACCAAAGCTTGGAATGAATTTAGTTTCAGCTGGAAAGCTAGATGATGAAGGCTTCCATATAGTATTTGGCAAGGGATGCTGGAAAATTGTAAAAGGTTCATTGGTTGTTGCAAAGGGGCAAAAAATAGACACTCTTTATACATTAAAATCGACGCTGCAAAAGTTAGATACTGCTATTGATGCAGAGGAGCCTCCAACAGATTTGTGGCACAAAAGACTTGGACACATGACAAAAAGAGGTCTGAAAATACTTGCTGAGCAAAAGATTTTGCCTGGAATAAAAGGTACGGAATTTAAATTTTGTGAACATTCTATTATGGGTAGACAGAAAAGAGTGTCATTCTTAAGAAATGATTCAAAAAGGGATACTAAAATATTAGATTTGGTGCATTCTGATGTTTTTGGCCCAATTAATATAAAATCACTGGGAGGGGCTACTTATTTTGCTACTTTTATTGATGATGCATCAAAAAGGGTGTGGGATTTCCCTATTAAAAGTAAGGATCAATTTTTAGATGTTTTTCAAAAATTTCATATGGCTGTTGAAAGTGAAACTAACAAACTTCTGAGATGTATTAGAACAGATAATGGTGGGGAGTATTGCTCCAAAGCCTTTCAAGAATATTGTAGTAAATATGGGATAAAGCATGTCAAAATAGTTCCTCTCACTCCACAACAAAATGGGACAGCTAAGAGAATGAATCGGACAATAATGGAGAAGGTGAGAAGTATGCTTTCAAATTCTGGTTTGCCTAAACATTTTTGGGCAGAGGCTATTCGTACTGCTTGTTACTTAATAAATCGCTCTCCCACAACTTCATTAGATGGAGGCGTTCCCGAAAAGGTATGGACCGGTAAGGAGTTATATTATTCTCATTTGAAAGTTTTCGGTTGTAAAGCTTATGCACACATTCCTAAAGAACAAAGGTCCAAGTTGGATGAAAAATCATTGAAATGTATTTTCTTAGGATATGCTGACAATGAGCTAGGTTATCGGTTGTGGGATCCTCTAAAAAGAAGAATTATCAGAAATAGGGATGCTATTTTTAATGAAGAAAAAATGTTTAAAAAATATTGACAAAAGTGTGGAGATGCAGAAATTTGTTGAAATTAAAGGAAAACAAGAGGAGCAACAAGAAAATTTGCCACCATTGGAGGAAGCCACTGCTGAAAATAATGACCAACCATTACAACATAATGGAAATGAGGAACAAAAAGCAAAAGCTGTGCAAGAGCCGTTACAAGATATTTTGGTTCGCAGATATGCTAGGCCTCATAAGGTTTCACAAAGATATCCTACCTCTGATTATATTTTATTAACTAATGAAGGTGAACCTAGTTGTTTTCAGGAAGCTTGTATAGATGAACATAGTAAAGAATGGAAGAAAGAAATGGACTCTTTGCTAGAAAATAGAACATGGGAATTGGTAAAGCTTCCAAAAGGAAGAAAATCTCTACAAAATAAATGGGTGTACAAGATCAAACATCAGGATGATGAGAAGAAGAGATACAAAGCAAGGTTGATGGTGAAAGGAATTTCTCAGAAAGAAGGTATTGACTTGAATGAAATTTTTTCACCTATTGTTAAAATGTCATCCATTAGAATTATTCTTGGTCTTGTTGCTACTCTAGATTTGGAATGTGAACAATTAGATGTAAAGACTGCCTTCCTTTATGGAGAATTGGAAGAGGAAATTTATATGGAGCAGCCAGAAGGTTTCAAAATAAAAGGTAAAGGGAACTTGGTTTGCAGGTTAAAGAAGAGTCTCTATGGGTTGAAACAGGCACCTTGCCAGTGGTATAAGAAATTTGATTCATTTATGTTGGAGCATGATTTTAATAGACTAGAGACTGATCATTGTGTCTACATCAAAACATATGACCAAGATAAGTACACTATATTATTGTTATATGTGGATGATATGTTAGTTGTTGGACATGATAAGGATATGATTAACAAGTTGAAGAAGGATTTGAGTAGCCAGTTTGCAATGAAGGATTTGGTTCCAACACAACAAATATTGGGCATGAAGATTATTCATGATAGAAAGAAGAAAAAATTGTGGTTGTCACAAGAAAAGTATATTGAAAAGGTGCTTGACAGATTTAATATGAAGGATGCCAAGCCAGTTGGTACAGGTCTCTTGCTTCCCATTTCAAATTGAATTCTGATTCATGCCCTTGCGGTGACAAAGAGAAGGAAGAAATGAAAAAGATTCCTTATGCTTCAACAATTGGTAGTTTAATGTATGCCATGGTATGCACACAGCCATACATTGCACATTCAATGGGAGTAGTCAGCAGGTTCCTTGCCAATCCAGGCAAACAACATTGGCAAGTGGTGAAATGGATGTTAAGGTACCTTAAGGGTACTAGTCATTACTGTTTATGTTTTGGTCATTCTGATATGGTACTTGAAGGTTTTATAGATGCAGATATGGCTGGAGATGTGGACACTAGAAAGTCCACCACTGGTTTTCTATATACATTTGCAGGTGCAGCAGTGTCTTGGGTATCTAGGCTACAAAAAATAGTAGCTCTCTCCACAACCGAGGCAAAATACATAGCTGCAACTGAAGCATCCAAAGAGATGTTGTGGATACAATGATTCCTTAGAGAGTTAGGCATAAAACAAGATAAGTATGTGTTATATTGTGACAGCCAAAGTGCCATTCACTTGGCGAAAAACCCAGCCTTTCACTCACGAACCAAACACATTGACTTAAGATATCATTGGATTAGACAGGTGTTAGAGGAAGGAAAGATACACTTGGAAAAAATCCATACAACTAAGAACCCTACATATATGTTTACAAAAATATTGCCAAGAGCCAAGCAAGAGTTATGTAGGAGCTTGGCAGGCCTGCAGATGACTTGATGCATAAGCTTGGGCAAGGATCAATAGCTTTAGGATCATCTACAATTGCAGTTTGGTATCCAGGAGTCTTGCATTTAGCTTCAAGTGGGAGAATGTTAGTTGTGAAGGCTAAATTTAGCTTCAAGTGGGAGAATGTTAGTTTTTTGAAGTCTAAATTTAAGATTAAGAAACTTCTTTTTCGAATAGATGTTTCCACTTCCAATTTAGAAACATCTAGTTCGAATAGAAGCTTCCAGTATCTCATTCGAAAGCTTTCTCACTTTTATAAATATTTCATTATTGATCTCTCCTTTGTTGGTGTTGTTGAAAAAGAATTAATTTTCTGAGAAGAAGAATTAATTGCTGAATTGAAGCTTCTGATGTAAAGAGATTTTCTGAGATAATAAAAACTATTGATCCTTGCCCCGTGGTTTTTCCTCCGCATTGGAGGTTTTCCACGTAATCTTTGTGTTCTTCGCAATATCTTATTTTGCTGTCTATTTTATTTACTGTGTTTATTTTTATTGCTACTGTTATTTTTAACATTATGGCTTAAATTTCATAACATAATTTACATTTTTGTCTAATGGATTTATTTTTTTAAATGCTATTGGTCCACGTGACCTGCCAATTGAACTGTGCGATTTTGGGTGCCTACGTATTGACTCCTCTCCCCTAGAGGAATTTTGAGCAATTCCAATTGACCAGGCCGTCATTTACTCACCTAACAAATTTTATCAAACTTGCATATGTAGCGAGGGCGATGATTTGAGCAGCAAGTTTTAGCACGTCAGTCATGAAAAGATTAGGATAATGGTAATGACTCACCTAAACCAATCGTCCTTCTTGGCATTAGCAGGGATACAGAGTCATGAACTAATGTGAGTAGGTGAAACAACAAAAGAAAGTCCAGTTTAAATTAAGAGCAACCCAGGTGAAATAGATAAGTGTTGACTACTTCAGGGCTCAAAGCGCTAGAGAAGGCATGATCCTTAAACAACCTTAAATATCATTTAAGAGAATAGATACTTTAAGTTTCACCCTGCGAGGTAATAATTAATATAGTCGGCCTATTGTAGGAGACACCCCTTGTTCAATGTTTTATCTGCTAGAAATACTTGTACGCACTCCCCGTAACTCTGTCGATCTTTTTACTCTATCGCATAGTTGGTATGGGGATTGTTTAATGCATAGATTTCAGCTGCCCAACCAAATATTGTTTAGCCAGTAACTTATGGTTTTAAAAAAAAAAAATGTATATGGGTAATGGAGTAAAAGAAAAAAAAGAACTATGATGGATGTTTCCTTGATTTAGTAATTGTAGCGTTTGTTGGGCAATAACAATATTATTAATTTTTATCAATGTATTGATATTGCATATGATGGTAGTTTGTAGTCGCATCCATTTCCTCGTGGCAGCTCTTACTGTCAAATATGGAGAATTCTCTAGTCTCTCATAAACCAGTCGGACTTGCTGGGCATTTTTTTTATTTGGAGGAAACATGTGCAAATGCTTACTTGGTTATGAATCATATCTACCAACATCTTCAGTTGTAAATAGAAATCATTCAAGAATTTAATTGGCAAGGAAATAATTTTCGATCATCTTAATCCTCAACTACTCTCTGACGCAGTTCTAAATCCTTCATAACTAGGAGTAAGCTAGAGATAAACAAAGATAAAAGTTTTTGGTGATTCAACAATAGTTCCCTTATGGGCTTGATGCCTCCATAGGCCATAAAATAGTTTTTGATGCTTTCCTCGCATGCCTTATTTTGGAGGATTAAAACTATTGCATATATATTTTTATGATAGAAAAATAAAATAATAAAACAACAAAAAACAAAACCCAAAAAAAAGGTAAGAAGATTACATTAATAGTGCTTAATTACGCCGTAAGGTGTACCATTGCAATGAAATTTATCTGTGTACATCAAAATAGGATGTATGACGTGTAGCGGTGAATACATGCGCGGTAGCCTCACGAAATGCCTCAAACCCAGACGCGTCAATGAATAGAAGTTACCAGGTGCGAAAAGAATGATATGCACTTCTAATACACCCCAAGTCGAATACTTCAATCCAAACAAGTTGCTATAGGTCATAGGAATAAGTCTAGTAAATCCCATGCTGCTCTCAAAAATGCAGGTCTATGTGATGCTTTGAATAGAGGGCGCCATCAAAACTAACCGTGTACTACAAAATGCAGAAAATGATTGATAAACCCTTGGCTAATGGACTTCCTTTATATTCTCATACCAGGAAAACTACTCTCACTACTTCAAATATCAGGATATTGCATACAATCCTTCTTCTCAACTAAAGAGAGTAAAACATGGGGTGTTTCATCTAGTGTTTGTTGGGAATCCAGAGACTGAAATCAGATCAATCTACACTGTCCTTAAGCGAGCTCGTAGAATAACAGAGAACAACGGCAAGGATATCTCTTTCTTCCACTCCCCACACATCCAAAATGTTGAAGCATAGACAAGGCACGCGAACTGTTTGGTAGGATGCCTGAAAGAAATGTGGTTTCATCGAATTCCATGATTGTTGGAAATGATTCTCATTATGCCTGGCAATGCGCCTAACTTCCTTAGGGTTTTCACATAGTAACCACCTCATTTCCACTATGCCCTTGAGACTACCTTGAATCCTTTCTATGTAGTTGCGGCTGGAACCTCAAGGAATTCATCGGTCCTTAAAGGGAGGAGAATAATATGCCAATCTGCTTCCATTGGTAAGCAGTTCCAGAGTGTAGGGAAGCGGTGCCTATTATGCGGTAAGTATTATACAGATACGAAGATAACAGCCCTGAGGCCCGCTCCTTCCATTGTCACATGAATGGTAGGCGCACCAAGCATTCATTCCTCTTTTTGGGTCTATTGTAAATTGAAGAGGAGTTTCCAAAAAAAATGTGTGCATTTAGTTTAGATTGATGTTTGGAGAGAAAATGATAGATAACACAATTAAGAAGAGAGAAAATGATGGCAAGATTGCAGATTAATACTTTACAGGAGATTTGGAATTAAAACATATATTTATGGGATTCCCAAGTAAATATAAAAGTAGAGAGAATTAAATTATTTTCTCGAATAAGGATTGGCTTAGTGTAATAATGGATACTCTTTAGAGTTGTACTTACAGATTTAGGTTACAGATCTTCTAGGATGTTTAAAGAAGGTTTATTTACCCTTGTTTTGAGGTGATTAACTTGAGCTAAAACTAGCTATGTTGATTTTGAGCTGCTTAAATGCTACTATTGTTTATAGGACACCTGATTTCAGTGTTGGATTGTAGAAAATCTCCTATTAGATGGTATAATCAGGTCTACAAGACCTGGGAAATTGCAAAGTCACATAAATTATGCTTAATTGCAGGAGGAATCATCCTAGCCTTGCAAAATGTAAAATCCCAATAGATTCACCTCCGTATACTAGGCACAAGGGCTTTCCCTACTTAATTGGGTGTTGGCTCACAAAGTACTGACCACTTTGTACATTTAGGTTTTTTAAAGAATATAGGTTTCTAATAATGTACTGAAACTTGAAATTTTGCAATAAGGCTTCAACCAAAAAAGGAAGGTAGCTATGCTTCACATTCATAGTTGTCGTTCTGGTATCTGATCATTGCCATGCTACCCTATAGAGGCACAACTATAGTCTTTTCAATTTTTGTTCCATAGGCTGACATTCAAAATTGAGATGCATCATTCTAGGGAATAGGGTTGGATATCCATTTTTGTTAGATTTCATTTTTAAAGGCACAACTAAATTCCTTTAACATTGCTTAGATTCTTGTGGTTGAATGGAAGAATACTGAAATGGCTGGCTACATGTGTTCTATCTTTATGTTTTGCATAATCATTGACTCTTGTTGTCATAGTATACAATACTTTTGATAAATGTATTAGAACAGTTGGAGGAATTGTTTCCATTGTTGTTAACTATCAAACAAGCTCTGTTGCATATCTTTTTTGTACAAAGAACAGTTTACATATAATTTTCCTTAGATGGGTTCGGCTTTGAATTGCATCAACTTTTGTTCATGGTTATATTCAAGTGTGTTCTTGGCTATATCATGAAAAACAATAGATGCTTATTTTACTATAGGGGAGGGAAATCAATTGTAGCTATTATTTTACCATGAGGATATTACATATTGTGTCTTGATAGCCTCAAAGATACCTCCTAGCAAATGTATTTTACAAGAATCTAATAAGTTAAAAGGCTTCAATCAAGTCTTGTGGATTACTAAAATTAAGGACAATACCCCTAGCGCAATGTATCATATAGAAATTTAACAAATGCAAGGCTTGCAATTAAGTCCAGTGGGTTACTAAAATCAAGGGGAGGTGTTGAACTTCGACCCCCAACCATTTTATGTTTTATATTTTATACAAATTTTATTTCTTGTTGCAAGATATCCAGGAGGTAATAGACATTCAAATTAAAACATTGGGCTTGAAAGTAGGAAAAGACATTCTAAGTCACAACTATAAGCTGGACCCAATATGAATGGACTTTTTATACATGAAACATAGCCTCATCAAATCAGTCAAGAGGGAACTTTAGTAATAAAGGACAATATTTTTGACAAATTACACCTCAAACTTCACAGTTTACACTTTGTAGGTTCATCCCATGAGGAGGCAACTCAAAAGAATAAACTAAATCACATGTCGGTGCTAGTTGCTTACACTTCTTCCTATGGCTTTAACCTATTTACACGTGCTTTGAATAAACTCACTTCTTTTAGGATGTTACACAAATGACACTGAGCAGAGGGAGTCTGAGTATTTTGTTTTTGGTGTGTTAGTTTTTCACAGTTTACATAAGGATTGGATAACTGGAATAATGGACACTCTTTAGGGTTGCGCATACAATTTTAGGTTTGAGGTTTTCTAGAGTGTTTAAATAAGGCTTAGTTACTTTTTGTTTGAGATGATTAGGTTGAATTAGAACTGGCTATGTCGATTTTCAGCTTCTTAAATGCTACCATTGCTTTTAAGAGACTTGATGTTCAAGCTAGATTCTGGAAAATCTTGTATTTTTTGGTAGTTGGTATGTACAGGTGTCCAAGACCCAGGCGTTTCCAAAGCCACTAGAATAATGCTTAATTGCAAGAGGATCATCTGAACCCTACAAATGTAAAATCCCAATAGATTGACCTCTGCATATAGGCACAAGGGTTTTCCCTACCTTATTAGGTGTTCGCTCATAGAGTACCAAACATTGTATATGTGTAAGTTTGTTAAAGAATATAGGTTTCTAATAATGTGCTGGAACTTGAAAAAGTCTTGCAAATAAAGCTTGAATCAAATAATTCAATTATGCTTCAGTTATAGTTGTCATTTTTGGTATTACATCATTGCCATGTTTCTTTATAATGAAGCCCAACAACTGCATCCTTGTCAATTCTCATTTGACCACAAAGGGAGAGGGTAATTATACTAACCTTGTTTTTGTGAGTTCTTTGCTTTTATCAGAATGAATGGATGTGAGCTTCTCGTTTATGACTATGGCTTGGAAATGGTAACGAGGAATTTGAGAGTCTTGTTGTTTTTCCATAATGTAGTAATCATACAAGTAGTTATATTTTTTGTTTTACAAAATATTTTATGATGAAAGACCATTACATTTTAACATTAATATAACAATAACAAAAACATAAAGAGGTAATCACAAACCAACAAGTACATCTCTAATATGAAAAGACTGCATAATGTATCATATGATCATATATGAGAATGGACATATCATTTAAATATATTAATTTTTGGGATAAGATCATCATGACATGGGAAAGGAGGACCATCATGAAATGTAATATTTTCATGAGTAAGAAGTATGATTATATCATTAATGTGTTTGTTTTACATGGTATATGAGAAGGTAGATCATTACTAAGAATGTACTCATCACTATCCAAATCTATATGATCATAATTAGGCTTATTATAAGATATAAAACATGAAGAAACATAATCTATATGACATACAAAAATAGAATCATAAATAGGCATAATGTAATAATCTCTAAATAGATCCTATGAAGGAAATGTGCTTGCATTCAATGTATCATTAGAAGCAAAAAAATGTACTCTCACTTCGTCTAAGAGTTATTTAACATGTGAGAATCATGGGATAGTGAAATAAGAATGTCAGAATAAAGTGGGAGAGGTGATAATCAAATACCTAAAGAAATGAAAAAAAAAAAATTCATTCAAAACTTCCATAAACAATATTATCTCATTAAAGTAGGATAGAATGTCATAAGTGAATCAAGAACAATAGAGTTACATGTTACAAAACATTTGAACACATCAAAATTAGTGATGGAAGCATTAAGAGAGGCTAAAGATAAAGGATCGTGAGAACCCATAGCATGAAAGCAAGGGTCTAAGGATCTAGGGTTTACAAGGATATACAATAAAAGCATAACCAACCTAAAGGGATTATTAAAGTAGCACAAAAATGAAAGTATAATTAGTTTAAAATCATATTTGAAATGTGTGGGAGGAGGTAACCGTAAGGAAAATCTAGGAGTGCATAGGGTGGGTAAAGGATAGGCTTAGAAGAAGGAAGTGTCAAACTCTAAAATGAAGATCTCTCAAGAAATCACTTAAAAAAACCACAAAAAATCACATCTAAAAGTAAAATGTAATTATAAATAAATGCATATATATAAAAAAAACTCTAAAATCCTAAAAGCGAACTATTTGTGTCATATTCACCAAAATTAAAAGGAAAAATACACTTTGTAAAGGTTAATCTAGGCTAATCTAATAAAATGCTTATAAATAAGCATGATTAACATAGACTAAAGTGTAGGGAAAGTAGAATGACTTAGATCATAGACAATTCAAATAATTTCACAATTAATTATAAAAATATATAAATGCAAATGATAGATCACTTAGCTCTATGACTATAGAATGAGTTCCAAGTAGTTCCAAATAGATAACTTAAGGAAAAATCATTGGGTGCTATAGTATGATGGGGTTCATCAAAATGTAGGGAAATAAATTGCACATTATACAATTACTTAGGTCTACTAAATAAATATAAAATAACTTAAATATAAATCAGGGGTAAATAGTAAGAGTTGAGAATATATAATGTCATAGTAAGTTGGAGGGTAGAGTGGTGCATGAGATTATCAACACCAACTTAGAATTACATCACTCTGGTATTTGGGAAGTCTGAAAAATGCAAGCATACTTAGAATTACATCACTCAGGTATTTGGGAAATCTGAAAAATGCAAGCATTAAGCTGTATCTTGAAGATTCAACCTGATTATGAGACAAGAATAGGCTTGGTGAGCATTGTATGCATGAATTATATATCTTACGACGTTAATTATATAGATTTTATATAAAGATAGATAAACTAGTAATACAAAAAAACAGGTAGCAATGATCTCGGAACACTAGCAACCAGATCTCCGTGTGGAGAGTCATCCTTGAAGTTCTGTTTCCCTTCGCAAAAAAAATAATAAGGAAAGAGAAAAACATGAAATAAAAGAGGGCACCCATTTAGGGTTCGGCAAGTTAAGTGAACCATGGTCTAAAATTCTCTTTATTTAATGCTTGAAATATCAAATATATGCCCTACGTGTACTTATCCCTTTACCGTCGTGTTTTGTGTTTTGGGGGGGCATGGGGATGGGTGAAAATGGGCGCCATTCTCTTGCACCACTAAATCGCCCTCTTCTCTTTAAAATTCCCCCACTCTTTAATAAAAACTCCCTCCTTTATTAAAGTGTGCGATTCCACTAGTTTAAAATAGGGCACTTTATAAATTTAAAATAAAGCACTTTACACATTACTTTAGGCCTACTTTTCCACTTATATGGTTAAGCATTATAATAATAAGGGAATCAATAATAAAGGAAAATAAATGAATGATAATAAGAAGAAATAATAACAAGGAGATATTTGCTTATAAGGGTATAAAATTGGGCAAATAAGTATTAACATTCATTTATTTATTTTATTTTATTTTGTGAGGCACTACAAAATCAGTTAAATGTTTTAGTTGGGGTTAGAATGGGAGTCAAATGATGCATTGATTAAATAGATAATGAAATCATTAACAATAGAAAAAAGAAGAAGAGAATAAATAGAATTATTGCCATAATTTTAATGTTTTATAGAGAGGGATGTTAGTAATTGATGAGAAAAATATTAGGAGAAATTTTATCATTGAGGATAGTCTTATTATGTCGGTAATTGCAGTAATATTAGTGAGGGGAGTAATATTGATGTTAATAATAAGTGGTATTGGATCATATACCTCAGTTTGTTATTATATTGCATTAGTATCAATTTTCACCTTGATACTGGCTAGATGTCTAACCCTGATAGTACCGATATATGTTTGGAAGAGAGCAGTAATGTCACAATACCATTATGGTCCATAATGATATTATCATGTCAGTGAAATATGAATTAACCCTTGACGAGTTTCATATCCACAATGCTTTTGATGCGATGGATACAATTACTTTTAGGTTAGTTATTTAATAATATTATGCTTTTGGGTGATGTAAGCATTGATAACTCAGGCAACAATTGCCTTGAGAATTATGACGTGTACTCCTAGGACTCACAAGGGATGGTGTTTATTTGTGATTCATTTAAAGCCTAAGTAGTTATAACCATATTTTGGTTGAATTTCACAATCAGATCAAATTAGCTTCAATCTTATAAGACTCACCAAATTCAATCCAAGACTCATATAATCTAGATGACCCAAGAGGGTATAACATAGTGTGTGTTAGGTGAACCCTAGTAGTGTTTGGCATACAAAATCTGTATAGATAACTTTTATGCTTGAGTTTGAGAAGTGACTCTCTTTTGGGTGCTAAACTCATATCAAGTTTAGTGTTGCACCTCAATCACCTAAAGTGATTTAGCTTAACATTTGTATTGAAAGTGACAGATAAAAATAAAATTATGGGGTTTTTCTAGCAAAATTATGGGCATGACAATACCTAGCTTATTCATAGACAAGTAGTTGTCGTACTTTTCTAGTATTTTAGTAGGGTATGTATCGTTGGTTAAACTTTGTTATTATTTTAATTAGGACGATGTATCATTTGAATGTGCTTTGTTTATAAATGAGAATATTTGTCGATGGTCTATTTGTTTAAGGAAGAATTATATGTGGTTATGTTAGGAACTTTGGTTTGATTTATTTTGTGATGACTTTGAGATTCGGGGAATGATGTGTCATCTTCATCCTTGAGTAGATTGTTTTAATTGTCTCCCAGAGGCAGGGGGAAGTATTTGTTTCTTGGTGATTTATATTTTGGCTTGATGCCACAGTTATTCTTGCTTGGTTGAGATTATGCGGATGCTAGCTTGTCCTTTTTGGAATGTTGTGTTGTGGAAAGTGTGCAAGAGGGTTCATGTCTCACATGTGGTTGGGATGTTCATGTCTTGGCTTTATAAGCGTTAAGGTACACCTTGTTTCTTGAGTGACTCTCAGTGGGGGTCGGTGCACAAAGTGGCGTACGAGTAACTCATTGAGAGTTTCCATAATCAGTGATATCCTAACAAGTAAATTAGGGGTTTTGGGTAACCCATGTCAAGCGTACATGATACTCCTTCCTTTAGCAACCAGGGTTGTTGTTTCTCTTCATCATTCTTGTGTCTCTTGAAGCGAAGGTTCCTTGTGTTTGTTTTATGTGTTGATGTTGTGTGTTTACTGTGCTTCATGATGGAGTCTTGCTAGCCTTGTTTATTTTTTATTATTGTTGTTGGTTGTGGGTCTTCTTGTCATCTCCTAGCACGGGGGGTGGACCTTTGGGTCCACATGGTCAGGTGGAACGTGCTACACACCCATTGGGTTCCCCACCGATGATCGTGATGTTGCAGAGTTGTACCAGTAGAAGTGGTTCCTGAGCTTTCCAGTGTTGGTGACAATTTTGGTGCTATGACCTATATTTCCTTCAGATGGATCTCTTTATGTATTTAATTCTTCATTGTTGTATTATTCTGGATTATGATGTACACTTCCCATTATTATAAGGGAAGCATCTTTGTAATGTAATACTGGTTTCTTAATGTGTTGTATATGTGGAAATATGTTCCATGAATGTAATTGTGAACTTGGAAGTTGTAATGCAATAATATGATAATTATGTAATTTTTATCTTTTTTATTTATGTTTGGATGTATATTTATGTCATTTCCTATTCATGCTTCTATTGTTTATTTAATTTGGATTTGTTTAACGATGTTGTTGGTTGGGTTCATTTTGAGTAGCGCACCATGTAACCCCATGGGACTAGGTTGTTGACATATGGATATTAGTGTCGATTAGTTAATTAATTATGGTTAATGTAGTTGTTGTTTCTTCAAAAAAATTGTTTTGTTTATTGTTAGTTGTGTTCTATGGGGTTTGCGTGGCAGTGCGTTACAAATCATCTCACTATAGAATGTGTAAATTAAACTAATGTTTTCAATCAACATAAAACTTAACATAGATAAACCTATTATATATCAAATATTAATTTTGTTATTTCAAAATCAGATTGCTACCGATAAACTACCATTTACATCATTCATTTTAACTCTCAAATACATTACGAAAAATTAAATATTTCAATTCAAATTATGAAAATAAACATATATATTTTGTGGATATTTTTCAGAGCTTAATTTACACAATATTAATTATCTCATCTTATTTATTTTACCAAATCATAAAAATCTCTAAATCTAAATTCCCATAATCATTAAATCTAAATTTACATATTCATTCCTAAATAAGTGTTTTATAAAATATTGCTCTAATCTGAATTTTATAAAAATATATTTATGTTCAGTTATTTCAGAAACAAAATTCACATTTGCACATCCACAAATATTTATTTAATTATATATACACATATGTATATACATATATGTCATTATAAATAAATAATTTTATCAATGCTAGACTGTTGTAAATTATCATATAATAGCAGATTAAAAAAAATCATTTTCTACAAAACAAAGACAGTCACATATACATATACATATATATAAATATATACATATATATATATATTTATATATATTTGATTTAATAAGTCAAAAAGCAAATTTCATCAGGAAACATTTTTGAACGAATAAGGCAGAACAAAGGTAAATCACAGATCCACACACACACACACACACACACACACATATAACAGAGGCTTGGAATTAAGGGCGCGACCCTTCCTCGTGGCTACACACAACAACATTGTGGCTGCTACACAACCACACCAATAGAGGTGGGGGTAGCAAATGTATGGAGTGTGGGGTGAGTGGTGGGAGAACGAGGGGAACCACCAATGGCATTTAAGTACAGTCCCCCACAAAATAATAAAAAGACCCTCCAATATTTCAAACGCCAATACGGAATTTGCAAACCTCACATAAAATTATATATATATATATATATATATATAGACTCACAAGAAAAGGGAATGCGGGTACAATCCAGCGCACAAATCCACTTTGGAATGCAAGAGCTAGGATGGCGAAATGCAACCACAAAATAAAATAAAATAAGGAAGATCTCAGATAAAAAGATATTACAATGCAACTGGCTGAGAATTTCCAATGGATGAAACGGATTCAAGCGGAGACAATTATACAAGAATGAAATGAGTTTCTAGACACTTTGCTAGCTAAATCCATAAAGCTAAGATAATTACTGAAGCGATGATGGACTGGACAAAGAAGTAAACAAAATAAAAAGATTGCAGACAACATTTAAATGGCATATCAGACAAACGGTTTTGCAATAACAACAATTCAAAACAAACCAAAGCTCACAGAAATAAATTATTCTTTTGCATAGAATTTCGACAAGCAAGAATAATATAATTTTGAAGTTTCATTTCTCTTTAATAGAAAGGAACAAGAATAATAAAGTTTTTCATTGCTACCTGGAGTCCTTCGCCTGGTAAATAATCAGAGACAAATTTTTGTGTTGAACGCTTCCAGTGAGCTACATACTTCCTCAATTTTTTAAGATTCACAGCTACTGAATCCGAATTTCAAAGAACCAAATTTCTAGAGCAAGCTAATATTCTTAGTTTTATTATTTTCCAAAAAAAAATACAAAGTAACAATTTTTCCAGTAAAACTCCAAAAATGAATTGCAGAGCCCATCTTCTTTCCTCTATCTCCTTTTTTTAAAACGCCACCAAATTGGATATTAAATCTAGAAAAAGTAAAAATCAGAAAGATGCCATCAATTTTCAAAATTTACTCCACATGAAAATAGCCACTTGCTAGTAATTCCATTTTTCCCAATTTTCAATTAAGCATTTTCACTCAAATTTCCTTTCTAACTATTTCATCAACAATTTAAATAATATAATTTACATGCTTAAAATATAATTAACATTATGAAAATAAATATTATCCAAAATAAATAAATAAACAATTTAAACTATGCAACATTTAAATTTATGATCTAATATTAAATAAATAACTCAATGTTTTTGAAAAGGTAAGCAACATTTATAGTGTGCCAAACCCTTCACAACGAGCCCAAGGGGCCAAAGAAAAGCATAGTTCAAAACAGAGATTGAACTATAGGAATAACCAGAAATAGCTGATAGACAGCTGTGGAAAACCAAAGAGATTAAGCAACCCCTGAAATAGAGGGTTCAGAGTTGGCTCCATGAGCTCGAGACCTAGAAGCAGACACAGACTTCTTCTTCCGAAGAACAACCAACCAAGGAGGCTCGAAAACAGGTAACGAGGAGAACGGTGAGAGGATCGACTCCACCTCAGCCACCACAACACCATTGAGCAACGAGGGCAACGGTGACAAGGAAGCTAAGAACGGATCAACAAGTGACTCAGGAGAGGTACCCAACAAAGGGCAAACAGGGTCAAATAGGGCACCGTCAGTAGGTGTAGCGTCGGACAGAGCATCGACAACAGGAGCAGGGACAAGCCTAGAAGGGTCAGCAGAAGTGTCAGCAGATGGGTTTGGCATAGCAGTGTCAGCAAAACGGTCCACAAGAGCAGAAACCACCGAAGAAGGACCCACCATGGGGTGATCAAGGAGAGCATCAATCCACCAAGTTGCAGTGCCCTTGTGCCAAGCATGAGGGCAAGCAGAGGCCAAGTGACCGACTGAAAAGCATCTCCTACACCGAAAGGGGAGGCCCTCATAGTCTAAGAGTTGCTTCCAAGGTCTGTCCTCCACTAGCAAAACCACATCCCCATGGAGAGGTTTAGAGATATCCAGATCAACAAGCATTCGAGCGACTGTGGTGTGTCCAAACTCCCTAGTTGTAGAATCCACCAACAAGAAATGACCAATGGTATTGCCGATGGCTTCGAATCAAGATTCCTCCCAAAACTGGAGAGGAAGGTTAGGCAACCAGACCCAAACAGGTCTGGTATTCAATGGTTCTGTAAGGGGGTTGAAAGAGTGAGCCCAAGGCCTAATGGACAGGGAATGAATCATAATAATAATATTTTTAAATGTCATAAATTAAATATCTTATATAGACAATTTATTAATTTACATATATTTAAATTAGATGTTATACCATAAATAATTTAAAATATGTAATATTAATAAAGCAATAAACATTCACTTAAAGTAAATAACATTAATTATATTATCTAGCTATTTTTTTTATTTTCTAAAAGAATTAGTGACATTCACGACAAATACAATTCAATTATTTAACTATCCTCAACAATAATAAATGTGGTTGAAACAAGTACTAATTAACAACATTTAAATAATGTGCTTAATTAAAGCAACACTAATTTATTAACGACATTTTAAATTAGCAACTATAATAAATGATTAGCCAACATTAATAATACCATTAAAATAATCAACATATAAGTAACTCTTGCCCAATCGACCTAAGCGGAGAGACACTACATTTGATAAATTATTAGTTAATTTGAAGAAATAAAATAATGTAACATTTTCATTACAACTAGATTCACATGTTCATTCCCTATCACTCTTATTATTACCCTTCCATAGTAATTCCAATTGGTAATTACTTTTTATTATTCTATTTGATTTCACATTTTCTCTATTGAATATGGAACCATCATTATTAATTTTTACTTTGTTGTGCATTCATAAGATTGACTTTTTTCTTTCTTTAAGTGATTTTAATACTTGCATGCAATGAATAGAAGGCTAAACACTTAATACCTCACACATATTGTCATATCCCCTTATCTCACCCAAATCATGGTAAGTTATTTACCCTCTATTATGACCTATGCGTTATAATAAATAACCTAATACTAATAATAATTAATACAAACATTGACCAAAAACATTAACACTTATATATCAATTAGTACCAATCACTAACTATCCTCTCTTAGAATGATTGCACATGGAGCATATATAGGTTCCTATCCCCTAGCACCACCTAAATATATTCATGAACATTATTGTATTAATTTGGTATCAATAATTTATTCTCCTCTCTTAAAATGATTACACATTGGGTATATATAGGGGCATGTCCCTTAAAACCACCTAAACCATTTATATTATCATGCACAAACTTTCTTATAATTAAATATAAGTTGTGTGTATCTTAAAATACATCATGTCCCTAAATACAAGTTATGTATGATTATCTCCATACCCATAGTTATATGTGTGGATGATACTTAACCATTCACTCTTTATCTATAGGGAGGCACTAATCTAATGTTTTGGTTCATACATTGAAATTAAGCACATACACTTCAAGTCTAACTAAATTTACATGAATGTTCCCCATCACTCTCATTATTACCCTTCAAAGAGAATTCAAGTGGTTATTGTGATCCTAATAAAATGCTACTTCCAAATGAGATGTTAGATAAAACTAATAGTGCAATGTGAAGAGAAGTAACAAGATAAAAGGGCACCTCAATAAGATTAGCCTAAGAAAATGGGCAACATAGAAGTAAGATAAACAAATTGATTATTGCTATACCTTCATGTTGTTGCTTCCTTGGTTGGCCCTTGATTTTGAAGTCTTGTGTGCTCCTTGGATAGCAATGAAGTTGAATGGATGCAAGATGAATTGATGCAACATGGATTGATGATGTAAGTGCTAAAATGGATGAGAGCTTGAATGGAAATTTTGCAAGAGTTTATTTGCAAAAAACTTGATTTCCTAAAATGATGGAATTGAGGGGATATTTATAGGCTAATTGGAATTCTTTAGAGAATTCAATGGTTGGGATTGATCCAACAAAGATCAAGATGAAGGGCTATGGTGAGTTGAGGACTCACAAGCCCTCACATCTTGACATGTGGAAAGTGATATGTCTTAGGGTGGAGTGATGTGGAAATGAGGTGGAAGCGAAGGACAAGAGGTGGAAGGGAAGTACATGAGGTGGATGAACGACAAGTACCTTTGAGGTACCTTGGGGGATGAGAAGATTTCCTCAAAAATGAACTTTTTGTCCCCAAATGAGGATGAAAGAGACTTTTGAGGAATTTTAGATTTTTTCGAAAATCTCCATGGAAAAATGGAAAGTGTGTGGGAGAAATAAATGTAAATTAAAAATTTACTTTCAATGGAGAGTTTATTGGATTAAAGGAGGTCTCCAAAAAGCTGGAGATTTGTCACATGTGGGTGATGTGACAAGTCCAAGGTTCTAGAAGTCTTGGACACATGTAAAATGACATGTCATATTTGCATGGGGGATGAGGAAGACCTTGGGAAGACCAAAGTGAATTAAAAATTCACATGGGGAAGAGAGGAACCTTGGTTAAATAAATGTGAATTAAAAATTCACATGGGGAAGGGAATCCAGGCTAAAGATGGTAAATGGGAAGGTTGACCAGAAAAGGTAAGCCAAATGTGGCTAATGATTTTGATTAAGGTTGTGCAAACACATGATTAAGATAATTAATGAGGGATTAGAGGAAAGTGGGAGATTATGGAGGATGTGACACTTAATCTTGATTAAGTGGTGCACATCCTAATCACAGATTAATTAATTTAATCCGGATTAGAAGAGGGTTATGGAGAATGTGACAAGGAGAGAGAAAAAGAGGAATTAAAAATTGGTTTTTAATCCAAATAGGTTAAATGACTAAATTAAATAAGTTTTCATGTTTATTTAATTTAGAGAAGGAAAGGGGGTAAGGTAAAGTATTTAATTTATTTAATTACATACTTTAGGAACCTTAGGCAGAAAATGAAATAATGATTAAATAAATTATTTAATCACTATTTAATGAACTAGATAAATAGAGTAGATGATTTTGATCATATGGAAGTGATCAAATTTGGATGTCTACATTTTGCCCCTCTTCAAAGTACTATTAGAATAACAGTGCTTCGAAGAAAAGAAAGTGCAGATGACTAGAAGAAGTGACCAAAAAAAAAAATGCCCCAGCGTGGGAAGGAGGATCTGAGATGTTCAATTAATGAGGAATGGATGAAGATGCCCCAATCGTGGGAGGTGTTGATTACGACTGAGAAAATTGATAAATGTGAAGGGTATGCCCCCTCGAGAGAATGACGAGGGAAAAGAAGGGTCCCAAGAAACATCATGATAAGAAGAAACGGATGGTATAGTTGGAAAGAGGGCAAAAAATTAGGCAAGTTTGCCTTTTGAACGAAGTCAATCGGACAAACGGGGTGCAAATGGCAGCCCTGGGAAGAGAAGAGATTAATCAGAGGAATAAAAGGGTAAATAAAAGGTAAAAAGTACCTTTTAAAAGTTAATATAAGGTAATTTTGAAAATTACCCCACCTCATTTGCACTGTAGCAGTTGAGAGAAGAAGAGAAAGAGCAAGCAGAAAGGAGTGAAGATGCCGAGAGATAATGACATCGAGATCGTCCACCGGATAGATGAGGTTCGATGGTCGTACAGACAGTAGGATGGGCCCCGCTAGGTAAGCGAAAAAACCCTCCATGCATTAAATTGAAATTTTAACGCATTTGTACATATTTTATCAAAAATATAAAATATGGGTTTTGTGGGCGGGAAAGAATGAGGAAATGGGTAGGAAATTTTTTTTTTAAAAAAATGATTTTTGGAAGGGAGGAGAAGAAAAGCGTTGAGGGGCGTATACGCCCCTCGATGGGCGGAGCCGCCCCGGCTACGAGCGTAGGCGCCCCGCGGTGGGGCGGGTACACCTTGGCCATGGGCGGGTACACCCTGGCCATGGGCGGAGACGCCCTACGTTGGGGCGGATACACCCCGCTGCAGGTGCGCGTTCGCTCCACGATGGGCAGACACTGCCGCTGTGCCTAGCGGCGACACCGCCCCGGCCGCGAGGGTGGCGCAGTCGTGCCATCGCAGGAGGCGGCAGTGCCCCCAACACAGGCGAGCATGACTGGGGCACCGCTCGGGGCGGGTTTGCCCCAGCCGTGGGGGTGGCACGATCGGACCGCCACAGGAGGCGACGACGCCCCCAGCGTGGGCGGGCATGGCTGGGGCACCACCCGGGGTGGGTTCGCCCCGTTGTAGGGGGCGGACTTGCCCTGGTCGGTCAAGGGCACTTCCGCCCTGGCGAGGGGGGTGCCCGGCTGCGCCGCCATGGGAGGCGGCAGCGCTGCCCAACGCGGGCGGGACACCGCGACGGTGCCGCCCGAGGCGGGTTCGCCCCTCTGTAGGGGCGGCTACACCCCGACTAGCTGAGGGCGGTTACGCCCCGACCGACCGAGGGTGGAAACGCCCCGCTGCAAGGGGCGGATCTGCCCCGACTGGCCGAGGGTAGATACGCTCCGCGGTAGGCCAAGGGCGGATCCACCCTGCAATAGGGGGGGAAGAAAGAGAGAAAGAAGGAGAGAGAGAGAGAAAAAAAAGTGGTAGGAAGAGAATTTGTGAGACGATTTTTTTAAAATAAAATGACAAATTTTTTGTAGGATTTTGCTAGATTGCAGACTCATGAGCGGAGGCCGGAGGCGTTGGTGTTGTCGATTGAGGTGATGACCAGAGCAGATCATGCAGCTTTGGAGCAGACAAGGTTATTGCACTTGGTGCAGTTTCCTGAGATGAGGGCTCATCGGGCGATGTTGACAGCCCTGACAGAGAGGTGGAGCTCGGCCACATCCACGTTCCATTTACCGACTGGAGAGATGACTGTTACACTTGAGAATGTGTGGTGTATCCTGAGGCTATCAATAGCGGGACAGTTAGTTTGCGAGGAGTTGAGAGGAGATCAGTTGGATGAGACCGTGCTGGAGTTATTTGGGCGAGATGACTTGCCGATATAGAGGGGGAGGTTGGATGTAGAAAGATGCCTGTCCATGGGGGTGTTGGAATTACCACTATTTCTATCTTGCTTGATCAGCGGGATTCTGTTGCCGGACTGGAGTAGGCATTTCTGCAGCCTATGGTATATGGGGGTGATTCGACATATTGTCAAGTGGAGGGATGGATAGTTTTCTTGGGGGTCATGTGTATTGGCCCAGTTATATCGGGACATGCACGTGATCTGCTATCAGGGGATGCAGAGCTTGATGCACTAGATGCTACTGCAGGTATGGGGATGGATGCATATCGCGGTGACGAGGCCTATAGTGATTAGAGGAGGAGACTTGGATGAGAGAGAGCCAGTGGCGTGGTAGTTTAGGGCAACCAGGGGCTATGTCCTATGGTATGAGATACAGGGAGAGGTGGAGCAATGGAGGAGAGCATTTGATGATTTACGGAGAGAGGACATTATATAGCGGCCATATATGTTTCAACGGTTTAGAGGATGGAGGACCGAGGAGGAGAGACAATGAGGGTTCTTCATGTGTAGATGTTTCCTGATTGGGAGCCCAGGGTACATAGTGGAGCTGCATCATCCAAACCGAGTGGCGCGGTAGTTTGGACTTGTGTAGGATATTCCAGGAGCGTCGGTGATGTTTCGTCAGCTTACCAGAGAGGTACCTTGGGGGGTAGTGTTGGTAGCGAGAGACATGAGGGCGTCATGGGTGAAGGCAAGTGAGGTGCCCTATCCAGGGAGGTGAGAGGGTCCAGAGGATGCTGGAGTGATAGATCGCTATGATCGGTGGTTCCACAACCATCGATGGGAGAGGGTTACACCGGAGATGCTTGTTGTGGGGGCCTTAGAGGGGGGACAAGAGGATGATAGACATAGGGATGAGGGACATGAGAGTGGTGGTGCGGAGGAGGGTGTTGCTTGAGATCAGTTGGTGAGGAGGGGTAGAGCTCGGAGGAGGAGTTGCCCGAGGAGGCCGAGGGGGTCGAGGAGGTCGAGAAGAGCTGTGGTAGAGGAGATGGAGGTAGGAGCTGATGGGGGGGAGGAGATAGAGGCAGGAGGAGCTGATGGGGGGAGGAGATAGAGATGGTAGGAGCTAATGGGGGGGAGGATATGGAGGTGGTAGGGGCTGATGGGGGGGAGGAGATAGAGGTGGTGAGATTGGAGAGTGAGCCGGAGGTGGAGATGCTTCAGGTGGTGGAGGGGAGAGCTGCTCAGCTAGGGATTGGCGTTAGAGTACGGCGGAGGCGGGTACAGGTGAGAGCTGAGCAGGAGGAGGGGAGAGCCTCAAAGTCGCCAGTGGATGTGCGAGCCAGAGATCCGTAGGAGGAGGCAAAGAGGGTGATGGATGTTAGAGGACAACCCAGGGAGAGGCTTGAGAGCAGTCAACAAAGGAGAGTCCAACTAGTTGAGCAGGAGGGGAGGAGACTGATGAGGGTGGGGAGGAATGGACAGCTATGGAGGATTCGGTTGACGCGCCAGATAGAGCCGGTGCAGGAGGAGAGAGAGGGAGAGGCGATGGACCTGGATGTACTGGTGATGGAGGCGTTAGCCATAGTACCAACAACCACAGTTGATGATCTGATGGTTTTACTGAGAGGGGCCCAGGCAAGGATATGAGTGCTAGAGGAGGAGGTGAGGAGGGCAGAGTCAGAGGTATGGAGGATACGGGAGAGAGAGGAGATAGTGTTTGATCGTGTGGTGAGCCAGCTAATGGCAGACGTACTAGCTATGGAGAGAGAGAGAGATGAGATGTGAGTAGAGTGGGAGAGAGCACAGGGGGAGTTGGATTGGGTGACATGGGACTGAGATAGGCTAGAGGCAGTGATGATAGTTGCATAGATGCGAGGGCAGTCGGAGTCAGCAGGAGGGGGAGAGATGGAGGCATTGAGACTTTAGGTGGGAGGATTTCAGGAGGAGAGGATGACACTACAAGAGAGGGCATCTATGGCAAAGGCATCTACAGAGGAGATGAGGGCGAGGGTCGAGGCCGTAGAGGTTAAACTGGAGACGGTGCAGTGGGAGAGAGAGAGTGTACAGGGATAGATGTAGGCTCTACAGGGGGAGAGAGATAGTGCACAGGGACAGGTGCAAGCTCTACAGGTGGAGAGGGACCGTGTATAGGGATAGATGTAGGCACTCCAAGGAGATAGGGATAGTTTATGGAGACAGGTCCAAATTCTGCAGTTTTAGAGAGATGCAACAGTGGGTCGGGCAAAGAAAGCTGAGGGGGATATAGCATAGATGTGGGCACGTCGAGGGCCGAGTGATGGGACTATGCTAGAGACGATGCGGGTAGAGAGGGAGAGATCCGCAGAGCAGATACGTTTATTGACAGCGGCATAGGAGGCATGGGAGTAGGAGCGACGAGCCATGAGCAGAGAGAGGGATAGGTATAGGCATGAGTGGAATGCCGCTCGGTACCAGGCTAGGCAGAGAGATGATTACATGCAAGAGGCAACGTACTGGAGGTGTGTGTACGAGCAGGTAGTGCTAGATCCATTGCAGCGTACAGTGCAGTATGTTAGGCAGACACCCCTGATGTCAGCACCATCCCAGTCTTTAGGGACACAGACTAGAGGATAAAATGACTTTCAGTCGACTCCTTCTCGGTTTGGGACCCCAAGGCGCGAGTCTCAAGGGACCCCAACATACAGGGGACCAGTACTTGAGTCTCCTCAGAGGTCAGATGTGGGCAGCTCAGGACAGGCAGATGATAGGTACCAGATGGTGGTGATGCACCTTATTTTGAGCATGATATGTAGGTGATTATGAGGTGACTATATTTTGGATATGGACATTGTATTATTTTGATGATGATATGTGATGGTCCCCATTGATGTTATGCCACATTGTGGCGATGGATGGTATGCATATGGTGTTTTATGTGATGTTTCTATGATAGTGGATGTTTTACTTATGCATGTGTGATTATGTTAATGATTTATGAATGGTAATGCAATTGTATTAATGGTGTGAGTAATATGGGCGTTATATGGAGTAATGCAATATGGATAGGTGAACTTAATAAAAATGAATGGATATAAATGGATAAATGAATGGATGTTTAATGTAAATGGATGTTATTGGATAAATGAACTTAATGAATTGATGTGAATGCAAATGGATAAATGAATGGATGTAAATGGATAAATGAACTTAATGAATTGATGTGAATGCAAATGGATAAATGAATGTTAATGGATAAAGGAACTTAATGAATTGATGTGAATGAAAATGGATAAATGAATGGATAAATGAACATAATGGATTGATGTGAATGCAAATGGATAAATGAATGAATGTTTAATGGATAAATGGATGTTATGGATAAAGTATCAATGGGTAGATGATATGTGTAGGATGTGGGGGTTGCAGTACCTGTCAAAAACCGTAAGGATCCCGAGAAGAAAATTTAGTAAGAGTGAATGACAGTTTGCACAACCAAAACCACGAGTCATAGATGTAGGGGCAAGATAGGATGAAGAGGGAATATGCAGCATGAGATGAAATGCAACATGAATGCAATTTTCCATCCTTTAGAGCACTGATTTTTGCTATAGCATAAGACATCCAGCGTCAGGGTATGTAGACCAAGACAGATTAATGTCTAATGCATAAAACAAACACGACAAACAAGAAGGCTATCCCAATACCCCAAAGTTGTGATGACTTTGGTCGGGCCAAGTATTGGAATAACCACAATCACAAAGGGATGCCCTCACATAACATAGGATCCGAGAGGAATCCTAGTGGGTACGATGTGAAGCATCCCAGCAAACAGAAACAATGAAACCATTAAGAGATGTCCCTATGTTAACTAGGCAAAACACACCATAATATGAAGGATCATGGCGATCTTGACTAGTGATTATAGGAAGCTCAAATGATAAACAAAATCCAAAAGTACTGAAAGACCGTAATCAATTACAAGCGTCCTTTGCCATAAGATCCCAGGGATGGATGGGGTTGATGTGGTTTGTTAGGAAGGATGCATCCTGTTAAGACCGATGATGGATACAAGCTAAAGTGACCTAGATGACGCAGGATAATTGCCATTGAGAAAATTTCTTGATACGAGAAGACCTTGTTTGTGAAGAATCAACGATGATAGGGAAATACCTGACAACGAGAGGATGAGACACAACCTAAAGACCTAGGGGCTCGAGGGTTGATCAAAGATCAACCTTGCCTATGTGAAAGCGCAGAGCCCTTGTAGTTTAGGAAAGGACCATGATAAAAGAGTGGAAAGTGGACCGATGGAAACCGATGGAGGACCAAGACAGACAAGCCCCAGGGGCAAATCAAAAGATCCACCTTGCCTACATGTAAGTGCAGGGGCAACGTACTTCAGATACGACAAAACACCGAGGATGGACAAGATCGAAAAGTGGACCATGAGGACAAATGATGAAGGACAAAATGCCTCGAGGGCCAATCAAAGATTAGCCTTGCCTACATGCAAGCGCAGAGGCATCGTAGTTCAAGAGGAGATGATGATAAACATAGAAAGAGGGCGAGGACTATAGATGATGGCGGACAATGATCAAACGAGTTGACCACAAAAGAAGACAACGAGAAGCCCCGCGGGCAGATCAAATGATCAGCCTTGGCTATGTGCAAGCACAGGGGCAACGTAGTTAAGAAAGAGACACAATAAGCTTAGCTCAAGGTGTTGGATAGCGGATGACGGTCATCCAATGTTCAACTAGAATATACCAAGTGACGAGGTGATGCAAGCGGATGGGAGGATATGGGGATTGAGGAATCAACGGATAAGCCATAAAGTAACTAGGACGCAAGGTAGATAATGATTAAGCCCTATACGAGAGGTGCCTGTTGCCAAGTTTTTACCAATCATGGGTATCCAAGGTACCATGTAGGGGTGGTTTTCACTATAGGACAAATTATTTCTCTTTACTATTTTTGGATTTTTTTGATTTTTTAATTTTTTTGTATTTTTGACTTTTACCAGGGAGGATACCCTAGCTGATCTAAGTGTAGAACTTCTTCAGGTGCATGATGTTGATGGGTTCCTCCAAGGGCTCACCTTCAGGGGTGGAGAGCCTATAGGCACCAGAACCATACTTTGTGGTGATGACATAAGGGCCCAACCAGTTTGTTTCAAACTTGCCCTTTTTCTCTCGATCTTGCTGATTCCGCTGATTCTCTTTTAGGACTAAATCACCAACATTGAATTGGCGAGGGCGAACTTTCTTATTGCAGTTCCTTTTGAGTCAGTGTTGATAGGCTTGCAAGTGGTTATAAGCCTTGACCCATTTTTCATCTAGCAATTCCAATTGTGCCAAGCTTGCCACTTGGGTGTCTTCATCGGTGATGAGATTCTTGAGGGAAATGCAGAGCGAAGGGATTTCAACTTCGATTGGCAAGATGGCTTTAGTGCCATAGACAAGAGAATATGAAGTGGCTCCAGTAGGGGTGCGGATGGATGTACGGTAGGCCCAAAGAGCAGGATGGATATGGAGGTGCCAATTGCGGCCAGTGCTATTGACTATCTTCTTAATGATTTTGATCAATGTTTTATTTGTTGCTTCTACCTGCCCATTACCTTGGGGGTAATAGGGAGTGGACCAGCGAAGTTGGATATGATATGTGTCACAAAAGGATTTCATACACTTATTTTTGAATGGCTTTCCATTGTCAGTGATGATGGTGGAGGGGATACCATACCTGTAGAGGATATGGTAGAGGATGAACTTAGAGATCTGAACACCAGTGATTTGAGTGAGTGGAATGGCTTCCACCCACTTGGTGAAGTATTCAGTGGCTATGATGATAAAGGTGTGTCCATTGGAGGATGGAGGGTAGATCTTGCCAATCAAGTCGAAACCCCATTATGAAAATGGCCAAGGTGTCGTGATGGGTTGGAGCTCTTGTGCTAGAGCATGAATCAAATCTGCATGTTGTTGACATGGAAGACACTTTTTGACATACTCACAAGCATCTTGTTCCATTATGGGCCAATAATATCCTACTCTGAGAATTCATTTGGCTAGGGCCATACAATTAGAATGGGCCCCACAAATACCACTATGTACCTTTATTAACATCATGCGGGCTTCAGTTTCATCTAAACAATAGAGGAGAGTTCCATCATACCCACATCGATAAAGTGTATCACTGATAATGGTGTAGTGGGCTATGCGTTGGATAAATGATTTACGTTGGTTTCTCGTGAGATCAGGCGGGTGGGTGTTGTCATGAATGTAGGTGTAAATGTCATTATACCAAGGGGATTCGGGACCTACAATAGCACACACCATGTCACCCTCAGGGATATCGTATGTTGGGATTAGGAGTTGCTCGACCAGGAATTGACAATTTGTGCAATCCTTTGGCATGTCAAGGAGGGAACCAATGGTAGCCATAGCATTTGTTGCCTTATTCTGGAGTCTCGAGATTTGCTCAAATTGGATGGTAGTGAAATATTTCTTGAAGTCGTCCACCATTCGTTTATAAGGCAACAAATTTTCATCTTTTGTTAGAAACTCATCGTTGACCTGTTTTATGACTAACTAGGAGTCACCAAAAACATGTAGATGAGTGATGTGCCATTGGATTGCAATTCTAAGGCCTGTGAGAAGGGATTCATATTCAGAGATGTTGTTGGTGCAGGGAAAAGCCAATCTGAATGATTTCGGTATGTAGTCACCTTGGGGGGTGATAAGCAAGATTCCTGCCCCCGATCCATTATGAGTGTGTGATCCATCAAAGTACAGTGTCCAGGTGGTGGCTTCTGAGACCACAAATACTCCTTCATCTAGAAATTCAATTTCTATGGGATAAGCGTCCACTAGCGGGGCATCTACCAACTGATCCGCTATTACTTGTCCTTTAATGGCCTTTTTATCCACATATTCTATATCAAACTCACTGAGGAGCATGATCCATTTAGCCATTTGACCAGTCAAGGCTGTCTTGGATAGCAGGTACTTGAGGGGGTCGACTTTGGATATCAATTTTATAGGATGACTAAGCATATAGTGGCATAGCTTTTGTGTGTTGAAGACCATAGCTAGACATGCCTTTTCCATTGGTGAATAATTGACCTCATAACAGACTAGTGTGCGACTAATGTAATAGATCACCCGTTCCTTTGAAGACTCATCATGTTGTGCTAATAATGCCCCCAATGCAACTAACATGGTAGATATGTACAATAGGAGTGGTTTGCCAGGGATAGGTGGCATCAAAATCGGCGGGTGGGCCAAGTATCCTTTGATGATGTCAAAACCCAACTGACACTGTTGATTCCACTTGAAGCTAGTGTCTTTCTTGAGAAGGTAGGTGAATGACTAACATTTATCCATGAGTTGGGCTATAAACCAGCAGATGGATTGTAGTTTCCCTTGGAGGCTGCTTAATTATTTTAGGTTTCTTGGTGGAGGCATATCCATGATAGCTTTCACCTTAGCTGGGTCAACCTCGATGCCTCTTCGGGATACTATGAAGCCCAAGAGTTTCCCTGATGTGACACCGAACACACACTTTTTTGGATTTAGTCGAAGCTTGTACTGTTCTAAGCGCTCAAAGATCCGTTTTAGAATGGCAGGGTGCTCTTCTCTAGTTCCAGATTTTGTGAGTAGGTCATCAACATAATCTTCAATGATGATATGGATAAGGTCATGGAATATAACCGTCATTGCCCATTGATATATTGCCCTTGCATTTTTGAGACCAAAGGGCATGACATTGTAACAAAAAGTACCCCAAGGTGTTGTAAAAGCGGTTTTATGTTGATCGTCGGGGGCAATCCAGATCTAATTGTAACCAGAGAAGCCATCCATGAGGGATAGCATCTCGTGTCCCACAATGATGTCAACTAACATGTCGATGTTAGGCAAGGGAAAGTCATCCTTTGGGTAGGCTTTGATAAGATCTTGAAAATCTATATAGATTCTGATGTCTCCATTGGGTTTAGCAACAGGTACTATATTCGAGATCCAATCAGAGTAATCAATGGGTCTGATAAAACTAGCATCCAGTAACTTTTCCAATTCTTTATTAACTAATAATGCCACTTGTGGGTGCATCTTTCATAGCTTTTGTTTGACAGGTTTAGCCTCTGGACGGACATCCAAATGATGGACAACAAGATTTGGATCTAGGCCAGGCATATCAAAGTAAGCCCATGCAAAGTTGATGACCCCTTCTTAAAGAATGTGGACAATGATGTTGTATTCTGCTTCAGATAAAGATTTGGCCACATAGGTTACCCTTGGAGTTTCTTTTGTTCCCAAGTTCACCTCTTGCGTTTCTTCAATGAGAATTGAAGATTGCTCAGATAGTTGTGTTCCTACAAGGGGAAGATGAACGTCCCCATCTTCCAGTGCCGTATTAAGGTTTTCACTGTCAGATACATCCTTTATTTTTACTTTTTCCAAGTCAAAAAGTGCCTCGGTGAGGTTTTCACTAGTTGACCTATTTTGCTTTTGTTTCTTCTTATTTTTGCAATTAGGGCATTCATCTTCCCCCAATCCCATTAGATGTACATATGTATCCTCTGAGGGCAATGTATTGACAGGTATGCTACCTTGTAGGTCATAGTCGATAAGCTCAGGATGTTTAAGGGATAAAGTTATGGTACAAACAGATAAGCATTCAAACATGGCAGGGAGGTCAATGTGATCCAGATCATCATACGCGTGTATGATGGACTCTTCCTCCGGTATGTCTTCGAGGGAACCATTGTCAACACTAACATTGTTAGAAGTGTTAGCGGATGTTGTAGGACCCTTCTGTTTAGTATCATAGCCCAATCCCAAATTTCTTGGTCGGATGGTAAGTGCTTCAATGGCTAGCCATTTTCCTTGTTCTTCTATACCAAGGCCTCCGCCTTGGTAATGAAATTTTTCAAAAAACTTGGATGCACATGGATAAGCCTCTTGAAAGTATTCCATAAGGGGACGCGGTGGTTTAGGTTCTTCTCGATAAACCCATTGACTGATATCTTCGTCCATTTGATCCTGGAGGGATCCCAAATCATTGAATGTTGTTGAATCCACGTTCTTGGAAGTGAGGGTAAGTGTCTTTTCCACTTTTGGCATTGGCAGGATTGGTTGTCCATATGTGCGAGGCAAAGGTGGCATGGTCGCCACATTGAGTGTGGTATGCATTTCATATGTGCCACATCCCAAGTCTATGATCTGGACCTTGGTGACAGTGGAAGTAGGTGTGGATGATGGTGGGGATGAAGTGTTTAGTGTATTGGTGGACGAGTCAGGATCAGATGTTGGGGTTGCCCCCATTTCGACTCTTGGACAGTAATGCGAATACGGAAAAGAAGCTTCCAAGGCACAACAATACTCAAAAGGCTGGGGGTCAGCTTGTATGGTGACTTCCATTCCTTGAAATGGGAAATTTAGGCATTGGTGATAGGTGGATGGTACGGCTTGCATAGAATGAATCCATGGACAACCAAGAAGGATGTTGTAGGGGAGTTCAAGGTCCAGAACATGACACACAGTGTATTGTACAATGGGGCCCACTTGAATAGGGAGGCAAATGATACCCTTAGAATCCCGCTCTGCATTATCATACGCCTTGATGGTGATGATTTGACTTTTTAGATTAGCTTGGGTGTATCCAACCTGTTGTATGAATTTTAATGTACAAAGATTTAGGCCTGAACCATTATCTACCAGCACCCTTTTTACTTTTTGACAATTGACACTGACCTCAAGATGGAGGGGGTGGTTGTGGCTTGAATCAAGATGTGGCATGTCCTTTTGGCTAAAGGCTAGCTGATAGGTCGATGAAAGATTGCCTACCAATGCTTGAAATTGGGTAGGTTCAATATTATTAGGCACTTGTGTGCTTTGGAAATTCTTAGTTAAGATGTCTTGATGTATGGGAGATGACTTAAGCAGATCCAAAATGGATATTTGGGCTATAGTTTTACCTAGATGGTCTAGGATGTTATATTGGGAATTGGTGGATGGAGATGCGGCAGGGACTGTGATGCGAGTCCGTCGAGTGGCAACAACACATTGTGAATCCTTTCCTTTGACGTGTATCATGGATACACGTGGTTCCACTTGTTCTACGTATGATACCACACCTTGATAATTGTATGGTACATTTTTGTAGCTGATGTTATTGGTACTGTTTCTCGACTGGTTATTATTGCTAGGTCCAGGATTTGAGTTGGATGTACTAGGACCCTAGTTATGATTAGGAAAGGCGTTTTGGTATATTTGTAGTTGAGCATTGGATGAGGATGCTGCGTTAGCATCCACATGGATTTCACCTCGATCGATGAGACCTTGGATGTAGGTTTTTAATCCTTGACATTTATCCAAGGTATGTCCCTTAATTTTGTGAAATTCACAGTATTCATTGTCTTTAAACCAAGCAGGCTTGGGTTTGGACGTATCGAGAGGTTTGGTAACAAGATATGTGATGGGGTAGTTAGCTTGAAGAAGCTTATTAAACACCATGATAAGGGGTTCTCCCAACTGAGTAAACTATCGTTTGTTGTCCCCTTGGTTGTTTTGATTGGATTGTTGTCATGGTGCCCCTTGAGGGACGGATATGGCAGTCTGAACTGATGGTTGTTGTGGAGGAGGGTATCTTTGCGTAGTGGTGGCCACTTGAACATGTTTGGTGTCTGTGATGCCGTCATTGATTGAATTCTTATTTCTATTCCAATAGCGAGGTTTATCCCCAAAGGATTTTTCTCTATCAGAATTGAAATGTTTAACTTGTCCTCTTGTGACAAGGGCTCATTCTAAGATGGAGCCTTTTTCCACAAGTCCCACAAAGGTAGTGATACAGTGGAGTTGGAAATTGTGCCCCATATCCGAGTGGCAGTTTTCGATAAACAACGTGACCATGTCCTTTTTTGTTGGTGGGGATTTCATCCTACTAGCCAAGGCACACCATCTTTGCAAGTAGCTTGCAAAGGTCTCTCCATCACGTAGTTTTTCTTTGAGGAGATCAAGTGTGTCAATATCTTTCTCTAGGTTAAAAGAGAAATAAGAGACAAATTGTTCGGACAATTGTGCGAAGGTTTTGATAGATCCCTTTTCAAGACTCATAAACCAGTTGAGGGCAACCCCTTGTAGACGTTTAGGGAAAAGTTGGATAAGGTAATTATCATTGTGCATGACCTCTTGACAATGAGCATAAAAATATTGAAGGTGAGCTTTAGGATCCTTGGTTCCTTTCTATTTGTCAAATTTGGGTATCTCAAAATGTTTAGGAAAAGGAATCAAGGAAATGGAGTGATCAAACGGATAAGGGCATATGTCCTCAAACTTGAAGGATTGTTTCCCGTTCCAACTTGTAAGTCCTTTAATGCGGCTTTTACTTCTTCAAAGTCTTTATTGATGGGTGTCATAGGAGTCAAAGTGGATTGAGTGTATGGATAATGTTGTGGGTATGATGAGGATGGCCCTACCATCATTGGATCATAGACGGGTTGGGTCGGATATGAATGCATTGGTTGATTATAGGTGGTTTGATAATTGGATGATTGATTGTATTGAGTGGGGGCCACTTGTTGTTGATAGTAGGAAACGAGAGAGGGGTTCTGTTGCTACATAGCATTTTGGTAATGCATAGAGGTAAGGCCTCTTTGTGGATGTGATGACGATTGTTGATAATAAGAAGTGTAAGGTGCCGCTTGTTGGTGAGTTTGTTGTTGTTGCAAGTGGGGTGGGTAGGATTGGTATTGTGGTGCAATGGTGGTTTGTTGTGTGGCATATGGGTATGGACTTGATGTTTGTTGATGGGGATTGTGTTGAGGTTGTGAAAGATTGGCGTAAGGTGGCGGTTGGGTATGCGTTTTGTTTTGCACATTCTGATGAGGGTTTGTATGGGAAGGAATAGTGTATGTGCTAGTGGGATGATAGAGGTATTTGGTAAGTGGGTTATGGTGTATTTGTGTAGGGATGTGCAAATGTTGTTGTGGAGGTTGTTGTTGTTGTTAATGAGGTGGATGAGATAAGGTTTGTTGTTGTTGAGGTGGGTGAGATGGATTAGGTGAGATGTGTTGTTGTTGTTGTTGAGATGTATGTTGCACCATTTGATGTGATGGTTGTGTGAGAATGGAAGGGTGTTGTGGATGCAAGTGTTGAGATGAAGCTATAACAGTAGCAACATGTTGTGGTGGTGCTGGTAGTGTGGTGGATTGGTGTGGATTATTTGGAGGTTGTTGGAATTGAGGACGTAGCACATTGTTAAGTGGAGGTGTGCCCCCAATATTAGAATATGGGCGAGGAAGTGGTGGAGCAGATGGGATGTATTGCGACATGCCATAGGTATGAGGGTCATTAGGATCAGATGGTGGAATAGTAGATGTTATGGTTGGAAGATGAGGATATTCTTGGACTTGATGAATGACAACATTTCCAAGTTTGAGCTGGTACCAATTTTTAGTGGGGGCACCTTTAGGAATGTAGGAATTTTCTGGAATGTTTTGTGAGGTTTGTGGGTCAACAAATGGGGGAAGGCATATTGTGATGTATTGAAACTAGATGGTGGTTTGACTCCCTTCATGAGTAAGGTGGCAAGGATCTTATCCCCACGTTCATTTAGGAGACGATCCGTCATTTGGACATTGGCAAGATTACTGAGATATTCGTCAACGGTGACTTCGGGTTGATTGACCATGTTTTCATCACTAGGTGTTGTGATGTTCTGGATGTCGGTGTTTGGTTGAGATGAGACGTTATTATGAGGATCGTGTGGAATGTTATTAGGATCTTGAGGGACATTTGATTGGGAGCCTTGATTTTGTTGGTATGCCATTTGCTTTTTCATTTGTGAACGGGTTTGAATGGGCATGAACGTGCAAAACTACTAGGTGATTTCAAGATGTAATCTCTAGAGGATGATCTAGGTGTATCGATTGATGATTTGGATGAGGATTGATTCGATTGGATGATTGGATTGGGATTGGATCAAATGATGATGTATCGATTTGATTATTGGATTGAGGATTGGGTTTGATTGGATCAAATGTTGATGTGTCAACTTGGTGATTGGGTGGTGATTGGATTTGATTGGATCAAGTGATGATGTATCACTTGATGCTTTGGATGAGGATTGGATTTGATTGGATCAAGTGATGATGTATCACTTGATGATTGGATGATGATTGGATTTGACTGGATCAAGTGATGATGTATCACTTGATGATTGGATGATGATTGGATTTGATGATTGGATCAAATGATGATTTGGATTGATGATTGGATTGGATTGGATTAAATGATGATTTTGGATTGATGATTGGATGATGGAAGGGATTATAAAACCTGATTTGGAGACCACCCTAGGTGACTTGTAACATTGGTTGATCGGATTAAATCAATCATTATGATGCCTAATCCACCTTGAGATGGAAGGGGATTGATTTGGGCCAATGATGTTGACTTACAACACAAATCTGCCTCAAGATAGAAGCGGATTGATTAGGTTGAATACAAGGATTGATTATGTAGGATAACGATCAATTTAACACCTTGGTCAATTCGGGAGACAACTCCTAACGCAAGGTTTTAAGGGATTTTGTGTTGAGGAATAATGATGGATGCAAAGGGAAGATGTTTTAGGTCTTACGATAAGATGGGTATCCCAAATGGTTGAATGGTCAATGCAAATGTGGTAAATGGACATTTTCAGAGAGGTTAAATGGAGGTTTGGAATAGTCAAATGGATGTTTGGATTGGTCAAATGAGTGTTCAGGATGATCAAGTGGTCAAATGGAGGCTTCGAGGATTCGAACGGAGGTTTAAAAGGGTCAAATAGATGAAACTGTCTGTTCAGGGGGCGTATTCGCACTTCTACAGAAAAAGCTGAAATAGTGGGGCGAGTTCGTCCCTCTGCAGTAAAACAGCTGAAACAATGGGGCAAGTTCGCCCCTCTGCAGTAAACTAGCTGAGACAGTGGGGCAAGTTCGCCCCTCTGTAGTAAAAAGTCTGAAACAGTGGGGCAAGTTTGCCCCTCTGTAGTGAAAAATGTAACTTGGTTTGGATAAGGGATTTTGGCAAGGACTTAAAATGATTTAATGACGGTTTGACTTATCACAATATACTGGTTATTCATAGAAAGACACTTTGAACAAGCACAATGCTCTGATTAGTGTTTAACAGGTATGGTCGACAAAGGTCTTACTCTAGAATGAACAATTTTTCTAGGGAGTCCTTGATATACGTTCGGTACATGAGGCACAACTATGAACAACAGTCCATCACAAGCGTGAATCGGGAGCCCCAGCGAGATACTGAAAGGCTCGGACCAACTCTTCACATCTATCTAGGTATCACCCTAACTTCAACATTTTGTTAATTATGATGCAACTGGATTGGGGTACAACTTTGGCTCTCCCCCCTTTATATACCCTGTTGGTACGCATGGTTGGAATCATCCCTTGGGGTGATGAAATCCCCAAACAGGTCCCGCTAAGAAGAAGACACTAATCATTTCCAACTACCCCCTTCGGATCCGCACAAAGTGCAAAGGAGGAAGGTGAAAACAAACTAATGCCCCCTTAGGGTAAAACAAATAAAATAGACACAACAAGTAGCAAGTATTACTTTCCCCTACTTATACTAAGTAAATAGATAAAGTAGTAAGGAAATACTTTTAAAAATCATAATGAAACGAAGGCCCTACAAGCAAATGTTAGTCATTTATCTTTTGCTTTTTTATGATTTGCAGCAAAAATACGCAAGATACTAGCACAAAATTTGACTTCACTCATCAACAAACAGGATTAGTGGGTTAGAGCACAAAAAAGCAAAAGAAAGAGACAAAAATGAAGCTAAAATGTCCCTTTTTTACCTTCTCGAATGTGCTGTTAAGGGAAAATTCGCCCCTCTGTAGTGAAAAATGCTGAACTAGGAGGGCAAGTTCGCCCTTCTGCAGAAAACAGTCAAAAACAACAAAGGGTAGGTTTTCCCCTCTGCAGAAAACAATCAGAAATAGCAAAGGGTAGGTTTGCCCCTCTGCAGAAAATTTTCAAAAACAGTAAAGGGTAGATTCGCCCCTCTGTAGAAAACAGTCAAAAACAGCAAAGGGCAGGTTCGCCCCTCTGTAGAAAACAGTCAAAAACAACAAAGGGAAAGTTCACCCCTCTGTAGAAAATAGTCAGAAATAGCAAAGAGCAGGTTCGCCCCTCTACAGAAAATAGTCAGAAACAGCAAAGGGCAGGTTCGCCCCTCTACAGAAAACAATCGGAAACAACAAAGGGTAGGTTCGCCCCTTTGCAGAAAACAGTCAGAAACAACAAAGGGCCGGTTCGTCCCTCTGCAGAAAACAGTCAGAAATAGCAAAGGGTAGGTTCGCCCCTCTATAGAAAACAGTCAGAAACATCAAAGGGAAGGTTTGCCCCTCTGCAAAAAATAGTCAGAAATAGCAAAGGGTAGGTTTGCCCCTCTGCAGAAAATGGTTGAAACAGAGGGCGAGTTCGCCCTTCTGCAGCGTCCGGGAGGGCAAGTTCGCCTATCTGCGACCTGAATTTGCAAACAAGCTAACAACAGAAAACATGAAAGAAAGAGACCCCTTTGTGGGTCCCACTGGGCATGCCAGAAATGTGATCCTAATAAAATGCTACTTCCAAATGTGAGATGTTAGATAAAACTAATAGTGCAATGTGAAGAGAAGTAACAAGATAAAAGGGCACCTCAATAAGATTAGCCTAAGAAAATGGACAACATAGAAGTAAGATAAACAAATTGATTGTTGTTATACCTTCATGTTGTTGTTTCCTTGGTTGGCCCTTGATTTTGAAGTCTTGCGTGTTCCTTGGATGGAAATGAAGTTGAATGGATGCAAGATGAATTGATGCAACATGGATTGATGATGTAAATGCTAAAATGGATGAGAGCTTGAATGGCAATTTTGCAAGAGTTTATTTGCAAAAGATTTGATTTCCTAAAATGATGGAATTGAGGGGATATTTATAGGCTAATTGGAATTCTCTAGAGAATTCAACGGTTGGCATTGATCCAACAAAGATCAAGATGAAGGGCTATGGTGAGTTGAGGACTCACAAGCCTTCACATCTTGACATGTGGAAGGTGATATTTCTTAGGCTGGAGTGATATGAAAATGAGGTGGAAGAGAAGAACAAGAGGTGGATGAAGGACAAGTACCTTTGAGGTACCTTGGGGGATGAGAAAATTTCCTCAAAAAGGAACTTTTTGTCTCCAAATAAGGATGAAAGAGACTTTTGAGGAATTTTAGAATTCCTCAAAAATCTCCATGGGAAAAGGAAAAGTGTGTGGGAGAAATAAATGTAAATTAAAAATTTACATTCAATGGAGAGTTTATTGGATAAAAGGAGGTCACCAAAAAGTTGGAGATTTGTCACATTGTGGGTGATGTGACAAGTCCAAGGTTCTAGAAGTCTTGGACACATGTAAAATGACATGTCATATTTGCATGGGGGATGAGGAAGACCTTGGGAAGACCAAAGTGAATTAAAAATTTACATGGGGAAGAGAGGAACCTTGGTTAAATAAATGTGAATTAAAAATTCACATGGGGAAGGGAGTCCAGGCTAAAGATGGTAAGTGGGAAGGTTGACCAGAAAAGGTAAGTCAAATGTGGCTAATGATTTTGATTAAGGTTGTGCAAACACATGATTAAGATAATTAATAAGGGATTAAAGGCAAGTGGGAGATTATGGAGGATGTGACACTTAATCTTGATTAAGTGGTGCACATCCTAATCACAGATTAATTAATTTAATCCGGATTAGAAGAGGGTTATGGAGAATGTGACAAGGAGAGAGAAAAAGAGAAATTAAAAATTGGTTTTTAATCCAAATAGATTAAATGACTAAATTAAATAAGTTTTCATGTTTATTTAATTTAGAGAAGGAAAGGGGGTAAGGTAAAGTATTTAATTTATTTAATTACATACTTTATGAACCTTGGGTAGAAAATGAAATAATGATTAAATAAATTATTTAATCACTATTTAATGAACTGGATAAATAGAGTAGATGATTTTGATCATATGGAAGTGATCGAATTTGGATGTCTACAATTATTATTTCTTATTCTTTTTTTATTAATCATTTAATTTTTTGAAGTATGCAATATCACTACCAATGATATTTAAATTTTTCTTAGTGGGGGCCATCCCAAAAAGTCCTAGATGATTTTAATTTCTCATTATAACTTTGTTGGACATTTTTCAAGGTGTAATTTTTCTTTCTTTCTTAAATCATTTTTACACTTGTGTATAATTTAAAAAGGTTGAACACTTAAGATTTCATTTTTACTAGCATATATCCTTGTCTCACCTATATAATGGTGAATTCTTCACCCTTTGTTGTGACCTAAACACTACAATTTTTAATATAATACTAATAATAATTCATACAAGGATTAACCAAAAGCATGAACACTTCTAAATTAATCTCCATATCAGTTGATGTTTCTCCTTTTTTAGTATGATTATACATAGAGTATATATAGGTTCTTGTCCCATAATAATACTCAAAATATTCATAGCACCACACATAATTATAACTATAGTGTAGAATTTCTTATGGTTGATTGTAATTTGTAAGTATCCTAAAATACAATATGTCCCTAAATATAAGTTATGCATGAATATCTCCTTATCCCTACTTATATAGAGAATTATACTTAATCATACATGGGTGATCCCACAATAGTGGTTTAAATTTTTTGGCCAAACTGGACACTTAAATTATTATTTTTAACTAAATCTTCATATTCGAGCACCTATAGCGGCTAAATCGTGAGGAATTTGGAGATGATGAAAACTAGAGTCTCATCACATTTTGTCTGTAGATTCTAAAAATATTTGTTTCAAAATTTTTGGAATCAGATTGCAGTTTTTTTTCCATCTCCCAAGAAAACTATTTTTTTCTTCAGAAAACAACATTTTTAAAAAGTGATGCTCACCGTATACAACATAACTTTTCTCGTATGAAGGATAAAATTATAATTTTTTCCAATTTAGATTTGTAACTATGATATATAGGACTTTCACTTGGTCTCATAGTTTTATATTGCATATGTTTTCCTTAATCAAGTTTCAAAGTCAAACCAATAGCAATTCAGACATAGGCAGACTGTATACAACATAACTTTTTTTTGTATGTATTGAAATTCAATTTTTTTTTTTTTAATGAATCAACAACATCAATACCCAGCCCAAACATATTTTTTAAAATTTTATTTTGATAATCTGCTATTTTTCCACATGTGTAGAACAAAGAGCTTGATTTTCAGTGAAAAACCTATGTTTAATAAAAATAAAAAAAACACATACATAATAAAACCAAAACATATTAAAATTATATTCGTTGGATAGCTCATTCTGAGGACTACCTGATTCTAGTTGGGTTTGTGTAGATTCCTCCATTTTCATCCTCAACCCAAGCTCCAGAGTACCAAAATTTAGGTTTTTTTGTGTCTTAGATGGGGGATGAGGGATAACGGGGTTCGGGTTCGAGCAAACCCCTTCAAAGAGGTTCGCTCGAACCCCTTTCTTATGCATTTTTTTGTTTTTTTTTACGGCCAAGATTCAAAGGGGTTCAGTCGAACTCTGGTTTGAGCGAACCCCTTTTTGGTTCGGTCGAACCAGTAGATTCGTACAAACCCCTAAAATCACTTTTTTTTCCTTGGGGTCATTTTTTGTGAGCTTTCCTTCCTCACTTGAATTGTAAACCACTATTGTGGCTTCACCCACACTCTTTATCTATAGCTAGGCTCTATGACAACATAAATTACAATTAAGCACCAACACTTCCATTAGAACTAGCTCCACTTCCTCGTTCTATATCACTTTGATTATTATCCCCCAAGAGAAATTCCAAATGGTTATTATTTCTCATTGTTATTTTTTGATTTCCCATTTCCTCTATTGAATCTAGTACCATCACCACCAATGGTAAAACCTTTTCTTAAAGGGAGGCATCCAAAAATTCCTAGAAGATTTAAATATATATTTATAACTTTGTTGCGCATTCATCAAGGCTTATATACTTTCCTTTATTTTTTGATATGTTATACCTTCTTATCACATGATACTACACATGACACATTTATTTACATGATTTATGTATTTATATGCTTACATTACTTTTACATGTGAATTTTTTTCATTAGGATATTTTAGTACCACTTTTTTTATAGGTAAAATTTCATAGTCATAATCTCTCCCTTTCTACCTCTTTTCATAGATAGTTGAATCAACTTAAAATTGTTCTTATTTTTGTTGCAAGTATGAAGCAAGTATGAAGGTGTTGTCATTGATGTCAACTGGTTAACTATTTTTTCATTGGTTATTGTTGTCATTGATGTTATGGATAGTGGTTATTGGTTGTCTATGTCGAGGATATTGAAAAAATTGTAATGAAGAAAGGTTGTAGGTATTCAATGGTTGCTTCGGGTTTTACTCCAAGATTTGATCCTTTTTTTGTGTGGTTTAGATATGTTAATCATGGTTGTTGGAAGCTACTATATCCAAATTTTTGGTTTCTAGATCATTGTTCAGTGTGAGTTGTGTCCACCAATTGTGAACTATTTTTTTTAATGTATCTCGCTGAGGTCCAGGAGAAATGTAGTTGCTCCAAATTTCTTCTTGTTCAAGTATTATGACTTGTAGTTTTTGAGGATAAGTTTTTGGGAATGTTTTCAAGTTAATTTTGTTATCTAGAAAGTTTGGATCATGTTAAGGTTGTGTGTTCTTAATTGATTTATGTATTTTACATTAGTTTGGTCAACCTTGTGTTTAACACTACTTTCAAATCTTATGGAAGTGTGCTAAAGCGTGTGGTTGTGTCACCCTAATTCTAATTCCACCCTAAAAAAAATTGGCACTAACCTAATTTGAATTTGTAAATGCAAATGGTGTGTGGCCAACTTTGGATATGTTTTAAAGTTGAAGAAGGTATAAATACATGATGAGATATTGGTGAAAGATGGTGTAAAAAATAGAGCAAGATAGATGCGAAAAATAGATGTAAAATATAGTGTGTGGTTGAGTAGATCAGTGCAAAATCCAATTGTCGAGTTTTTGAATGCAGTGAGCTAAAGCTGTACTCTATCATTCATGCATGTCTGCAAGAGTGTGAGAAAATTGTGGTGGAAATATTTGTTGCATTGAGATTGTATTCTCTCTATAATGAATCTATTTTATCTTCTTTGTATCTATGTGGCAATGATCGCTCCAGGTGGTTAACCCTTGTTGGACGGTGAGTCTTGATCTGGATAGTGAGTCATGTTTTTGGCAGTGAACCTTTGTAATCAGTTTTGATATTGTTTAAATTGTGAGCTAATCCTCATCATGGTTTTTTCCTTATTGGGTTTTCCATGTAAATCTAGTTTTATTGTGTGTGTGATGCTTTTCAATTTTTGCTTTTGCACTTAATGATTAATCACATTAGCAAAGTAAAGGATTTGTGTTGATCTATTTTTTTGGTGGAAGTTCTTAAAGGTTAAATTTTTTGTTACAACTGATTCACCCCCCCCCTCTTATATGTCTTGTTCAACAATTTGTATAAGAGCTTGGTTCCTTGGAGAGGAGCTTAACCATTTAAGGAAGATCTAGGATGGTAGGCAAGATCACTTTTGAGTATCCTAGGTTTGATGGAACTAATTATGCAATCTGGAAAATATAGATGGAAGGATATCTAGAGTATTATGGATATGATGTTGAGAAAGCTTGTAAGATTTCTTATACTCCTTTGGCTAATGGTCTAAGTACAACTGATGAAATTAAGGTGCATGAAGCAAAAAATAAGGTGAAGTTCATTTTGAAGAATAGTCTTTCACATTCTAAGTTGATTAAAGTTCAAATATGAAGACTACCAAAGAAGTCTAGGATTCTTTAGAGAAGACACACGAAGGTGATGAAGAGGTCAAAGAAGCAACGTTCAAAAATTTGGAGGCACAGTTTCAGATCCTGCATATGTCTGAAGATGAGAACATTAAATCTTATGTATAGAGAGTGGATGAGCTAGTAGGTGGAATGTGGGGACTTGGTGCTACATCAGATGAACCCAAGATTGTGAGAAAAGATTCTAAGAACTCTTCCTAATGCTTACAGTGTAAATGTATCTTCTATTGAAGAATATGTGGATTATAAGACTTATACCAAAGATCAACTATTGGGAACTCTAACATCTTTTGAGATGAGAAAACCAAATTTGATAAATGGATCCAAATCATAAATTGATTCCAAGGGTACAAGAGGTGAAGATCTAGATGAGGAAAACCTTGATGAAGTAGAAGCTAACTTTGTGAGAAGGATGAGGAAAGGCTTGTGTAAGTATGAAGGTAAGTTACCCTTTAAATGCTTTAGTTGTGGCAGAATAGGTCATTATGCTTTGAGATGTCTGGAAAGAGCTAAGAAGAACAAAGAAAGATTTAACAAAGAAAACAAAGGCAAGAAGATCAACAAAGCATATTATGTGAATGAGGATGCTAGTATTTATGATGAAGAATCTTATTATGGAGATTTTGATGATAATAAATTCTTGTTCTTAGCTATAAAAGATGAATCTACTTCTGTTAATATTGAAATATAGGTGAAGGAATGTCCTTCAGAGAAAGATTAAGATACTATGATAGCTACCCTATATGCTAAACAATAAAATAACTATTGGGTTGTTGATAGTGGCTATTCACATCATGACTAGTGATAAAAGTAAGTTTGTTAAACTTTAAAAATATGATGAATGCTTAGTTATGTTTGGAGATAATACTAGTGCCAAGATTTGTGGGATAGCTTTGGTAAGTTTTGATGGAAAACATAATACTGATGATGTTTACTATGTTAAGGGTTTAAGGTATAATCTATTAAGTGTTGGATAGATGTGTAGTAAAGGATATAATCTTGTATTTGAGGATGAGAGATGTGAAATCAAGAAAGGATTTGAAACAGTGATTTCTCCAGGAAAGAAGTTTGAAGGAAATCTATATCAACTTAAGGGTGTTGATGGACGTTGCTTTATGACTTAGATGAATAACAGTCGGCTATGGCACTGGATAATGTGTCATATGAATTTTGATAACTTGGAGAGGATCAGTGGAGTGCAAGCCGTAAGAGATTTACCAAGGATTACAAAGCCTATTAATGCTATGTGTAGGAATTGTCAATTTAGAAAGCAAGCAATGAACAAATTCAAATCAAAGGAATAATATACTACCAGACTACTGGATTTAATTCATACATATCTATATGGTCCTACAAGAGTGAGAAGTTTACAAGGTGAAAGGTACTTTATGCTTTTGATTGATGATTACTCTAGGTATAAATGGGTTACCTTTGTTAGAGAAAATATAATGCAATAGATAGATTTAAGACATTTAAAGCTATGGTAGAGAATGAAGTAAAATTGAGAATAAAGTGCTTGAGGTCTGATAGAGGTGGTGAATTCACCTCCCATGAGTTTAATATGTTTTTTCAAGTACATGGAATAGAAAGATAGTTTTCTTCTCTGAGAACTCCTCAATAGAATGGAGTTGTTGAAAGAAAGAAAAGAATGATTCAAGAGGCTACAAGATCAATGATTACTAAATCTGGTCTACCAGAAGTTTTATTGGAGAGAAGCTATATACACTGTTGTTTATGTATTCAATCGAATTCAAGTGAAAGCAAACAATACTAAAACTCCCTATGAGCTATGGTGTTAAAAGAATTCCTATTTTCAAGTATTTTAAGGTATTTGGAAGCAAATGTTATATTAGACAAGATGAAGAAAATTTAGGGAAGTTTGATGCTAGAAGTGATGAAGGTATTTTTCTTGGATATTCTACTAAGAGCAAAGCTTACATATATTTCAATAAAATGCTGAGGAAGATTGTAGAAAGCACAAATGTCAAGGTTGATGAAGCAATGAAGAATTCAATTGAAGTTGATGGATATGTATCTGATGAACCTGATTGTGTAAGAGTTGAAGAAATTGTGGAAGAACAAGAGAAGAAAAATGAAGAAGAAGAAGTTCCAGTGGTGTCCCCAAAGACACCTAAATATGTGCAAAAAATCATTTAGAAGATCAAATCATTGGAGACAAGAGGAAAGGAGTATTGACAAGTAGCGGAGCTACTGCTACTGGTGAGATAAATCTGTGTTTACTTTTTGAGATTGAACTAAAGACTGTGAGTGAAGCATGCAATGATGAAAATTAGATGAAAGCTATGGAAGAAGAACTTATGCAAATCGAGAAGAATCAAACTTGTGAATTCGTCCCTAGACCAACAAATAAAAATATAATTGGATTAAAATGGGTATTCAGAAACAAGTTGAATGAGAATGGAGAAGTAGTTAGAAATAAAGCAAGGCTTGTGTGTGAGGGTTACTCACAATTAGAAGGTATAGATTTTTGGAAGACTTTTTCTTCAGAGGAAAGAATGAAAGCTATCAAGAAGTTTTTAGTGTTTGTTCCTCATAAAGATTTTAGTCTATCAGATAGATGTTAAGTCTGCATTCTTGAATGGTGAGTTAGAGGAAAAGGTCTACATGGAACAATCGAAAATATATCAGTTGTCAGATCAACCAGATATGGTTTGTACATTGAAGAAGGATTTATATGGATTGAAGTAAGCTCCTAGAGCTTGGTATGCAAGGTTAGACAAATATTTGATTCAAAAAAGTTTCAACAAAGGTACGACATATAGGAATTTGTATTTTAAAATTGAAAATGACAAGATCTTGATAGTGGTTGTATATGTTGATGACATTATCTTTGGATGAAATGAAACTATGTGCAAAATGTTTACTAAAGAGATGAAAAGAGAATTTGAGATGTCCATGTTTGGTGAGATGAATTTCTCTCTTGGACTACAAGTCAATCAAACAGAGAAAGAGATTTCTATTTCACAATCAAATTATGTAAGAGAAATTATGAAGAAGTTTGGAATTGATGGTTCCAAACCGGTATGCACTCCTATGGTGACTAATTGAAAATTGAGTAAAGATGATGATTCACCTAAGGTTGATAAAAGAAAATAGAGATCTATGATTGGAGGATTGTTGTAGCTAACTACTACTAGATTGGATATCATGCATGTAGTTTGTCTTGTGGCTAGATTTTAAGAAGATCCTAAAGAAACACACATTGTTGTTGTTAAGAGAATTTTTAGATATTTGAATGGCACTCTGTATTATGGCTTATGGTATCTTAGGGATATTGATTTTACACTAAGTGCTTATATATATGCAGATTTGGCCGGGTGTGTAAATGACAGAAAAATTGCAAGTGGTGGTGCATTCTTTCTTGGTTGTAGATTGGTGGTTTGGTTAAGTAAAAAGAAAGATTTAGTTTCCTTATCCACTGTTGAAGCTGAGTATATTCTAGCAGCATCTTGTTGTACACAATTTTTGTGGATGAGATAGACATTGAAGGATATTATAGTAATGTATGATGATCCTATTTCTATCTTCTATGATAATACAAGTGAAATTAACATTTCAAAGAATCTAGTGATGCACTTGAGGACAAAGCGTATATCTATCTAGTATCACTTTTTGAGAGAGAAGGTTGTGGAAAATGAAGTAAAACTTGAGTATGTACTTACAAAGGATTAGGTTGCTAACATATTTACGAAGGATCTTCCTAAAGATACTTTTGAGTATCTTTGGGAGAAGCTAGGGGTCATTTCCTCTCCTTTCTTAAACTAGATGCATATAGAGATGCATTAGTCTGGTGGGTCTATGGATCTATCTTTATTCTGGACTGATTTTTTGGTGGCTACCTCTTAGGGGAAGTAGGTAGTGTCATGTGTTGTCATTGAAAGAGTGTTGCTTTCTTAATGTTAAAGGGGGAGAGAAAGTTGTGTGAAAGAGAAAGTATCATGTGAAAAATATTATCTACTAAGGGGGGGAAATAGAATTGTAAAATCATGAGGAAGTATGTTCAGTGTTGGTGTGTTGTCTTTAATGGTTTTTCACATCATGTGTTGCCATCAATGAAAAAGGGGAGATTGTTGCAAGTATGAAGCAAGTATGAAGATGTTGTCATTGATGTCAATCGGTTAATTGGTTTTTCATTGGTTGATGTTTTTATTGATGTTATGGATAGTGGTTATTGGTTGTTTATGTTAAGGATATTGAGAAAATTATAATGATGAAAGGTTACATGTATTTAGTGGTTTCTCTAGGTTTTACTCCAAGATTTTCTCCTTTGTTCATGTGGTTCATATATGTTAATTAGGTTGTTGGAAGCTACTATATCCATATTTTGGGTTTCTAGATCGTTGTTCAATGTGAGTTGTGTTCACCAATTGTGAGCTATGTTTTTTAATGTATCTTGTTGAGGTCCATAATGAAGTTGCTCCAGATTTATTCTTGTTCAAGTCTTATGACTTATGGTTTTGAGGATAAGTTGTTGGGAATGTTTTCAAGTTAATTTTTTCATCAATAAAGTTTGGATCGTGTTAAGGTTGTGTGTGCTTAATTGACTTATGTTTTTTACACTGGTTTGGCTTACCTTGTGTTTAACACTACTTTTTAGGCTTATTGAAGCATGTTGAAGTGTGTGGTTGTGTCACCTTAATTCCAATTCCACCCTAGAATGTTTTGGTTCTGACCTAATTTGAATTTGCAAATGAAAATGGTGTGTGACTGAATTTGGATATGTTTCAAAGTTGAATAAGGTATAAATATAGGATAAGATATTGGTGAAAGATGGTGCAGATAAATAGAGCAAGATAGATGCAAAAATAGATGTGAAATATAGTATGTGGTTGAGCAGATCAGTGTGAAATCTAATTGTCAAGTTTCTGGATGTAGTGAGCTGAAGGTGTACCCTATCATTCATGCATATCTACAAGTGTGAGGAAATTATGTTGGAAATATTTGTTGCATTGATATTGTCTTCTCTCTATAATGAATCTCTTCTATCTTCTTTGTATCTGTGTGGCAGTGATCCATTCAAGTGGTTAACCCTCGTTGGCCATTGAGTCCTAATCTAGACGGTGAGTCCTATTTTTGGTAGTGAGCCTTTGTAATTGGTTTTGATATTATCTATATTGTGAGCTAATCCTCACCGTGGTTTTTCCCTTATTGATTTTTCCACGTAGATCTGGTGTTATTATGTATGTGTGATGCTATTCAATTTTTGCTTTTGCACTTAATGATTGATCACATTAGCAAAGTAAAGGATTTGTATTGATCTAATTTTCTGGTGGAAGTTCTTAATGGTTAAAATTTTGGTTACAAATGATTCACCCCCCTCTCATTTGTCTTGTTCAACAATTTTTACTTCATGATGAAAGTTACTCATAGCACATATTTCCTATATTTTGTAATTTTCTATGGAGCATCTTACTATAAAAATGGTTATTGCATATTTACCTTAGTGAAATAAAATAAGTACATATTTGTAATTTTTTTTTTTTTTGTTTTAATTAAATGTAGATCTTTGTATTTATATAGATATGGCTGATGATTAGGGTTCACATCATTCCACTCAGTCTCAAGAGGAATCTCAGGCCAGGTATAATTTTTATAATGATAGCATTAGTAGATTAGAGATTTCTTTGAGATGTTTGGACCAAACAATACAAAACTTCCCTAATTTGGCTAATAGAGATAGATTAGTTAGTATTCAACAAGAGATTACATGTATGATTTACATGATTTGATCATACAATTCATATGATGATTTCAACACTGAGGAGTTTTATAGGTCCCTTTCTAGGAGTGTTATTGGAAGTGAGAAAATTCAATCTATTTCTAGGAAAGTTTCACTAGATAATGTGCATAGCATGTTCCCTCATTATATGGGATGAGATAAAATTAGAGGATATATTGTTACTAGGTGTACAAATGAGTTTGTTGCTCCATTTATATATCCCAGATCATTGGTATCCAATCAAAGATGGCCTCATAATGACAAGTTGCCACTTTATTTTTGCAAACAATTATATGTCGAGTTCCATTTAGGGTTATATGTGGATTACACATCTATTCCTGCACGTGCTAGAAAGGGTAAAGGGAGTTTTTCCAATAAACCTCAATATAGACATGTATATTTTCAACTTCCCATCAACAAGAGGGCATTAGTTGGTCCAAATCTTTTGGTTCTTCCAAAATGTTTGGAACTAGCAACAACAAGAGGTGCAATAGTAGCACCTACTAGATCTGACCTTTCTGACAATATTGCCACAATTGCTACTCAGGTCAATCAAATTTCATCTAATTGTGTAGGAAAATACTTATTACATCCGCAGATTAGCCTTCCTCCCATTGAGGCTACATCCGCCAGTTATGACCCATACATTCATGAAGAGCTACCATCACCGTTAGATGTGGCCCAAATGAGTGACACCACTTTGTGTAATGTGTTTTTAGCTTCCATCATTAATTTACTATCAACATACCACTTTATTAGTGAGGATTATGGGATTCCTTTAGATGTTGTACCGACTCATATTAGAAAACATTATGGCAGACAGTCGGGTCAGGGTGAGGTGGCTTCACAAGACCAACGTACAACCCTCGCACAACATGTTCCAAATAGGGTTGATGTTACTACACCTAATGTACATGGCACATACAACACACTTATTTTTGACACTGGTCTTTTACCATGTACAAGTGTCCCTGATGTGATGTAGGAGCATCCTAGGTGAAAAAGCAATTAGCATCAACCAAAAAAATTCAAATTTTAAATTTGCATTTGCATTTCATGTTATGGGGTTAAAATCATGTTTGGAGGCTATTTGAATGAGTGATTTTAATTTTATTTATTTAAATAAAACTTTACCTTTGTTATGCAAGTTGGTAGGTGGGGTTGTGGAGGTGTAATTGCATTTTGTTTGAAAATCTGAAAAGGCAAGTTTAGGCGTTGGGATTGGGAGTTACAAAATGGAAGTAAAAGTCATTTATTAATTTTTCTATTATGGAAATAACTCATTATGAGGAGGTGGTCGTGGATTTTTTTATTGGAGGGGAAAAAATCAGATTTTTTTTTTTTGGAGGGGGGTTTTGTTGCATCTTTTTAGCATTCATTTGTGATTGCAAGTTTTGGGGGTTGGAGAGTTGGGCATGGCATCTCTCAAGAATTTATTGAAGTGTTTTGTTGTAGGTTGAAAGGGTTATTGCAGCCATTGAAGGTTGAATACACCATTGTTGAGAATTGAAGAGTTGCAGGTGATTGTTGGAAGAGGAAAAGTGGAGATTTAGAGGTGCTAATGAAGCACATAAATTGTTTTTTTTCTGTTGTAGCTTATTTTTATGTTATTTTCAGATTATGTAAAGGGCATATGTTGCTTCCCTTTAGTCATTTGTTGACTAAAAACTTGATTGTAATTAGATTCTCATATTGTGTAGATTTGTGTTACAAGTTTCAAATAAATTAATGAAATATGGTTGTAGATTTTTCTTGCATTATTGTGGTTGTTTGTGTGTGTGTTTTTAGAAAAGAGAGTTATTGAGAACCCCTACTTTATTAGTGAGGTAGTTTGCACCAAGACCTTTGGTGGTGTGCTTGTGATTTATGTGTAGAAAGATCACCGGATGTGAGGTAGTCTATACCAGAGAGGATGGGATGGATCATGAGGAGGCCCATAAGAATTTTATTATGGTAAAAATATTAGGAAGAAGTGGAAAATCAGAAGTATCATGAAGAATTTGAAAAGCTTCAGGCTGAAGCAGATGTATTGGAAAAGATGATTAAGGAGGAAGTTGGAATATGGGAAGAGAGGTATGGGAAGAAGAATGTTATCTTGAAATAGGATAACTAAAAGAAAAGAAGTATAAAGAAAGGATGGAGAAAGGGAGAAGAGAAAATGCTCACTATGGATCATAAATTTAATGGTAATTTTAATGATTTTATTTTATCTGAAGATGCATTGTTTGCAAGATTTAGCAAAGATGAAGAAAATGGTGAAATGAAGAAAGATACAACAACAAAAAAGAGGTATCATTTAATTATGTTAGTGATTATTTACATGCAAAAGAAGTAGATAAAGTTGCAACAATTCCAAAAATGGATTTTGATAGTCCTAGATTTGATAAAGATAATGATGAAAAATAATATAGTCTCCTCTCGAAAGAGGAGATAAGGAAGTTATAAATATTATTTGAGGGAGGAATGATAGAAGAAAATGAGGAAAAGAAAGAGGTTGCAACTATGACATGTCTCTCTGAAGGAGGAAAATTTGCAAAAATGAGAAAGAAAAATAAAATAGAAGTAATTGTTTATTTATCAAATTTTGTAAATGTTGCTAATGAAGCTAATTTTTGTGAGGGTGAAATTGTGAAAGGAAGTGAAGAAAGAGAGATGGTAAGGTGTAGCAATAACAGGTTACAAGTTGAAATACAAAATGGTATGATGACTTTTGTTGACATAAAAGAAGAAGAGGGCGAAGGAGAAATAGGTGAGAATGATGTGTAGATAGAATTCATTGATTTCCATGAATTTGTTAATGCTTATTTGTGTGCAGGTTTTGAAAATGATAAAGTGGGATGGAAAGATGAACCATGGTATAGTGAGGTGAATTTCATGAGGGGAAGAAAGAGAGGAAAGATGAAGGAAGGAAGAGATAGGAAGTTTCTGAGTAAGGTGAAGAAGAAGAAACAAGTGGATAAGGAAGAAGGATGGATGAAGAATAAGCACAAGATCCATAAATGTTTATGATTTTAACTCATGAAACATTTCTTTCTACCTAGGGTGTCTGATGCAAGAGCATCCTAGGTGAAAAACCAATCAGCATAAAAAAAAAAATTCAAATTTTAAATTTTCATTTGCATTTCATGTTAGGGGGTTTAATTCATGTTTGGAGGCTATTTGAATAAGTTATTTTAATTTTATTTATTTAAATAAAATTCCACTTTTATTATGCAAGTTGGTAGGTGGGGTTGTGGAGGTGTAATTACTTTTTTTTTTGAAAAACCTAAAAAAGAAAGTTTAGGCATTGGGATTGGGAGTTACAAAATGGAAGTAAAATTCATTTCTTAATTTTTATATTGTGGAAACAACTCATTATGAGGAGGTGGTCTTGGCTTTTCTTATTAGAGGGAAAACATTCAGATTTTTTTATTTTTGGAGGGGGCTTTTGTTGCATGTTTTTGGCATTCATTTGTGGCTGCATGTTTTGGGGGTTGGAGAGTTGGGTGTGGCATCTCTCAAGAGTTTATTAAAGTGTTTTATTGCAGGTTGAAAGTGTTATTGCAGCCAGTGAAGGTTGAAGACACCATTATTAAGAATTGAAGAGTTTCAGGTGATTGTTGGAAGAGCAAAAGTGCAGATTTGGAGGTCCTAATGAAGCACATAAATTATTTTTGTTGTTTTAGCTTGTTTTTATGTTATTTTCAGATTATATAAAGGGAATATGTTGCTGCCCTTCAATAATTTGTTGACTAAAAAATTATTGTAATTAGATTCCCATATTGTGTATGTGTTACAAGTTTCAAATAAATTCATGAAATCTTCTTGTTGATTTTTCTTCCATTATTGTGGTTATTTGTGTGTGAGTTTTTAGAAAAGAGGGTTGTTGAGAACCCCTACTTCATCACAATGTGACCATAAATTCTTGTGACATCAGTGGGATTGGTAGAATGTTCCAGGATGCAACACAGGTACTTGAATAATTTATATGTTTTGCATTCTAAAAATTCACATGTATATTAAATAAAATTAACTTTAAAGTAGTTCTCACTCTTCATTAAAATATTGTAATTGGAAATTTCTAGCAATACAAGGATTTGTCACGCTTTGGAGATTTGGAGCATGTAGACAATCCTCTGCATGGTACATTTATAATATTTAAATTACTTGATACATTCAGACCTTGAAAGTGCAAAAATTTAAGATGACTTTACATATACACTTGTACATTAAATTAAATCATGTACTTTCTTGTGCAGGGAGGCAAATCAAGACAAGGATCAAGATAGGGATCAAGAGAGGTATCAGGACAGGGATCGAGAGAGAGATCAAGACATGGATCCAAATAGGGATCGAGAGAGAGATCTATCCAAAGTCATTTTAGACATCCTTCTCTTTGACTTGTTTTACATATAGACACATGATTTGTTATACATTTTATATTGTACGGTTTGTCACATTATGGTTCTTAGATCATGATCTTCACATTATATACATTTTACATTATGGTTTCACATTATGGTTCTTATTGTGATTTTTCACATTATGGTTTAAATATTATTTCTTTAATGATCTCTCTAATTATAATGAATTGTAAAATATATATCTAAATTTAAGAGTACATGCATGTTAGAAAAATTTAAGGTCACATTACTCTAATCTATGTTAAGGTTTTGATACTAATAAACTTATGTATTTTTTAGATATTTTTAGCTAATTATATTTTGGGATAAAGATTCATCATATCATAAAATATATTTATATTGCATGACAAGTAATTAAAATCTAACATTTTTGTCTCATTTTTAGATACAATAATATATAAATTCTTGAAGCTAATTAGGGTTTTGAGTAGAGAAACTTTAATATTCTTGCTCACTTTTGATCTATAAAAAATGAGTTAATTTAATGATTTTTGGTTCAATAATGTAGTTGGGAATGGCGGGTTGAATAATCAGGGCTTTACAATGGTTGTTTTCATGAGTGGGTATGGATAATTTATTACATGGTTTCAACTTGATATTTTATTTTGTGAAATTTGGCTTGGTCTTTGTTTAATCAATATGCAAGCTCTAAATTCTTGAGTTCAACTTTTTAGATTGCATGTAAGATTGAATATGGAATTTTGGCTCCAAAATCTAAGTTGATTTAGTTTGGATTTAATTTTACATCTCTTATTTGAAAGATTGGACTAGACACTTGAAATTTAATGGTTTTAAAATGGCATTTTGTCAAAAGAATATGGTTTTGGTATTCTTTAATGTGAACTTATTACAATATTTAGGTTGAGTTTACATTGGTCTTATGGGGCGTACAACTTGATTTAAATTTTTATTAGGTTCAATATTAATCTTGAATGATTATTAATAATTTGGATTGAAAATTTGATGCATATTTTGTGCTTTTATATTTTGTTGATGTTTTTTTATTCTTTTGATTTTTGAGATTTGGAATAAGGTATGGGAATCCACCAAAGAATAATAATAGGGGATTTATTTAAAATTTTGTACTTGTAAATGACCAAATATAAATTTTACATAGAACGTAGAAGCATAAAAAGGTAAGTAAACTATTTACAAAAATGCTTTAAAGAAATTTGGGTTCATGGAAAGCATTGATTTCAAAATAGGATAAAGTCAATGCAGGTTTTATTAAAAGGCCTTATAATATATAATAAAATACAATTGATGACTATATATAGACTATCCAAACTTTTTCTAAGGGTATGATCATCCATCAAAGAGTAATTAATGACCAATTTTTATAAACTTCAGTACTTCAAAATGTCACTTTCCATCACCATAACATTTGAAATAATATTTATTCACTATTTCCTATTGGCAAACTTAAATAATTCAAATATAGTTTCTAATGAGTTTATTATGGACCTAGAATATTTTTTTATTAAATTTCACTTAGGAACTCATATTAAGGGATGATTTTTTTTATTTGATTCTTCCTAGAAGATATCCTAAGGACCTAGGCCATTTATTTGACTCAATTAACTAGGATGTCTCATATTTTTTGAGATTTTTGTTTTCAAATTTAAATTTTCCTATATTTACCAAGAACTAGGATAGGTGGGGTCTACCAAATGTAGGAAAATAAAATATGCCTTACAATTAATTGATGAAGTCTAATTAGATGATTAAGAAAAAAGTAATAATCATATTTGACTTTATCCAAGTTAAGACAAAAATATATAAATTGTGAAAGAAGGATTATAATTTCTTATTTTTTTATTCATTTGTTATTTTTGAAGATTCTATGATTCATATAAATGATGATTAGAATAAAAAATATGTGTTAACATATATTGTGGAGCATGTAATGGATTTTGGACAAAGACCTAAACTATATGATGAATTGTATTTACTAATAACATAGGCTTGAGGATTAAAAAAAAGATGTAATTTCACTTCCAAATTTTAGAGATTTATTTCTTCAATTGATTCTAAATTTGGTGAGATCCCATAAAATTTTATGAAATAATTTAAGTTCATGAATTATTCATTAAACAAATCTACTACCATTGTACCTAGTTTATCTAGTGCTAAATAAACTTACTTCTAATAAAATTAAAACATAAATTTTGTTGGATCTAATAACATTTGATGATATAATTTATGCATGAATTATTCATTAAATAAAATTACTACAAATAAGATCACCTTAAGAAAGCTTAATAGGAAAATAAGATCACAAAAAGAAAGTTTCATGGGATACTAATTCATTCAATCTCTATCTAATTATATACACAAGTATATGACATATCAACCTATCTAAATTTGACGAAGCCTAAGAATATCCATCTAATCAAACAAAAAGTCCAAATTTATATCACCACATTGAATGAAATTATTTGAATTCAACATAAAATATAAATATTTTCAATTTAGGTCCAAATGTTACATGTATATATTGTCATAGAAAATATATATGTATAAAAATAGCTTAAATTTCTTGGTACATATATATGGATCCTCTCTATCTTTTATTAACTCTAAAATATTTTCATGATCTTCAATAGGAAACCTCCACCTTTGTTTGGCACGTCCTCTTTTTGGTAAAGTTTCAAGATTTATTATTGTTGCTATAACAAAAGTGACTATAAGGTAGAACCTTTTGACTTGGTATATAATCAATAATTATAGTACCATTTGTATTTATCTTTGTTTGCTAATAGTATGTGCCTTCAACAACCACAGATCTAATAGGATATTCTTGTCCATCACCATCTATTATTTATTCTGGCAATTCTCATTCTGGCTGCATACATGTTAGTAGATAATAATCTGCACCTTCTTGTTGAAATGCACAAGACAACTAAGAGGGGGGTGAATTAGTTGTACCAAATTACTTTACTTCTAACATTAATCAATTCCACTTTAACTCAATATGTTATTAAGTGTAAACATGAAATGAAAATAACAAAAAGAAAACACTAGAGACACTAGATTTACATGGAAAACCCAATAAGGGAAAAACCATGGTGAAGATTAACTCACAATATAGTAATAATGCAATACCAGATACAAGGGCTCACTGCCTAGATATAAAGGCTCACTGCCTACAATAGGACTCACTATCCATAAGGAGGATCATTGCCTACAAATAAAGAGAGATTAATAAAGATTCACCACAATAGGTTCCACACATTCATAGCTTGATCAAAATATTGCAGACACCATCAACTCACTTCTTTGAGGAATCTAACACATCAAAGTACTATTGCCTTGATTCACTCTTACACACTCTACTTTTTGCACTTGTTCACACACTTTACTTGCTTTCTTCACAATTTGCAACATCTTGACTTTCTTTTATACTATCTTCAACCCTAAAATCATTCTACAAGGTCATCTATACATCCTTCAATTTATAAATTCAAATTAGGTTGGCTACTCAACATTCCTACGGTGGATAAGAATGAGAGAGGACCAATTACACAATTAATTAGGACCCAAACAACATCTTGGATCAAACACACGCTTCCTTAATTTGATGCAAATATTTATGTAACATGTAGACACTAGGTCGGCCAACACACTTCACCAGAAACTTAAACAACTCTAAGAGACCTTCAGGCACATCCACAACACCTGCAAAAATCTTCATGCATAGAAAATTCTTCAACAGTCCAACCAAACCGAGCAACCACACATAGTAGCTCTGGAGAAAGTCTTCTGGAGCACCAAACCACAAGCACATTTTCCAGAGCACAGAGAAAATAATTGTTAACCATCTTCCAGATCCACAAGATCTAAAACAAGCCACTGGAAGACTACGGAGCAAAAACATTTCTCCCAGTCCATAGACAAATAGTTTTGCCAAACTGGTTCACACATCAGTGAACATATCTTTCACTTTCCATCAATCCAGAAGCTAAAACTTAGAATATATTATCCATTGAGGCTTATGATCAATACCACAGATCTTCACAGGAATAGGATCAACATAGAAGAAATGTAGAGCACATTACCGGAGCACACTCAGAACACACATACTACATAGTCTTCATTATTTCTTGATTTTCTCAAAAGCACTTGGCAACAACACAACTGCAACTTCATAAATATAGCTCCATGTACTCTAAACACTTCTACAATATCTCAACTATACAAGTACCACCTGCAATCATTTTGAACTGTGTTAACATCAATGACAACATTAATGACAATGCCATCCATACTTGTAACACTTTTGTATTGTTAGGATCTGTAAGAACAAAAAAAATATCTCTTGTACACACCATGTAGTAAACCATGTTCAATTTAGGAAAGAATATAAATCAATTGTAAGTTAAAATTTAGTTTCAAAATTCAAAATTTACCTGTAACAACTAAATTTGATACACGCTTGTAATCGACTAAAAATAGAGGATCATAGACATCTACAATGTCATTATCTTCAAAAGGGTTCGACATGGCCACTAATTGTTTTATTTCCCATTGAAAAACATACCCATTTATAATATTCTCACATTGTAGAGTATTTACATTGTTCTCAATGCAATCAACACAAAAACATGATTTTTCTCTCACTTGAATTACAAGAGGCCTACTATGTCATGTCATGATTTGATGTAAAATTCTAATACATTTAATTTTTTGGCAATTGGTAAGATTTGATCGATCAATATCTATAAATTTCAAGCATCCTATTGAAAAGTGTATAAAATTGAAAATTCAATTCATGTACACATTGAAATTGAAAAAAAAAAAATCATTTATGTACCTTTAACTTGCCAAAAATAGCATGTGTTGTATATTGAGTCACGAACAAAAAAATGGTTTTTGCACTATTTAAAAAATTCATTTGCATTCCTTATGGAATTACCTATAAGTTCATATTGGTGAAATTTCAAGTTAAGAGTTTTTGCAGTTGAAAGGAAAATATGATCTCAAAAAGCATAATTAGATTTTTCCAAAACTCCAACACTCAATATTGAAGATGTAACATTGGATATTTCAAAACCACTATTGGATAATGGTAAGCTTCCACTTCTCAACACATACAATATATTGAGACACCTTTTTCCTAACAGGTTTAAGAATTTAAATTTCTAGTCCATATGGTGTTACCTACAAGTTCATGTTAGCGAACTGCACACTTCACACATACTCTAGCTCCATCATGCTCTCCTTTTCTATGTCCACTCTCATAGAGATTCCACAAAAAATTTGTCATGTCTAATATTTTGTTGGCTTAACCAATTAAAAGATTTTGTAGACTTAAATTGTCTTGTGAAGTTACAAACGATTTCATTTAAAACCAAAATAGTAAAAATAAACACTTGCCAACATATCCATCAAACCATATCCAATTTTGTAAAGAATCTATTTGACATCATCTCAGGTCTTCAAAAAACATTACAAAACAATAGGCTACATAGCTTCTATCATGACCTGTATCATCATTGATATAAAAGTGAACATCTAAATGATGATAATTCCTTCATCTTTGCTACTTTGTACACCATCCACATGTTCTTCAGCATGCCTATAATAAACTTGTACAAATATTACAACTTTCTTTGAATGATAATATTGACTTTGAATCTCAGTTTTCGGACTAAATGCATAGTTCCTAGAGAAATCAACAATAGAGAGAATACAACCTAGTGGAAAGCAATTCTTTGAGTCGTGAAATTTCTTAGCTTTCCATCTAGCACCATGACAATGTTGAGTATGTGGATATATGATATTGCAAAATTTATTCATAAACTCATTATAAGACAATTCACTCTCTTTGAGAATAATTTTTCTAGTCTCAACTCTTAACTTTGTTGAGTATTTCTCATATTCAAATCTCTTCCACATAACTTGCATTGAATGATCAACATTGTCAACCTATAAAAGATTCTTCAAATTTCCACAATCATTACATGTATTTTTTATGTCAAAGTAATAGGTTAATTACTTAATTAATTTAATCATGTTGATTAATTAAATTAAGTCACCTTTACTTTATTTTTCACTTAAGCTAAACTTAGGGCCATTAATAAGTAATTAATTATTAATTATTAATTACTCACCTTTAGGGTTTTGATCTCCTTTTATAAGGATTGATCTTATTGTAATTATTATATTCTTGTTTATGCATTTTTTTGCTTCATGGCTTGTAGAGTACCATTGTTGTGTTTTCATTATCTCTTCTACGTGAGGTTATTTGCTTGCAGATGTTCACTAGGCTCTATGAGGTTGTATTTCTCAACTTCAACATGGTATCAAAGCTTCATATCTTCCACTTCTTGTTTGTCTTTTGAGGGATATTGTCCTAAAAGTGAAGGATCTATGCATTTTCAACCCTTTTTGAACTCACCATTGCGTCTAGAATGTTGGATTCAGTCAAAATTTACCTTTGTTTCGTCAAATTTGGCTTCACGATGTCAAATTTGTGAGGGTTTGAAGTTTTTTGAGGGGTTCCTGATCCAGAGCATACCTACAATTTTGGAGTATTTTGATCCCAAAAGGACCTCACCATTGCGTTTAGAGCACCCAAAAACCCCAAAGTTGATTATCAAATCATTGAAATCGGACACAATGACTTCAGGAGGATTTTTTTTCATTTTTGGGTCGTATGGCCTAGTACATCACACAATCCGTAAAAAAAAAAAAAAAATAGTGGTAATAGCCACCACCGTTAGTTAACCGCTAGCGGTTAACCACTAGTGGTTAATTCTAGCGGCTAGCCTAACCACCATGCTTAACCTCAAACCCTTTTGGAGTAGTTTTGGTATTTTGGCCATAACTTTTGCATATGACCTCGGATTTTCAAAAACAAAATATTGTCGAAAAGCTGTATCCGAGCTCGATCTAGTGGTGTAGGTTTTATTTCTAGATTTTTTGGCTTTCTTTCTTTTTTTTCCAGTCAAAGTCAACCCTATATTTTTCACTTCTAGGGGCATAACTTGAGCATACAAACTCCTTTTTTCAAAAATGAATATGCGTTGGAAAGGTGTTAAAATGATCTATCCAGATATAAAGTTGGTTTCCTCATAAAATTTATAGGTACATAGAGAATTGTTTTGAGTGATTTTTTTGTTTTCACGCTTTCCAAATTTAAAAATTGTACTTGGGTTTGGTTTTTTGTATTGTGGGCGTTATTTTCTTCCTGTTTTCTATAAATTTACATCAGAAACTAGAAACCTCTATTATTTAAACACATTTCAAAATCAAAACATCATGGTAGACACCTCTTCAATTGACTATCCTACACCACACAATTATCACACCTGGAAAGTACATATGACAAGACTCCTCAAGTCTAAGGAGTTATGGTCCTGTTTAGATGAGGTTCAACCTCAGTTGACATATCCATTTGGGGTTATGCAACACAAAAATAAGATGGATGAAGCCCAAGGTTTGTTATCACTGCATGTTTCAGATAGTCTACTTTTTCATTTAGAGGGGTGTATAACTCATTGAGAAATGTGGCTCAAGTTTCATACCCTCTTTGGCACCATCAACGAGTTTAGGGCACTTTAGATTGAGAAAGATTTGACCACTTTGGTACCTAATTCATTTCCATCTATTAAGGATTTATTGATGAAATTCAAATCACTCAGATCATTGTTACAGGGTTGAGGTAAGAACAAGACTGGCACAAAGTGTATTTACTTGATTCTCTCTAAGCTTCGTGGTTCTTTTCAGATATTGTCTTCTACATTTTATTCCAATATGGATGCTTTGGGTGCATGTTTTACCATGCCTACCTTTGAGGTTTTATGTGATAGGTTGACTCATGAGCAATCCAAGCTTACACAATTGGATGCACTTTCAGGTTCAAAGGACTCAGCATTGGTAGCTAAAACATCCAAAGGGAAACAAAAGTAGAAACATAAGCCTAAGATAGATTCAGTTGGACATGAGAGTACCTCCAAGCCATCACCAAAGTATAGTTCTAAACCACCATCAAACCCTAAAATGGGTAAATATTATTAGTCTGGTGAGCCTTCCTCCAGGACTAAGAAGCCATCTGGAGATCCTTGTAGTTTTTGTGGCAAGGAAGGGCATCCAATTTCTAGGTGTTGAAAGTGATTAAAGGCTTTAGAGGAGGACATGCAACAACATAATATCACCTAACCTCAGTCACCTTCCCCACACACAAGGAAAGTTCATGCTCTTTCTGCACGAGCATTACCTTCTTCTGGTGCTTGTAACCATATGACACATACTCCATAGCCTATCACCACACTTACCCTCAAATTTGATGAAGAAATGTAACGTGTGCATGAATAGGTTGGCCTCAAATTTGAATTTATCCACGACATGTGCATAAGATGAAGTGTGGACCTAAAATTAAGGTCAGGGACACCACATAATAATTTGAAACACACTGTGACGATCTGCAATCTATAGGAAAGATCCATGAGCAATCAAACTAGTCATTAGGTTTGAAATTATTCTGGGGCCAGTTCCAAAAATAGTCACTTACTCTGAAAGTGATAACTTGCTGAAAAAAGATCCAATCAAGCTGAAAACTTGGAATAAGGAAAATGAAAATATCCACGATGAAAATATAGATCCACAAGATCTAGTGAATAAACATGATGAAATACCAAAATTTCCAACTTGAACTGAACAAGAACTGAACAAGAACAAAACTGAATGAAAATATTTTTGGTTGATGCAATAGTGCCAAGAACCAAGGATGCTCCTACATCAGACATCTAAGGTTATTTTAAAAGTGAGTCCCTCACTTTGCTAGGGCTAAAGGAAAACTGATACAGTCTGCCTCAACCTGAGAAATACAAGAAGAATCCTCTAGTGGTCTACCTTTCCACTTCACAAGATATTATTTGTACTATCTTCCACATGTTTTCCTCCCATCTCTGATATCCAAAATCTCTTCTATCTCATCTGATTGTTGTTTAGGAAGCTGTTCTTCCAATTTTTCTTTATCATCTTCACTGAATTCTGCTTCATGGTACTGATGTGAATCTGCAATGTTGAATGTAGGTGATATACCCATTCCATCTGGTACCTCCACTTCATATGCATTTCCTGAATCAAATTTCTTCAAAATCTTATAGGGTCCAAACTTCCTCATCTTGAGCTTATTGTATGTGCCAACTGGAAACATTTCCTTCCTCAAATACACCATCACTTCATCTCCAACTTCGAACACCTTATGTCTCCTCTTTTCATCTGCTCGTTCCTTATACTTTTGGTTCATATCTTCCAATTGTTGCTTTACTTGAGTATGCACTTTCTTCATATGTTTTGCAAATTCCTTTGCTTCAACACTTTTTTTATCCTCCTTATTGATGTCTCACAATTCTAATATACCTCTAAGATGAACTCCAGTAACAATCTCAAAAGGTGTTTTTCCAATACTCTTGTTCATTGAATTATTGTAGGAAAACTCTACTTGAGCAAGGACTAAATCCCAACTTCTGGTCTTCTCTCCAACCAAACATCTCAGCAAATTCCCCAAACTCATGTTTATAACCTCTATCTTTCCATCAGTCTATGGGTCAAAATTAGAACTTAACTTCAAATCTATCTTCAAATTCTTCCGAAGTGTCCTCCAAAAGTAACCAACAAACTTTGTATCTCTAACTAAAACAATACTCCTAGGTAATCCATGCAATCTAACCACTTCCTTGAAAAATAAGTTTGCTACATGTACTGCATCTGTTGTCTTCTTACAAGGTATGAAATGTGCCATTTTAGAAAATCTATCCACCACCACAAATACAGAATCATTACCTCTCTATGTCTTTGGCAAACCAAGTATGAAATCCATGTTGATATCCTCCCAAGGTCTTTCTAGAACTATCAAAGGTTTATATAATCCAACATTCTAACTACTCTCTTTTGTGACTTGACAAACTCTGCAACTTTGCACAAATTTCCTAACATCCTTATGAATCTAAGGCCAAAAGTAATTCTCACTTACCAATGCTATTGTCTTATCAACTCCAAAGTGTCTTGCCAATCCTGCACTGTGTTTCTCTTTCACCAAGCTATCCCTCATTGAACTCTGGGGTATACACAACTAATTTCCTCTAAACAACATATCCTCTTGAATGAAATAATCCAACCACCAACTCCTATTCTCCAAGACTAGTTCTTTACAAGCTCTCCAAGGTTTTGTAAAATTCGGGTCTTCCTCATACAAGTTCTTCAATTCATCAAAGCCTAAAGTCTCCACTCTCATTCCAACCAACAAATTTCTTCTCCTACACAAGGCATCAACAACTCTATTTGACTTTCCACTCCTACGTTTCAAAAAAAAAAGTATAACTCTGGGAGAATTCCACCCATATCATGTGTCTTTGATTCAACTTATGTTGACTGTTCAAATACTGCAAAGCTTGATGATCTCTATACAACACAAATTCCTTAGGTAACAAGTAATGTCTCAACTTCTTCAAGGCTTGAATTATGGCATAAAACTCTTGATCATACATTGAATACTTTTTCCAGCATCATTCAATTTCTCACTAAAGTAAGCTACTGGTCTTCCTTCTTGACTTAATACTACTCCAATTGCATTTCCAATTGCATCATAGTCTACCTGAAATACCTTATTAAAGTCTAGTAAAGCCAACATAGGCTGCTCAGTCACCTTTTGTTTTAACATCTCAAAACTCCTATCTACTCTAGATGTCCCTCTAAAATCTTTCTTATCTCCTCTCATTGTTTCTTTCATAGGACTGCAAAAAAAACTGAAATTCCTAATAAAATTTCAGTAAAATATAGTCAATCCATGAAATGATCTTACTTCTCCAATGCTTTCTAGTGTAGGTCATTCAACAATTGCTCTTACCTTCTCAGGATCCATCTCCAATCCATTAGCAGATATCCCAAATCCTAGATATACCAATTCTTCCTTCATGAAACTACACTTGTTAATGTTTATTAGCAACTACTCTTCCCTCAACCTCTACAAAACTTATCTTATATGGAACAAATGTTCTTCTCTAGTCTTATTGAAAAATCAAGATGTCATCCAAATAGACAATCACAAACTTACCCAAGAATTTCTTCAATTCCTCATTCATCAACCTCATGAAAGTACTCGGTGCATTTTTTAGTCCAAAAGGCACCATCAACCACTCATACAATCCTTCATTTATCTTTAATGTTGTTTTTCAGTCATCCCCTTCTCTGATTCTGATATGATGATATCCACTCTTCAAATCTATCTTTGTAAAGTATTTAACTCCACTCAAACAATCCATAATGTCATCCATCCAGGGCAAAGGAAATCTATACTTCACTGTCATCTTTTTTATGGATCTAGAGTCTGTACACATCCTCCATTCTCCATCCTTCTTAGGTGTTAGCACTGCAAGTACTGCACAAGGACTTAAGCTTTCTCTGATCAAACCCTTCCTCAATAGCTCTTGCACTTGTCTATTCAATTCTTCATTTTCTATCGGTGTCATCTGGTGTGCTATTTTATTAGGAAAACTATCTCCAGGAATCAAGTCCATGCAATGAATAATACTCCTCACAGGTGACAATCCATCAGGTAAATTTTCTAAAATGATAGCTTCATATTGCCATCAACTCCTTTATCTCCTCTAGTTTTTCTTCTACATGCTTCAAGTCTTAATCCATCCAAAAATCTCCTTCCATCAAGCAAACAAATTCTAGCATTCATACAAACCTCAACTTAAGGAACATCTTCCAATAGTAACAAAGTATGCTTCATCCCATTTGCAACAATGGTATATATGTTCTTCTTTCCATCATGAATAGCCTATATATCATACTGCCAAGGCCTTCCCAACAAAATATGGTATACATCCATAGGCATGATATCACACAAAACTTCATCATGGTAATTTCCTATCTTCAATTTCACCAAATATTTTTCACTTACCTGTATCTTATGCTCATCTTGAATCCATGCTATCTAATAGGGCTTAGAGTGTTTTAATCTTTCTAGCTTTAATTTGGTCACCATTTCTTCAAAAACCAAGTTTTTGGAGCTTCCACTATCAATAATCACTCTGCAACATTTACCAGCTACCTTGCATCTGGTTTAGAACAAATTCTTTCTCTGCAATGGTTCCTACTCCATCTTACTTTGACACAATACTCTTTTGTTCACCAACACTTCTCCCTCTTCCATTTTATTAGATGATCTGACATGATCCTCCTCAACAAAGGTTGTTATTCTGCTATTCTTTGTCTTCTTGCTTGTCTCTCCCTGATTACACTCAAATGATCTATGTCCTTCTCCACCACACTTAAATCAAGATTCTCTGAATACTCTTTTCTCCTGTCTTCTATCAACTCTTCTATAATCCTTATTTCGGTAACCACCATATCCTCCTCTCAGGTAAGATTTTCCATCATCTCTATGGTATGAATTATCATTCTTACTGACTTCCTTATCTTTATTTTGATATGAAAAAGATCCTCTTTCTCCTCCAGTGAAAAATATTCCTCTCTAAAAACTTCCACCTCTTCCTGTTTGTCTCTTCTCATGTCTTTTATTCAACTTCTCTTCTACTTTTAGGGAACATTAATATGCCTCCTCCACACTCAGTAACTTAATCAAACTGATCTCATCTTGTATAGATGACCTCAAATCATTCACATATTGGGCTACTTGCTCAATCTCATCCTCCGAATGTTCGGATCTGATATTCAACTTGTACAACTCCTCAGTATACTCTATCACACTTGAATCCTACTTCAAATTCTGCAACTTTTAGAATAAACTGATCTAATAGTGTGTAGGCATAAAATTTGTCTTCAACTTATTCACCATTTGATCCCATGATCTTATCTTCTCTTTTCATTTTATTTTCCTATCTATCTGCAAATGTCCCACCAAAGGGATGCATGTCCTTTAAGCTTTATACAATAATATTTCACCTTCTTGTCTTTTGTGGTTCCTTCAAAATCAAAGAATTTCTCCATCTTCGTTATCCAATCAAGCAATTCATCTGAATCCAACTTGCCACTATAATCTGGTGGATTGAAATGTGGTTTAGTATTTACTTTGGCTAGGGCTCTTATGAACCTCTCTTCTCCTTGATCAAGGCTAGGTTGATCTTCTCTTTCCCTTTCTTCTTGTTCTTCTACCTCTTCATCACTCACATTATCAACTAGTTGACCTCTCCTCTGGGCCATTTTGATTGATTCCAATCTAGCAGTCATTCCTCTCAACATCTCCATTATAGCTAGGTATGCATTTCCACACACTCCATTTCCTCTACCATTTCATCTTCCCGCCATATTTACACAAGTCCTCTATAGCTGCAGGTTGGATCCTCAGTCCACCACCCCACAAAAAATATTTAACAAGACTTCACAAAATCTGACGATCTCTCAGGGAATGAATCTCGCTCTAATACAGATTTGGTGTAGTCGTGGTAGGAGTGTCCTCAAAGAGAACAGTCCGGACCATGCAAAAAGATTCACACAAAAAAAGAAATACAAAATATGAGGGCAAATACAGATTCAAACATTCTTAATAATATAAATTTTGATTACAATCCGTCAACAACATTCGGGCTTATAGATTTGGCTCACAGGCTTGATACAACATGTTCTAAAATATAGTCTTCCTACATGCTCCTTAATGCAAGAAAAAATCTTACAAATCAAAATCTATATTCATCTTCCTCATCACGATATGGATTGATTGTTACCCTAATGATCCATTACAAGCTTTATATTATATCCGCAGATCTAGAAGCATTCGTGTCAGCCAAAGATCTTTACAATCTCTAATGAAGGAAACATAATGTGTGCATGAATAGGTCCACCTCAAATTTGAATTTCTCCATAGCAAGTGCATAAGATGAAGTGTGGACCTAAAATTAAGGTCGGGGACACTCCATAGAACAATTTGAAACACATCGCAAGGATCCGCAAGGATCCGCAAGCTACGAGAAAGATCCACGAGCGATCAAACTAGCTATTAGGTTTGAAATTATTCTCGGGCCAGTTCCAAAAAATGTCACTTACTCCGAAAGTGATAACTTGCCAAGAAAAGATCCAATCGAGCTAAAAACTTGGAATAAGGAAAATGAACATATCCATAATGAAAATATAGATCCATAGGATCTGGTGAACAAACATGATGAAATACTAAATCTGCCAACTTGAACTGAACAAGAACAAAACTGAATGAAAATGTTTTTGGTTGATGCAAGATTGCCAAGAACCAAGGATGCTCCTACATCACACAGATTTCTTATACTGATGGTGTTTGTTGAGGTTGTGTACTTGGAAAATATCATCGGGATTCTTTTCCTATGGGTAGAGCCACATGTGAAAAGGCACCCTTGGAGTTGGTACATAGTGACCTCATGTCATTTTCGAACTCTTCATTTTCAAGGGCTAGATATGTGCTCACATTTATTGATGACTTCTCCAGATGTACATGGGTGTACTTTCTTAAGTACAAGTCTGATGTCTTTGATTCATTCAAGATCTTTAAGACATTTATGGAGAAGCAGTCTGGTATTTATATCAAGAGGATACAGACAAATAATGGGGGGAGTTTGCTAATCAGCTTTTAGGGACTTTTTCATTGAGCAGGGTTTGCAACATCAGTTTATAGTACCTTACACCCCTCAATAGAATAGTGTTTTTGAGAGAAAGAACCAGACTTTATGGGAGATGGCCAATTGTATGATACAATCACGGTCCATGGATTCTTCATTTTGGATTGAGGCAGTCAATTGTGCCAATTATATTCAAAATCAGATGCCTCAGAAGGCATTACGACACATGACTCTTGAGGAGGCTTGGACCCATGTCAAGCCTGATGTTTCTACATTTTGAGTTTTTGGTAGTGAGGCTTGGGCATTTATTCCTGATGCTCAACAGAAAGCCATGGAGAGGAAAATCCGACCACTCATTTTTGTCGCCTATTGTGAGGATGTTAAGGTGTACAGGTTGTTTGATTTTGATTCCAGAGAGGTCCTTTTTCGGTGAGATGTCTAGTTTAATGAGCACTTTCCTCTAATGGATTCTTCATCACCAAATTCTCCCTCACTACCTACTCCTCCATCATCTCTTGATGATTTTTTATCTCTTAAGGATGATGCAGATGATGATCCACCATCCCGATCACCACTAGATACACAACATTTTCCCAAGTGGGCCCGCTTTACTGTAGAGGCAGCTAGATCTTTGGCAAGCAATCCTTTAGATTCTCATTGTACATGTGCATAGAAATCAAGTACTAGTCTTTTGATTCATGTCATTTTGGATGATCCTCAAAGGATTTTAGAGGTGATAGGTCACCCTGAGTGGGATAGGGCTATGGAGGAGGAATATTCTTCTTTGATGAAGAATAATACTTGGGATCTTTGTCATCTTCCTAAGGGAAGAAAGTTGGTTTAGTGCAAATGGGTGTACCGTACCAAGTTTGTTGCAGACGGTTCGATAGATAAGTACAAAGAATGTCTTGTTGCATAGTGGTTTTCTCAAGTTGAGGGTATTGATTACTCAAAGACCTTTTCTCATGTTTCCAATATGAATTTTATTCACTTTGTACTATCACTAGTAGCTTCACAGGGATGGATATTTTTTCAGATGGATGTGAAGAGTGCCTTCATGCATGGGGACCTACATGAGGATATCTATATGGAGAATCCTTAGGGATTTGTGCAGGATACTTCTTTGGTTTGTAGACTTCAGCGTTCATTATATGGTCTCAAACAAGCCCCTCGGGCTTGGTATGAGAATATGGACTCTTTTTTGCTTTCCTCTCACTTCACACGTTGGATTTCGAATCCCATAGTTTACATTCAGTGTCAGGAGGGTGATATTTTGATCCTAGTGCTATATGTTGATGATCTCATTCTTACAGGTAGCTCATCCTCTATGATTCAAAGTATTTAGAGAGCTTTGATGGAGCAGTTTGAGATGATAGATCTCGGTCTTGCACTATTTTCTTGGTCTACATGTTATTCAGTCTTCGGATGGGATTTCCATATATTAGTAGAAGTATGCTCTTGATATGCTCCAGAGATTTGACATGCTTGATTGCAAGCCTGCCCCCACACCATTTCATTCAGGTGTTGTTATGTCTTCCACTTGCTCTACTCCTTTAGTAGACTCTACATTATACAGGTAGTTAGTTGGAAGTTTGTTGTACCTGATGCATTCTCATCTTGATCTTTCCTTTGCAGTTGGTCTTGTCTCTATGTTCTCCCATGATCCACATGAGAGCCATTGGAAAGCTACCAAGTGTATCTTGAGGTACATTCAGGGAACCACATAGTATGGCATTCACTACACATCAGGAGCCCCTCACATTATTGGCTTCATTGACTCAGATTGGGTTGGGATTTGAATGATCGAAAGTCCACTTTCAACTTTATTTTTTGCCTTGGTTCTAGTCCTATCACATGGTCTTGCAAGAAGCAATCTATTATTGCATTATCATCTATAGAGGTTGAGTACCAAGCAACAGTGTTAACTAGTCAAAAGATTTTATGGCTTTGATAGTTGATGACAGAGTTTGGGTTTCCTCCTGATAGTCCCATAGTTCTTTGGTGTGAAAATCAGAGTGTTATACACATTTCCCGCAATCCAATGGGCATCAATGGACGAAGCACATTGAGATCCACATGCACATCATCAGGCAGTTGATTCAGGATGGTTCTCTCATCTTGGATTACATTCCTATTGAGGCGCAGGTTGCAGACATCTTCACAAAACCTTTGGCATCGCCACACTATCTTTAGTTGTGATCGATGCTTGGGGTGAAGTAAGTTGTCCTTAGGGGTCTTTGTGAGGCCTTCCTTCCTTCACGTTTTTATTCACATGATTTCATCTCTTTTTGGAGAGGAGTTTTTTCCCATTGGGTTTTCTCCTTTTCTCCACTTTGCAAAGATTTGGTTGTATTTGGGTAACTCATCTTGCCTTGTTACCAGGACCCATCTTTTCTTTAATGCGTTTGTCCTTAGTTTTTTAGTTTCTCCCTAAGTTCAACTTAAGGGGGGTGTTAGAGTAATAGGTTAATTACTTAATTAATTTAATCATGTTGATTAATTAATTAAGTCACCTTTACTTTATTTTTCACTTAATCTAAACTTAGGCCCATTAACAATTAATTAATTATTGATTACTCACCTTTAGGGTTTTGATCTCCTTTCATAAGGATTGATCTAATTGTAATTATTCTATTCTTGTTTATGCATATTTTTGCTTCATGGATTGCAAAGCACCATTGTCATGTTTTCATTATCTCTTCTATGTGACAGGTTATTTTCTTACAGGTGTTCATTGGGTTCTAAGAGGTTGTATTTCTCAACTTCAACATTTTATACACTCCACTTTGAATTCATCTGAATCTTCTAATTTTTTCGCATAGAAGAGACTTCACAAATTGTGTTGTATTTCTAGGGATGACTATATTTGGATTAATTACTTCCATAGCTTTTTTCATATGATTGTAGGTGTAGATAAAATTCAACATGACTTCGACAATAAGTCTCACGTACCTTATTTATACATACAAAACTTGGTCGTAGTCTCTCAAACATCCTTTGACAAATCTTCACATCTTAAAATTCTTGCTTGAATGCTTCAAAAAGTTCACTTTGTTTTGTATCTATAGAATGTTTTGGATGTGAAATTTTTGTACCATCTTCACCTTTTATTTGCATAGTTTCCCTTCTATTGGACATAAGAGTGGTTGGTCCAATATTCAATCACCTATTCCTTTACATCTTCTGATATTCTATCTTTGTGAGGAACTCTACAAATATTTACCCAATTATTCTCAATATTTCCATCTAATATATCCCTCTTTGGAATATATCTTTGAGCAGTTCTCCTAAAACCATTGAGTAATTGGGAAACTGCTTGAACTTGTCATCTATGTGATAATTTCTTACTAGAAATTATAGTCATCAATTCTCTACGTGCAACTCTTAAATCAACAGCTCGACTCTTGCTTTCAATAGAATTCAATGCTTCTTGCAGGTTTTCAACTATTGTTTGCTTTAATGAACCTGATGACTTTTTCTTATTATCAACCCCTAACAACTCCAAAATAGGGGTCATTTATTTCATCCTAAATAACCTTGCAAATAACCGTGCTCTTCCAATTATAGACTTTTCTTCAAAAAATTAATCCCATATTATTTTAGAGTGTAATTTTATTGTGCTTTCAAATAACATATCTTCAAATGAAATATTATTGAAAAGGGAATCCTCATCCATCTCCATCAGATCTTCCATACCAAGGAAAAAATATTATCACCACCCCAAATTTGTTCTAGTACCTATACTCCTTGGTCATCAAAAATTTCCATGGGTTGTTCTTGAGTATATGTTCCTTCATCCATATTTGAAGTATCTCTTCTTCAATCATACAACCTTGTTCTTGTATTTTTATTCCCCATCACAAATTGCTCAAATTTGAATTCACCTACATACAAAAATAACACATACAAATACTTTAACCTCCATTTTTGAAGATCTACCTACATTCAAAAAATACTGATTCAATTAATTACACATTTCAGATCACATGGTACCTAGGAATACAACTCTTCCCCTATTGAAATTATTATTTTTCTCCAAATTTATGTAATTTAATAATTAAAAAAACCAAGAAAAGCTAAAAAAAGGCAAAAAAATAGATTTTTAGTCCAAATCCATTTTAGATCATGATATATGAGAATATAAATCTACCCCTATCGAAATCAATGTTTTTTACTCTAATTTTTTTATAATTTAATAATTAAAAAAAAACTAAAAAAGCCGAAAAAAAAGAAAAATAAATAAAAAATAAAAACATATTTTCGATCGAAAGGTTTTTAGTCAAAAAGGATTCGGCCAAATTCTTTTCGACCAAAACCCTTTCGATTGAATGGTTTTTGGTCGAAACCCATTCAACCGAAATTGTCCAAGTGGCATCCCACTTGGTAGCCAAGTCATCATTTTTTTTTTTTTTTTTGAAACCTCCAACTTCTGGTAAACATTTCTTCAATTAAAATTATTTAAAAGAAAAAATAAAAATACCTTTCTGTAGAGTTTGTAGTGTTGAATCCTAATATATATATATATATATATATTTTGATTAGTTTTAGTATATAAATATTTTAAAATAATGCAAGTAGGTTGTTCAAGTTCATAAAGAGGCTGATTTGAAATTTAAAAAAATAGTAAAACATGATTAAAAAAAAATTGGAAAATATATGATACCCTTGAGGAGAGAATCCTCTTCAAAAGGGTATAATTTTTTTTTTGAAAATGAAAAGAAAAAAACAATATTTGACGTCAACTAAAAACTATGAAATTCTAGTAAATTTGACTTTAAAACGTTATTACGAGAAAAAATATAAATCAATTTTTTTTTTTCCATGCCCTAGATATTGAAGTCACCTATTTGGGAAAAAAATAATAAGGAGAAAATGAATATTTTTTCTATTTGTTTCTTGATGTCAACTGAATGTCACTTTTTCTTGAACTTTTTAGCATCACAAAATCTACTCTTAAAATGATAAAAATAAATATCAAAATAATTTTTAAAATTTTGAAAAATTATGGGAATAAACTTCAACAAGAGTTCAACATTTTATTAGTTTACATCATTTTAAAATTCAAAACATAAAGACCACTTTTATGTGGTCAAAGTTGAGAAATTTTTTTCATGTTGGTTGATTCATACACATGTTTGTACTTTTACCCCCAAAAAGTTGTTCCACCTTAGAAAACCTAGTCACAACCATGGTGTCTTTGAAGTGTAGTGTGATAGAGAAAATTTCTAAAAATGATAAATGAGGCATGGGTGCCACATAATCCCTTGGATTTGTGCCAAAATTCCATAAATGCCATTAAGGAATGTCCTTGGATTGAGGTTAAGATAGTTGAGCATTAATGGAAGTATTTGGGAGTCATTCCTTTCACTTTTTCCTGTTGCAAAATTCAACCCCCTAATAGATGCGAGACTTCAACCCAAACTAGTACACAACATGATAAATGGGCTCATGGAAGAGATCACATTGGCGTTTGGTGGGAAAATTGCACAATCTGCCTTGGTGGAGATTTGAGCCTATATTAGATGTATTTGAACCCTACCATTACCTCTGCAAGGTCCCGATAATCCTTAGATCCCCAAAAAATTAACCCTACAATAAAAACAACCATAAAATTGAAATGAAACCACAACCTTTATTGAGTCCTCTTTGTTGGATTTTGGAAGTCTATTAGGAAATGGTTGAACCTCCACATTCACATGACCATTGTGGGAAGTTACAAAATTTTGAGCATCAAAATGATAGTGAGAAACCCATTCACATCATTCTTATCCCTTGAGTCTCAAAACCTCCACAATGTCCCCATACCCTCAAAAACTCTACAAGACTAAAGCTTGTAGAAAAAATTCCACCAACTGAATCTATGGGGAAATGACCCATGTCAAGTCAAGTTCACATCAACCACTTGTTCAATTCACTTACCAATATTTGCACCACCTTCCTCTTTTCTCTTATACCTTTGTGAAATTTCAACATCCATGTGAACCATAAGAGAAAAAAAAGTGAATCCATCAAGTACAACAAGAAACTAGTTTGAATGGAAATTGTCATTGATGATGTCAACATGATGTCATCGGTGGAATTAAGCAGCTTCAAATGAGGTGAAATCATGATGATGTAAGAAAGGTGGGATGATATCAACATGATGTCTTCAAGATATGAATGCACGAAGATGAGATGGAATAGGTCATGTGGAAAAATTCATCTAAACTAGATGAAAGGATTCAAAAACTAGAAGTTCAAATGGGCAAAGAAAATTTACAAAAGGAAGTATATGGGAAGATGGATTCCATCTGTCCGCAAAGATTAACAACCATTTTTTGAATTCAACTAAATTTGCAGGAAAACATCAACACGTGGATAGAGTGGAAAAGTCACTAGCAACTATAAATGGATGGTTCACATAGAAAAACCACAAAACCAGATGGGCACAACTTTCCTGTAAAGCAAGAGAAACCAAGTGAACTAGATGAATTTTGAAAACTGAAGTTCACTTGGGTATTGAGAACCCACAAGACCTATACTTAGTCATTTTTTTTTTAAATCGGGGATATTAGCTTAATTGAACATTGTGAGAAAACCCACTCAATTAGGATATCGCAGGGAAAATAACTTATTTGGCTGGAGGAAGAAAACTTGCATAAGCACAACTTTCACTTCTCAGAAAATTTACAAAACTTGAAAATATAACTAGGCCTAATTTCCAGTACTCTACCCACTAGCACATAAATTTTGACAAAGTTTTTTCCAATCATAGATATCTCATATCAATTATAAATTTGGGTAAATATGGCTAAGGAACAAAATAAAACAAAATTTTTTGGGGTGCTAACAATACCAAATATAGTTTCATTTTTTAACCACATGTAATATGGTCATCAATTCCTTCTCATAAGTGGAACAAACCAAATTCCACCCTAATATTTCCTTGCAAGTGAAGGTTATGGGGTGACCATCTTACATGAGAACAACACTAATACCATTTTTGAAAGAATCACTTTTAATGACAAATAGTTTGGATAAATTAGACATGGAAAGAAATAGTGTTATAAACTATTTGATGACTTTGAAAGAATTTTATATTGTAGGATTGTATGAGAATCCATCCCTTTTTAGCAAATATATCAATAGAGAATAAAAAATTCATAATTATTGACAATTTTTTGATACTATCCAATGAGACCTAAAATCTAGAAAGTCTTTTAAGTTTCTTGGGTTGTGGCCCCAAGTTTGCATGGCATAAATTTTGTCAAGATCAACTTGAACCTTTATGGATGAAAAATATGGCCAAGTTACTCAAAATAATTTTTACCAAAGGAGCTCTTGAAGTGCTTGTTACATAATTGATTATATGCAAGAAGTTGTAATGCTATATTAAGGTTTTCTAAATATTCTACACAAGTTTTGTTATCAATAAAATATCATTAAAGAATACCAAGACAAATTTATGAGAAAAGGAATATAAATAATGTGTCGCCAATCTTGAAAACATGGACATTAGTGAGCTTGAATGACATGACCAAAAGTACATAGTGACCCTCATGAGTAATAAAAAATATTTTGAATATATAATTTGTTGAGATAAATTTAGTGATAGAAAAATCACATATCTAATTTAGAGAAATTTTGGGCACCATGAAGCTCATCAAGTAACTCATCAATCACTAGAATACAAAGTTTGTCCTTAATGATAAGTTTAGTTAATGCATGAAAGTTAATGCAAAGTCACCAAGACCCGTACTTATTTATGAACAAGAAAAATAAGTGCAAAGTATGGCTTAGTGCTAGGATGAATGACATCAACCTTTAGGATTTCCTATGTAATCTTTAAATTTCTAATTTTTTAAGGAAGAGATATCTATAAGGGTGAAGGTTAGGAGAAATTTGAGAAGTAGCTAGCTATGATACTCTTCTAGATAATAAGGAAATAACTAAGTATTCTCATCAAACACCATGACATGATTATCCAAAATCAATTACAAATCTATAGAGTGACTAGAATCAAGAGGGTAGAATTGAATGGAGCATAATTGAGCAATAATCCCATGGAATTTTTTCTTCAAAATCTTCTCCACTTGATGTGAGATAATAAGACTAGTAGACCCAAAGTTTACCCTTCAATGTGAAATTTTACCCCTTATCAAATATCTACATCTAAAGTTAAGATAAATCCCACAAGGTAGGGCCTAGGGTATGTAGCCATTGAGCCTAATAACTATGTCAACCTATTTTTTTCAAAATTTTATAAATCAAAATATTATTGTCATGTTCTGATTTTGTTGTCCCATATTATTTCTACACAAACTATCCACTCTTTCCAGAAAGAAATGTTGTTACTAAATAATCACTTCCATTTTTTTCATACTATGCATTCTCTTCTCCTATATTGTTGTCCCTTATGAATTTATTTTTCTACCTTGCAACTATTGAATATAAAGTAAAATCCATTGGTTGTGGTTTCTTCTTCTTTCAAAATATTTCAATTTTGAAATGAGGTAAGAGGGGGGGAAATAATATTGTTATAGGATGTGTTGGTTTGTGATCTCAGAAACATAAAAGTATTAAAGGATCTATCATGATGCAAATAACTTCCTAATGCTAATTTATTTCCAATGCATCATAGGTGAAAGATGATAAATTGATTCCTAGTTCTAGGTTTCAAAAAATTCTAATGTCTTCCAATATACCCAAGGGTATGTGGAATCACAAAACTGTATATTAAGTCTATCTAATGTCATGGATTGGCAAGGAAACCATTCCCTCGTTCACTATAAACCTGTATAGGAATTTAGGTATGCCTAAAATGATAGATCTTATGTGAATACTGTTAGAAACCCTAGATCAGACATGCAAACCTAAACACCTTCCACATAAGAGAAAACATAAAAAAGCAGAGCTTTGCATGCGAGTGTGCAAAAAGATATTATTCAGGAATTCAATATTACAATGAGATGATTTGCTTTATAAAAGCAAAGTATGCAACCCTAATGTTGACCTAAAATTAGCTCAACCTAAGTAAAGTTATGCAAGTGTAATTAAATATTAATTACACTAACACCCCCCCATAAGTGCAACTTAGGGAGACTAGATAAGCCTGCACCTAAAACTAAGATGAATGCAAGAAAGCATGAATGGGTCCCGACAACAAGGCCTGATTAGGTACCCATGTACAAATGCAATAATGAGGTAGAGAAGGAAAAACCCAGTGGGACAAACCCCCCTACAATGAGATGACTGCTGCAAAGAAGCACTGGAAGAACATTGTGGAGTAACACTGGAACCACAATCTGGCAAGCAAGGAAAGATACTTCTGTCTACAAGAAACCATATCAGAATCATCATAATGTGACAGCAGACCTGATGCCACGGAACACTCGAAAACACCAAACTAGAACAACCCTGGAATCCATAGAGCAACAGTAAATGATATGATGATGACAGAATCTGGAAGCCGTGAATCTCGATGCTGATGCCAAAACTAAGACTGAAACTCTTCCATGGGAAAAAGTACCATACAGACTCGGAACAATAACCACAAATTTAGTGGCCCTGAAACTGAGATGGATCCGATGTGGATCACTAACCATAGGCTCTCAATCTAAAGTGTGAACCAAAAATAATCTGATATGTGTCAAGCTAAGACAAAAATGGCCAAAAGAAACTAAGAGACCAGATTACAACCCATGCGAGTTGTCATCAAAACATGATGAAGATTATTATGCAAGAAACCCCCCCAAAGGAACTTTATAATAGTTCATTTATTACAATCCCCAATGACTGCAAAAAGAGAGAATGCCTAACATGCATAAACAGAAAATGAAAATAGATCTCAGATCTGTGTAGAGGACTAAACCAGCTTTCCAACGCCGCAAGAATGGCGAAAAAAGGATCACCGAGTCAAAAGATATGCCCTCCGGAGTGAAAACAACAACATCTGAGTTCAAGGACCTGCAAAACAAATCTGGAGCAGAATCTAGAAAAACTGAAATGTTGAATAGATTGGTGTCGGAATCAGCTTTCCAACAATATCTCGTTTGCAAAAAACGGACACCGTACGCAAAAATTATACCCGATTTCGTGAAAGTGCTCCAGAAAGGCCAATAAGGCCTGCAGGCAGCCCAGGGGGCTAAAAAAATCTCGGCCCCTGGTCCTGCATGCGACTAAGGGCTGGCGGACAGGGGGCCTGGGGCAGAGCCCCTGGTCGCCCATACGACCGCTGCTGCAGAAAACAAGCCCTCAAGGGCTGGCGTGTAGCCCCCGGTCTTCCATATGACCGGGGCGGAGCTGCAGAGGGCCCCGGGGGCTGGGCGGACCCGGCGGCGGATGGAGGGGGAGCCACCGGCGGCGGCGGCGATCCGGTGGCTGCCTGGTGGCCGCCCGGTGGCGGAAACCTTCAACACTGTGAGCGCCGGCGAGCTTCCCAAAAAATGCATATTTTGAATTTTTTTTCGAAAACCGCGCCTCGTGAAGCGTGCTGGGGAGGCCGTACGGCCTTCCCTGGGAAAATTTTTTTGCCTTCCGGATCAACTTCGTCAAAATCGACGAAACGAAAGGTGATCTTAAGGTTTTTGGCCACTGCGAACGCAATGGTGACCTCCGTTTCTGCTCAAAATGCTTCAAAAAAACGGCGACCTCCAGAGCTTGCAAAAAAATACCAAAACTGAAACCCTCACAAATCTGGCAAATCATGGCCAAAATCTGCAAAATAAAAGTCAAACTTGACTTTTTCCAGCGCTCTGAATCCAATGGTGAAGCCCGATCTGATCCAAAATGCTGCATAAATGAACTCAAGGCAAAAAATCCTCGAGGAACCCAGAACGAAATCTGCAATGGTTTTCTCCAAAATTTGAGAAGGGGCTGCATGTCAAGGCTCTGATACCATGTTAGAAACCCTAGATCAGACATGCAAACCTAAACACCTTCCACATAAGAGAAAACATAAAAAAGCAGATCTTTGCATGCGAGTGTGCAAAAAGATATTATTCAAGAATTCAATATTACAATGAGATGATTTGCTTTATAAAAGCAAAGTATGCAACCCTAATGTTGACCTAAAATTAGCTCAATCTAAGTAAAGTTATGCAAGTGTAATTAAATATTAATTACACTAACAAATACAATGTTTCTATACTTAAATTAAAAAACTAACACAAAAACTAGGAAAAACTCAATACTGTTACTATTGTAACCACTTTCTAGTCACCTGCAGTTATACTAATTTCATTCAAGCTAACTAATATTTCCAAAGCATATATGATTATTCAAAATAGCTCAATGGATGAATTCTAAAGAGTATGAATTGAAAGTCTATCACAATAAATAAAGAGATAGGACTAAGGGTTCCTAATAGTTAAAGAAAATAAAGTATGTTAAAACTATCTTGTTGAGTTCTGGTATTTAAGATAGTAATCCAACGAATGTATCACTACTTGTAGCTACCAAGTTATCTTTGGATTTCACAAAATGTTCCTTATACTAGTGGTGTAGAAATTATAATATATGATATCATTTGTGTTTGACTAGATTGCCCAAGTAATGGAAGTTCTTAACAAGATTATGTCTAATCCTAGTAGAGAACATTAGAAATACATGAAAAGGATGTTTATATATTTGTGTAACTTTTGGTATTTGCAGATCATGGGACTAATATTGTTGACAATTTGGAAGGCTTAATAGATTTAGATTAGTCTAGTGATTTGGATAGAAGAAGGTCAAGAAGTGTTTGTGTTTATTCATTTGAAGGTGTAGATAGTTGGATAAATAAGATGAAACTCATATTTTCTCTTCCCAATATAGGAGCAAAGTATATGGTTATAAAACATGATTCTAAGGAAGTTTCATGATAACAAAGATTATGTGAAACTATAGTTTTTGAGTGCAAAATAGTGAAGATCAATTATGATGAACAAAGTGTTTCTATTTGGAATAATTATATATCATGTTCATACCAAACATATTGGTGTGCATTATCAATTTTAGAGAGATACCGTAGAGGATAAGAAGGTTTAGATTCAAAAGGTTGAAATTTTGGTGAGTTTAGTTCATTCTTACTATGTTAGTGAGAAAGAACAAATTATGTCAGTGCAAGGAGGTTGTGGACCTTTCCCTCCCTAACACTTAGTCTCTTTTATGTTTTTCTATTATGCTCTTGCAACATAAATATCAAGTGAGAATTTTAGGACTAGGTGTGCTATTCACCTTCCAAGTCCTTATAAAATGTGTTGTAATCTAGATACTAGTTAGGACTATCATTTTGTAAGTGTTATTTCATGTTTATCTCCAAATATCATAATGTGTCAAATATGATTCTCATTTTTTTCTTTGGAGGCACATGTGGTGTGGAATATTCCTTTACACACTTAGAAACATTAGTTATAAAAGACATTGAATAGAGGGTTACATTATTAATACAACCTTGTCCACTTAGAATGAATTAGAAGGAAATATATAATAATATACAATGGGGAGTTATGTTGTAAGATAATCTATGATATTTTTATATTTATAATATGAGGGTTACAAATTTGACTTTCTCACTTGGGTGCTTAAATACTGGTTGATTTGTATTTTAGTGAGCTATAATTCTCCTCTTGTGAAGATAAAGACCTAGGTTGGTGGTAAAGGTAAATAACCTTCTAAAATGATGCATGAAACTCATGGACACATATCATGTCATCTCCTCGGTGGCTTTGTTTAGTTGGTATACTATCCTAGTGGTTTCCTTAGCCTTTTTTGTTAAAAAATGATGGCTTAGGATAGTAGTTTAACATCATAGTTTAAAATAATGTTATCTTGTCAAAATGACTACAAATTTAAGAAGATAGAAATTATAATAATAAACTAATTTTATTGTTTATTTTCTTATTGTAGATTAATACAGTCTTGTGCTCTCTTTGGTCATGATTTTTAACTTGAAAAGTTTTTCCCACATATATCAACATTATTCTCTATTTTATGGGTGATATTTTATTTCCATAACTCTTTATTTATACTTTTATTATTGTTGATTATTAATTTATTATATCATATTAAAATATATTTGATCATAACTTGATCTTTTATTGTAATCTTGAACTCAATTTCTCAAAAAAATTAATGTTAATATTAGCGTTATTAATAATTTCCTCCATTTCCTGGTTTCATTCCTTTATTGTGTGTTTTTTGGCCCTATCCAAGCTAGTTAGTTTGAATACTCTCTAATTATTTCTATTTCATATCTCATAAGACTTGTTTCCTCTACGTTTTGGTTGTTACTATGTAAAAGGGTCAGGACCCTATTTTAATCCTATTTTTACTAGTATCAAAAATAATTTCCTCTATTTCTTATAAATTTTCATTTTTGTACCAAATGCAATGTATACCTAGTCTAACCAATATATGGTTGTATTACAATTTCATTCATAAATAACCTCAAAACATGAAATTTTAACCATGGAATGATATCATTAATTGTATGTAAATTCAATTAAATGTAATTAATATTTCCAAGTTCTAAGATTATCTAAAGTATATATGTAACATATCCTAAAGGATTATATTAATTATTTCGATTTATCCATCCCACTCAAGATGATATGAAATACTAAAACTTAAACTAGTATGAATCTCATAAAAAAAAATCAATTCAAAATGAAGAAGTAAATATTGGATCTCTATTAAATATTGTGTTCATATGAAGTCCATGAAATTGAATTATTTTCTTAACTAATGAGTTATGTCAAAAGAAGGTGATTTAATTTTTTAAGAAAAAAGTGTATCATTTTAGTCAACTTATCAACCATGACTAAGATAGATTCATGATCCTTACATGCATGAGGTAAACAAAAAATAATACCAATGCTAACCAATTCCATTTTTAAATCAAGATTAAACAAGGATTTGTAATTGTAAATAGGTAAAAGTGATTTTGATCAACTACATTCAAATAATACAAAAAATATTATAATATTCATTAAACCCAATTCAAATGATCAAAATTACCTTATCTTAATAGATCATGTGCACATCAAAATAAAATCAAATAATGTAAATGAAGCTAATCTAATCTACTTTACGTCCACAAAAAATTGCCTAGACTTATTCCATTGTAATGTATATAATTATGTTATTATGATGATATGTTTATTGCTCATAAATCCTTAGCATAACTTTGTTAAGAAAAATCATGATGAAAAATTAAAATAGTTTTCCTATTGATTTGAGGAGAGATCGAAAGATAAAAAGATGGGTGATTTATAACTTTCAGGATATCATATCAACGGTGTGACAAGTGAAATGAGATTGATGGATGAGGATTGATGAGAGATAAGGAGGAACATGCATGAGGGTGCATGGAGATATGAAGTGGAGTGAGTGAGAGTGAACTAGGATTGAAGTTCGATCAACTCACTAAAATTAATAACGATCACTAAATTTAGCTTTGGTCTCTAAATTTAGGATTTGGAAGAATAAAGATACGATTTGCTATTGTAGCATTGTAAATTTTTCACCTTGACAATTTCACACTAGTTTTAGCTCCCCCTTATGTGCATGGACCTAATTATGCTAATAATTTCCCCATTTTATTATCATTTTTGGAAAATCAAGATATAATCAAGAATTAATATTAATTATTCATTTAATGGTAACAAAAGCCCCAAATATAGGTATAGTCTAGGGCACCACCACTCTTTACCATCCTATTTTGTCCCAATTTTGAATGTTACTGTCAATATTTTTTATTTTTTGCAAATTCAAATTCATTTGTCAGATTTTCACAATTAATTTTGTGGGAAATGAAGAAATGCATATAAATACAAGTATTTTTCACCATTTAAAACTAGAAGAAATCAACTAGGAAATTTGAATTCCAATTTTGCATTCTAAAGTAGTTAAGAGAAGAATTAGCAACATTTTTTATCAATCAATATTCATGTTAACAATGCATCAATTTTATGAGTAAGATTGTTCATGTTTTATGTTCATTTATTTTGTGAGTACTAATACTTGCAGGAATTCCTATCAACAATAAAATCTTCCTTGCATGAGATGTGTATCATGACTTCAGTCCATTAAGAAGATCACATATGAGTGGTAAGTTGTAGCACTTGTCATTTATCACTAGTTTTTATTTATTTTCCTCTACTCAATCAAGGGTAAGAACTCTTTACATCATCATAACCACTATGGAGGTGGAAACATCAAAACGGCATTTGACTTAGGAAAGCCCCTATATGGCACAACCCCTTCCCCCCTCTTGTGTTTGGAGGTGGCAGATTTGAAATAGATTTGGGAGAATATTGAAGGCCTAATTTAGCAATATCAAGTATTCAAGCCTCGTACTTCAACAAATTAGGGCAAGAAGAATATTTCATTAATGGATGAAATTCTAAATCTGAGTCCCGAAGGAAAGAACCTACAAACTATAACCTATTGAGACCTATTCATAGATTCCAAAGAGCAGCATTCTCCACTTTTGGGTGCCACTTCCATTGACCAAATAGTTTAAATCCCAATTTGCATTCCAAATTCCTCGGTCTCTGCACTCTTCTTTTATGTCATCAATTTTTAGTGTTGCAATTATGTACTTTTATAAAATCACATCAATTTGTTGTAGATTCATATTTAACTTATTTTTTATATTTACACAATCAAACCAATTCAATTCCTAATCAATCAAATCAACCTCAACATAAACCCCCAAAAGAGGATCAAAACCTTGATCAACTATTCTAGCTCTTCCATTGAGGATAATAGTCAAGTGGTCTTGTGTGATCAGTTTTGGTTCCTCTCTAATGTAATATCGGGAAAGGTGTGATTTAGACCCTAGATCCCTTTTCCCACATCACAAATATTATTAGGAAATAAATAAAATAATAATTTTATTTATTTTTGGAGGAATGTGCAAGCTAAATAAATTAAATAATTTATTTAATTTTAGAAGAATAATTTAATTAACTTTAGAAGAATGATTTAATTAAAATTATTTAACTATAGGAGATGAGAGGAATGCATAATCTTTAATTAAATAATTAAAAATTATCTATTTTTGGATAGAGGAATAATGCAAGTTTTAATTAAATAATTAAAAATTATTTAATTAATGTGGGAAAGGGGTTAGTTTAATCAAATAACAAAAAAATATTCACTTAATAGTGATGAAAGTGTTGAACACATAAAAGTATTGCGAGGGGGGCGAATCAGTACTTAATCAAATTCTTAACTTCCAACAATAATTAATCAAGTGTAAAAGCAAAAGAACACATAAGCACACTACCATAACACTAGACTTACGTGGAAAACCCTAGAAGGAAAAAACTATGGTGAGAAATTTGCTTGGATCTACTATCCAAATCTAGCCTCATAAATAAAAATTGGATTTGCAACAAGTTTTATGGGCTAAAACCCAAAGGAAGTTGTAACTCCCTCAAGTTCTACAACACTTTCAACCAAAAATGAGGCTACAACCTATGTACAAAGATGCTTATCAGATTTATATATTTCTTACACAAAATAGACTACTTCAATTTTTTGTTCACCTTTCCAAACTCTACAATACTATCTTACTTTTGCACAACCACTCTATTAGAGTAATAATTTATTACGCTTAATTAATTATATCATACTGGTTAATTAATTAAGTCACTTATTCCTCTAGTTGCTTAAGCTAAACTTAGGCACATTAATAATTGATTAATTATTAAGTGTGCACACTAGGGTTTCATTTAGGGTTTCCCTTTTAGGGTTTCTTGATCTCCTTCATAAGGATTGATCTCTTTGTAATATTTGAGATTCTCATAATGCATTTTACACTTTGAGGTTTTGCATGTCTTTTGCATGTGATAGGTATCCATTTGCATGCAGGCGATCTTGGATTCTAACATGGTATCAGAGCTTCAGACCTACCACTGCCTGTTCGTGATCTGAAGATATGGCTTCTTAGTGAGTTTCAAGTGCAAGGGTTTCCACAAGCATCTTTTTTGCAAGATCTGGGGGTAGTCAAATTTTTGGGACACTATGGGCTCAAACGGACGTCGCCATATGACCGCATGTTTTTTTAAAAGCTTCGGTGCTCGTAGAAGAAATGAGGGCGCCGCCACTGCGCCACCCAGCGGCCACCAGGAGCGGCGACCTCGGGTGGTGCCGCCCCTTCACCACTGTCAGTCCGCCAGCCCTTGAGGGCTTCACTTCCTCGGCCGTAGGTCACATGGGGGACCAGGAGCTCCGCACCTGGCCCCCGCCCAACTTCAGCCCCCCTGAGCCCCCACCCGCGGTCATATGGCGACCAGGGGCCGAAAATTTTTCTGCAGGGAGTGTTTTTTTGCCGCAACAACCTGTAGGCCATCAAATTTATGCCCGTGAACCATTGACGTCAGCGTCCGTACGGTGGTGTTTGTCCCCTCCTAACCCTAGTTTTCTCTAAAGAAGTAATTTTTTTTCTTTTTTGTATAACTTGGGCATACGGTATCGAAATTGGGCAAACGAGATATCGCCGGAAAGCTGGTTCCGAGTAATTTCATTTGGTGTAGTTTATTTTATAGTATTTTCCTATTTTACTACATTTATTTCTGGTTGAATTCAGATGTTTATTTTATGCTTCCGAGCTCATAACTTTTTACCATGATCTCTGATTTTTGCTATCTTTGTGGCGTTGGAAAGGTATTGAGGAGCTCTATGTTTCTATCCATGCACTTTTTTATGTATCTGTCCCAGGTTTATCATTATTCCAGATTTGGCCCGATGGGTCATTTGGAGATTACTTGGATATTTTGACATTTGGGAGAGTGCAACTTGCATCTTTGCACTTCTTTTTCAGTGATACATCATTCAATAATCGATTGTTGCTTCATAGATTCCAACATTGTTCCCGTTTGGAGTTTCTGAGTGTTCTGTGGCATCGGGTCTGCTGTTGCATCATTATGATTCTGATATGGTTTCTTGTAGAGAGAAGTATCTTTCCTTGCTTGCCAGATTGCGGTTCTAGTGTTACTCTACAGTGTTCTTCCAGTGCTTCTTTGCAACATGTCATATCATTATAGGGGGGTTTTTTCGCACTGGGTTTTCCTTCTCTACCTCTTTCTTGCATTTGTAAATGGGTACCTGATCAGGCCTAGTTGTCGGGACCCATCTTTGCTTGCATGCATCTTATTCTAGTGTTTTAGCTTCTTCCTAAGTTCATCTTAAGGGGGGGTGTTAGAGTAATAATTTATTATGCTTAATTAATTATATCATACTGGTTAATTAATTAAGTCACTTATTCCTCTAGTTGCTTAAGCTAAACTTAGGCACATTAATAATTGATTAATTATTAAGTGTGCACACTAGGGTTTCATTTAGGGTTTCCCTTTTAGGGTTTCTTGATCTCCTTCATAAGGATTGATCTCTTTGTAATATTTGAGATTCTCATAATGCATTTTACACTTTGAGGTTTACAGAACATCTTGTTGGTTTTGCATGTCTTTTGCATGTGACAGGTATCCATTTGCATGCAGGTGATCTTAGATTCTAACACACTCTACCAAGCTCCACAATATCAGAATATCATCAAATTATTGAACATTTGAAATACTGAGAGGGGGTTGAATTAGTATTCCACAAATTGATAATAAAATCCACTTAACCATTACCACAATTTTTACTGAATCAACAAGAGAGAACGTAGAAACAATGCAAAGCAATCATGCACATGAAAACCAAGATTTTTACGTGGAAAACCCAGAATGGGAAAAACCACGGTGAGGGTTAACTCACAATATATTATATCCGGATACAAAATATTATGGGGCTCTCTACCAGGACTCACTATCCTTAAAAAGGCTCATAGCTTGAGTACAAATGATGGCTCACAGCCTCACTACCAAGTTACAATGATGGTGGCTCACTAGAAAAATGATGAACTGATGGAATACACCTTCAATGTATAGGGTTCAGTTCCGTTGAAGCTTAGAATATAAAGTACTACATTACTCAATAAATCTATATTATTGATAAAGCATTTAGGCACTGATCTTCTCCTTCATTCACATTCACTTCTTTCTTGCTTGTTCATACACCCAAATGTCTCTCTTTTTAACACTTTCGCTTGCACACCCTTACAAACACTTTTTTCTTGCCTTTATCTCATATTTATAAAAGTATATCTTATTCATCAATTAGGTCGATACCGTATATTATTTACTCATTTCATTCATGTAGTGCATTATAGCAAGTCGGCTATTAGTCTTCATAATATATTGCATTCATTGAATTGGCCAAGACTAAACCACAATTCTCCAAACCAGCAAGTAATCCTCAAAGAAAACACCTTCTGGATTTGAGAGCACGTTAACTTCCCATCATACTACCAGTAAAGGGACTATCAACAAAACTACCATATAAGAATGTTCACCTTAGTAGAATGTAGAGTCTCCCACACCGTATACCTCACATAGAACAATAGTAGAATACAAATTTAAACTCTATCAAAGATAACTTTCTATTCATAGAAAAAGACGTCTCAAGATCCAAGATATAGCTATCTGAATGAGTCAATAAAACATTGTTAGGAGATCATAGTCATATCAGATCTTGTGAGTAGTTCTGGACCCAAATACCAACATACTGATCAATCACAAAGGAGTATTATTGATAGAGAATAAATTTCGGTAAACCAAGAAAACTTCCCATATTGTTATCACCATGTTGTTATAACCATGTTGACATCAATGAAAACATAGGAACAACCAAAACAATCATCCATACTTCATGCTCATGTTGCAAAGCTTCCAACAATCTCCCCCTTTGGAATTGATGGCAACATGCATGACAAAAAAATTCAAGTATACCACACTGAATGTTCTGACTACTCTCCCTATCAAAATTGTTCTTCACAAAAAGTTTTTCCTCTTACTCTTTATCTCTCCCATTTGACATCAATGAAAAATGAAGGGGTCCAGTATAAATGTACATATGCATCAAAAAGTAGTCAAAAAGATATGAACATTGAATTAAACTGAAGAAGAACCTCTGAGACTCTCTACGATAGCCTTCCATGATGCTTTACCTTCTTCCCATGAACCTTTTTCACTAACTAGAGTCTTGTATAATAGCTCAAGTTTAGTTAGAGACTCTCAACCATCTGTTAAAGTATTGGGATTAAGATTGTTCTCTGATAATTCACCAATATAGCCAAGAGCACAAGAAATAGAAGTATGTCTAAATTTAATCATGTCTCTGAGTGCCACAAATTTCTTGATAACATTTGTACTTCGATCATGTAGGGAGAAAAATTTGTCCTAAAGCTGCACAATGTAGGACCACCTTTGATTATCACTATCTTCTGCTAATATATATGTATCTCCTGAGTGCTCAATCGAGGCTCACTCATCCTTATCATTTCTCATATTCAATGTATTTCCAAACCAATCTAGAAAAAAGGAAACTAGTTCTTGTGCATCTTTTTCACAACCTTGCACATTCTCCAATTCCTTCATTACTCGATCATGTGCATTCACACATTTTCCTTTGATATCATTAAAAAAAATTTCATCAGGCCTAATTCCAATAGAAATTTCAAGTTGGGAGATGTATACTTTCAAAGAATTAATCATGCCACAAAGATTCTCCACAACATAAATAGATGAATCAAAATTAGCATCAAGAATAACCTTTTGCAAATCTTCCATATATTTTTGAATATTCATTATTTCATGCTCATGTTCAAGCTTACTTTCTTCCACACCTTCTAGCTTCACTACACTCTTCCTCTTCTTCCTTGTTCTGGTCACACTACCAGAGGTACTTTCTTCATCAAAATGCTTAGGGATTTCAATAGAATTTTAACATATATCAATTTCAGCATCTAAAACTTCATAATTCAATTCAGATATCCAAACTAACCTTGATTCAATTGCTTCCATGTGACAGAAATATGTAGACACAAGAAAATTTATGCTTCTAGATTATTTTCCCACAACACTTACTAAAATTCTAGACCTTTTGTTCATCCTCCTCTAAAATATTCTAAAGAATGTAGCAAGGGAAAATTCTTATGCATCCAAACTACCAAGGTTTATCATGAAGTTCTTGATTTGATAAGCAATAGACTCTGAAGTTGACCATTCTATCCTTCCTATTACTAAAAAATCTTTCAAACATTAAAAGAGTAGACAAACAACCATATTTCCATACCAAAAATTCTTCTTCTTGATCTTCTTAATCTCCTTTAAATTATTCAAAATATGTATGCAAATTAGTTCACACAAGTCATATTCCATTCCTCTTATTACTATATCAACAATAATATTCACCACAGTAGTAGAAATTGTAGATTCATTGTTAAGGATATAAACTTTATGACCAATGACCATAGTGGCATACCTTGTTACCAGATCAACAATCGATCTCAAAAAAAGGAAAATTCCTTTAGAACTTGCACCTGTAACCTCAATTATTTCTTTCTTATTCATAGTCTTCAATTTAGGAATCAGTCTAGAGGAATACAAACTAGTTACATCTCTAATAGATTCTCTAGAAATCAGATGTGCCTCATCAATTTACAAAGATTCATCATGATTTTTTCTCAATACCATCCGAATATACTTCTTTTCAAATTCAAACAAAGGAATTTTTATCAAAACATCCAAATTCTTCTCAACTAGTACTCTGTAGGCATCATGTTTCTCTTTCAATTCATTTTCCCAAAGCACATTGAACTGAACTGACGATATTTCTTCAATCTTACTATAAAAAAATGCATAGATATCTTCTATAGGAAACACTATTAGAGGGATGTAAGAGAATGCACCAATAGACTCTTCTAACAAATTCCTCATATATCTCTTCAACCTAGCTTTATCTGCACAATTCACAATATTTGAATTATCCATCAATAAAAGTAAAATATTGTGAAAATAGGAGTACCTCTAAGAAATGTCAACAAGAAATGTATAGATATCCTACTTCTAGAGATTAATTCAAATTTATCTGATACATTCTTCAAATTCTGAAATTTTGAATTCCCTTCTAAACTTCCTTTACACGCTTCTCTGAAAATACATAGGCTTTTAATTTCATCTAGACTTATTCCTTTCATTCCAAATGATTTTGTAATAAATGTTCCAACTTGTAGGTAGATTACCTCAAAAACTGTGTATTCCTTCATTCTTTCAAATTTTGCAGACCTCATTGTTCACACATGCGACTGATAAAATACCTTAATCTTGTTACCACATTAAATATACTTTTGTCATGTTATGACACAAGTACCAATAAGAGGGTTTATTATATTTTCTGATTATTGCTCCCATAGCTGCTGCTTTTATTTAGAGATTGATGGAAGTATCTGTACCGGAGGTCAGCATAGATAAGACCGATAATTCCTTTCTCCAAATTCTTTCCATTTCTTTTCTTGCCTTTCCTGGATCAAAGGTTTGATCATTCTTATTCGTCAGATATATGTTCTTTCTACCACTATTACTATCAGGATGTCCTAATTTTTTTCTCTTACAACAAGTAACATTTTTCTTTCCATTTTCCCTTTTATCTAATAGACTATCTTTATATCCATTCTTCTTGCCCTTAGAATCATTCACATTACTTTTGTAGTCCTTTTCCTTATGACCAAATATCTTGTAGGAATGACAAACATAATTGAAGTATAAATATATTTTTGCATCATGGACAAGAGTTTTTTCAAAATCGCTTCTTCACTCCTTGACTTGTCTATCTTTGTATTGTGTCTTCTTACTAGTGAATTGCTTCGCTTTAGAACTCTGGCCTTTTTCAAAGCCTAAACCACTCTTATCCATTTTCGGTCTTTGAGAGGTAATCAGTTCATCAAGCATCATCAAACTTATCTTAAATTTGTCTTCAAAACTCTTTTCCCTTTCCAAATAAGATCTCAGGATTCTGTCTTCTAATTCCAACTTTGTGCATTCATCTAACTTCTTTTGAATTTCAATTTCCTAAAATTCTTCCATTCTTCTCTTCTCAAGATTTTGTTCTAGCAAGCTAGTGATGATTTCTTCTCCTTTAGTCAATAGATCACATGCAACCAACTTGTACTTTGTAGCTTTTCAATATGCTCATTTTCTTTTATCAACTTGTCCTTCAAGGCTTCCATTTCTTCTAAAAATTTGGTAGGGGAAATTTCTGGAGGAAAAAAGTTCTCATGTTCAAATTTCGGGACCTTCCTCAAGCTGTTAGGCTTCTTTTGAGGAACCAGGCTCTAATACCAATTGTTGAACATCCAGAATACTGAGAGGGGGGTGAATCAGTATTCCACAAACTGATAATAAAATCCACTTAACCATTATCACAATTTTGACTAAATCAACAAGAGAGAACATAGAAACAAGACAAAGCAATCATACACATGAACACCAGGATTTTTACGTGGAAAACCCACAATGGGAAAAACCACGGTGAGGGTTAACTCACAATATATTATATTCAGATACAAAATATTATGAGGCTCATTTATAGGACTCACTGTCCTTAAAAAGGCTCACAACCTAAGTACAAAATATGGCTCACTGCCAAGATACAATGATGGTGGCTCAATGCCAAAATGATGAAGTGAAGGAATACACCTTCAATGTGAAGGGTTCAGCTTCGCTGAAGATCAGAATATAAAGTACAACATTACTCAAAAAATTTGTATTATTGATAAAGCATTTAGGCATTGATCTTCTCCTTCATTCACATTCACTTCTCACTTGCTTGTTCATACACCCACATGTCCCTCTTTTTCACACTTTGGCTTGCACACCCTTACACACACTTTTCAATTGCTTCTATCTCATATTTATACAGTATGTCTTATTCATCAATTAGGTTGTTGTTGACAACGATTTCACTCGCATCAGCAGTGTCGAATAAAAAACTCCACAAACAGATCGCGAAGAAGCCTATTCTTCTTGAAATATATGGAACAAGAAATATCAAAAGGGGAAATATGCCTAAACAAAACAATCAAGATCAACTTAGTTCAATCCCAAGTCTCTGGTAATCAGGTAATGATCATACTAGGTTTGCTTCAGGGTTTGATGTGAATATTTTTTTAATCTCAAAGTGAATATGTTCATAAATTTTTATTTTATCAAGGATCATAAAGTAATTGCAAAATATTTCCAATTCATTCATAAAGATAACATCATGAAATCGAAAGATTTGAAATAATATTTCATGAACATCAACAATTTCATTTGCTACCACTTACGTAGATTCAACTTTAAGCATTCAACAATTTTCATGTAAAATGAAATATTTTGAATAAATTTCCATTCATTCATCTATTTTTTGAAACATTTTCAAAGAATTTAAACATCTATTCTAAAATAAAGCATAAAAATACTGAAATTAAAAGGTTATCCTAGTTATTCTCCACGCATGGCCCAAAGAATTAATTAAATCAAAGCAAACCTCTTTATACTTCACCAGATTGCTTCAAAGCTACATACAAAACAATATGAGCTTTTAGAAAGAGGGTTTCTTTTAGACACCAAGTAGTTTTTGTATAAACCCTTAAATGGCGTAGTATACAGGCTTGTTCAGCGGAACTGACAAAACCAACTACAAAAGATTCATCAGATAGGTAGCTATCAAATTGGCTCTGATATTAATTAATATCTATGTGCATACAAGTTTTTAGTCTAGAATGATTCATAAAATAGGAAAAAATAACAAAACTTAAAGAATTTTTGGCTCTTTTGACATCCACAAATTTTGAACTTCAATGAAAATAAAGTAGTAAATGGCCTTTTATAGAGACAAGGCCCTAAAATTTTGAACTTAAAGTATTTTAGATAATCAAAAACAACGAATCAAAAAGTAGCACGTGGCAGCCACCAGCTGTCATTTAGAGCATTCCAAATGAATTCAAAGGCTTGACTTCATCAACAATAATACTCTTCACTCCTTACTCTGATATATAGCATTTTGCATCTATTAGAATTCATCTGAATACCGAACAAGATACATCCACCGGGACTGGGATCAACCTACAAAATTACAAAACAAATGTTATCAGAATACCTTTCGGTATCCGATACTTTCCGTCACTCAAAACTCAGGCTTAGACTCTTTCTTTGTCCCTTTTTTCTTGGCACTCTCAAAAATCTCCCAATTCTTAATGCATATGATCTTTTGAAATTCTTTGTATAGCTTTCCAAGTGAATTTAAGCTTATTATATTCTTTTGATACTCAAAGTATTATATCATTTCTTTGTACTTTGTCTGTTGCATATTTATCTATAATGTTCTTGTACTGTATGATCTCATCAATAACCTCCCTAGTTAATAACTGAATAGGATCTCTATTTATTCTTTCAATCCATTCCTTGAAATCTCTGACTTCCTTACCCTCCTGCCCTAAAGTTTGAGGATCACACCTTTGACATGCTAACAATTAAATAAAACCTTGATATTCATCAAACAATCCTTTACTTTTAGTGGTGAACTTTTCAAATCCTTCAATACATTGCATCAACATATCACCTTCCCACTTCAATTGTTTCTTCCATTTTTTTGGTAATAGAGCTTCTTTCTCTGATATTATATTTTCTTGTATCCAATCCTGGACATCAGTATGTATGAGACTTTCAACATTTTTCTTATCCATACTAACTTGTTCTTAACAAAATTTGCATTCACTTTCAAAGCTTTTATATTTTTCAAACCTATTGTATGCTTCCTTATATTTCCCTATCACATCAATAATGCATTCTTCTCCCTATTTTACGCACTATTCAATCCATTCTTCAAATACATACATTTTGTGGCGAACAACTGCAATTGCATCTACTTGCTCTTGTGACATTAATACTAGATGTTGGGGCAATTTTGTTTGTGCTTGAATTGATAGAGTCAATGATTTATAAAATTTTCTAAGGTAGCAACCCTTTCTTTCAATTCTCTTTTCTTACTTTTGTATTTTTGTACTCTAAAAGCAGTGGCATCTAGTTTTACTTGTATTTCATCCAACTCTTGCTTCCAAGATGAGTGTCTAAGATTGATACTTGTTACCTTATACTCCCTAGGTGTTATTTCATGTCTATCTTTATCAGCTATTGGAGTAGCTATATGGATGGTTCTGTTACCATCTACATTCTTTTGAATGACATGCTTTGTTTTAGCTCAGTGCCTAGGCTTTGGAGTATCTATTTCCTATACAAAAATGTTAAGATCCAGAGGAAATATTTCTAATTGTGTTGGGGAAGCTAACTCCCTGATCAACCAGTCAGGTGCATCATTATCTAACTCTACCTTTGTAACATTCCTCTATTCCTGATGTCCACTTGATTCAGGAATTTCTTCTCTTATTTCTTTAACTTTATTTGTTGTTTCTTCTGAAATAAGAACCTCCTCTGGAATTTTTGGAATAGAGTCGGGATTATTAGGATTTGGCACTATCTATTTTGTTTGAAGACTTATATTCTCTTGCCTATCCAGATGCTCAATATTAGTTTCCTAAGGATTACCTTCTTTGTTTTCTGTTACAATGGGATTTTCTTTATCTTCAACTTCTTCGCCCTGAATTTGTGTAGTCTTGCTTTCAACTTCATCTTCAGCTAAATCTTTATTTGATTTCTCAAAAACCTATGATTGCTCATTATCATTCAATACATTCCCAAGTGAAGGTTGGGAATCAAAATTATCTTCAACAACTACTTCATCAATAGGATCCTATTCTGCAGTCTCCTGCATTTCCATCTCAAGAATGTCAGGATTCCCACTTTTGAGGTGAGCATTCCTTGTATGAATTCTTCTTCTTCAACATTTATAGGGACATACCCTGTATCAGGAATTTCTTCCACTACTGGTTGTACCACGTATTTATCTTTCAACTTATTTTCTCCCACATGGCACCTCATTTATCCATTTTTGTTAAATTATGGCCTCATTTGTCTCAGAAATTTCATCTAAAGCAACATGAGTTCCTCCTAGTGCTTGTGTCACATTATCCATATTAACTAGGGGAGGAGAAGTAAATAATGTTGCAGCTTTATGAGATACAGACCTTGTCTGTGTATCAACATTATATGTTACTCCTGCTTCTTCTTCAATAACCACATCATTTCTTTTTTTCGTTGTGGAGGAGGATGCACCTTTAGTTTTTTCCTTTGTTTTAGGCTTATTTTATTCTACATCCCTCCATTTAATAGATGGTTTCATTGAAATTTCAAGCTTTAAAACCTTAGGGTTTTCTCTTCCATTCTTATACCAGGAGACACTTTACTAGTTCTCGTTTTCTTTCTAGTAGATTCCCCACTCTCAAATGCAACTTCATTTCTTTGTTTTCTATTCTTATCTTCTGAGAACATAGGTTCAATTCATCTTTCCCTCAAAGATTTACAAAATTCATTAATCTAGTGTTGAGTATGCAACAAAACTGGTGCAAGGAACTCATCAATTGATGCCACTTCTTCACCCTCATAATCTGGGTCTGGAATAGGTTCATCATACACCCTGTTTTCATTGTAAGCCTTATTCAACAATTCTCCATCAACTTTTTCCAATTGATCTAGAACATCATGAAGCATTAGAATCTGGGTAGACTCTAAACACAATCTTTCATATTTTCTTATTCTTACTTTGTGCTCATCCTCATAATTAAGCCAATAATCTTCTAGATGTACATGAGCACGATTACCAGCAATAGTCTTGGCAATATTTACTTTAGGATCATAGTGCATTCTCTGGAGTGGAAAAAACTCAAAGTTATATGTTTTCAATTCTTCCTCACAAAATTTAGACAATCTTATTGCATTACACTTATAATTCCCTAATACTATAGGAAATTTGTAGGAGGCCTTCTTGCGGACTTTCTCATAAAGGGCGTGACATGGCTTCAACTGTCACACAAATTCTAATAAAACAATCTTATTTGTTGGGTACCTGAGCAACATAAATGCATGTCCATCAATTCCTTCCATTCTGATGTAGGAAAATGTAAGGAATTGAATGTAACAGCCTCCCATCTGTCTAATAACACTTTGTCCTTCTAGGGACAATCTCTTGGCTTTATCACCCTCCATCATTCTGACCAACTTCATGGAGAACACATCATTAACTGTCCTATAATTATCTTTATACCCATGGATAGTGATTTGGGGTAAATGAGCATATATAAAACTATTTCCAACCTCCCTGCCTAGAGTACCAACCCTTTTCAACCCTTGTTTACTTTCTCTTAGGGTGTAGGAATAAATCACATATGAAGATAAATAAAAACACCTGGTTTTGGGAAATTCCTTTATCTTTTCACATAATTTGTTGCTAATCCACTTTCTCTAGTGTATTTGCATGGGAATTTCTATTAATCTGGATATTATCACAAACATCCAAGCTTCAAATTTGCTGGCATCTCTTAAACAAGCCATCCTACTTAGCAAAGTAATAATTTCTTGAATTTCTTGGTTGAACATGGACCCTTGGAGTACCTTGGTTTGTAGTGTGACTCATTCAAGGCACCATTGGGTACTCATAATTTCTCTATTATTAGCTTCAACATTTTGATAAGTCTTGGCCATGGCTTTCATATCAATATTGTACATTTGAGTGAAAACAGGAAGCCCAAATGTATATGTAATTCCTTTTGGTGTGAGATCAACATAAATTCTCCCTTCTTTCTCAACAATTCTTTTATCAAGGTTATAGTAATTCATACACTCCGTGACCAACTCAAGGGCCTCCATTGCTAGCAAAAACCTTGCTATGGAAAATAACCCACTTACTATAATGTTTCCAACGTATTGAGAAGCATTTTCTTACCGTATCCGAGTGCAGATTTCAATATCAGAAGACCACCCCATATGAGTGTCTATCACTACCACATTGATTGGTATGGCTTGTGAATTGCAATATTTGAATTCATCTTCTGCACTTGTGTCAAAAGTACTCATTTTTACTGGTATTTCCTGCAAATTTTCAAGTATGTGCCTTGTGTGCAAGTTAGGGTTAAATTTTATCCAGAAATTTCTTATAATTTCATAAAATTTTCATTCGTTTTCGGTTAAATTCAAAATCAAAGAATAAACATTATTTTAATTTTGAACATTCTAAAGGAAAACATATTTTCAATATCTTTGAATATAAAAATAGCTTAATGAAAAATCAATTATTCACAATATACCTGGTCTTGGCTGATAATAATCTGTTGAAATGAGACTCCAAAAACCCTTGGTAATTGATCCAAGTGGATCTTTAGGACCTGAAAATTGAAGTGTTCTAGTTTCTCTCAAAAGCAGCGCCATTGTGTTGAGCACAAAATTCTGAATCCGGCGCAACTTGAACGGGCAAAAAAGGAGTCAGTTTGCTCAAGTTACGCGCAGTCAAAGTTCGGTCAAAGGTTGGTCAACTCAGCTATCAGGGACGAGAAAAAAGGTGGAAAATTCATCATCACAGAATTTGGTGAAAGTGGCATCATCGCGAAGAGCTCATCATCATGATTCCAATGGTGTTCGTTTTGTGCAAATCGGACGTCGTGTGCGCAAGTTAGAGCTAGTCAAAGTTTCCGGTTGACGGAGGTACAAGTGGTATGGTTGCTGACGGTAGCATGACATCATGCTGCTGACTTGGCAGCAGGTTCATCATACGGATGATGACGTGGACCAATGGGGGCTTGACACGTGGCATTCTGACGATCCGTACACATGATGTGGCATGGTGACATGTCTGATGACGTCAACAAATGTCTGCAAATTGGGCGATGACACGTGTCCTTCTGATGACGTGGCAGTTGACCGTGTTTGTCCGGCTAATCCCTGGTTGACACATGGCTTGTCGGTGGTCGGCGATTTCGTCGGTTTGTTTTAACAAAAGTTTTGTGGGGCTCGACCCTTTGACTTCACCCGAAACAGCCCACCATTGGACCATTACACCACCGACGGGTTTGCTACTATATATAGCCTCCCGTTTGTTTTGTTATAAATTTTGTTTTAAAACGGTTTTAAAAGAACCGACGGCCGGGAGTTGAACCCGGAACCGCCGGGCTCCCAAAAGGTGTGCTCACCGTTGAGCCACGAAATTCCTTCAACATTATAGTGGGTTGAGTTTTTGTCTTGCTGAGTTGTTAGGCCCGAATGCCTAAACAACCTTTTTAAGGGTTATTTGTTAACAAAATAACCAGACCCCTCAAACTAAAAGCCCAAAAATAAATTGAACGAAGGGCTCTAAATTAATTTGAAAGATTAAGGGGTTGTTTATTTTGATTTATATGTAAATATGGAGGATTTTATAACTTTATGGTTATTCCCCATATCGGGTAAACTTCAAGTATAAAAGGGAGGAGTCTTGGAGTGTTTTGGAGGAGCCATTAGTTGATCAGCCATTAGTGGATGATCCATTAGTTGATCATCACTTCCTAAGTTGATCCATTAGTTGATCATTCTCCATTGTATCCCTTTCTCTTGGTCTTTGAGAGGCTTTTGTGAGAGAATTTTTAGAGGGAATTAGGAGAATATTTGAGTTGTGATGTATTGTTGTTCTAAGTCTTGTAGTAGATCCCATTAGGCAAAGTTAGTTTTCTTCCTCTTTGTTAGTCATCCCTAGCCTTGAGAGCTTTTGAGAGGGGTGTGAGTGAGAGACTTTTTATATGACTTTGTGGAAAGGCTTCAATATATTGTAAAAGCAGTGTTACAAGAGGCTCATGGAGATTGTACTATGTTTCAAAACATTTCAATACATTGGTCACTCGATTGAGCTCGACCCGGAGACGTAGTCACGTTGTGGCGAACTCCGTAATCAAATTGGTGTCTTCTTGTCTCTCTCTTGATTCTATGTTTTGAATTCCTTCTTATTAATGTTCCTGCTACTTCATTGTTGATGTCTTTATTCCTTTGTTCATAATCACTTAAGCAACGTTTATCATAGATCCCTTCTACTATACAGATCAGTAATTGTTTTCTTTTGGTTTCTCGAATTTTACCTTTTTGTGCGCATCAAAATTATTTCATTCTTTCAATTTCCTTTATGAGGTTGTAGCATGAAATGAAGTAGGGTGTTACAAAAGAAACTCTATGCTTATTGTAGTGCCAAGTAAATGAGTAGTTGGCCACCTTCATTAATAACCTATTACAATGCATTAATTCTCTCAAATAAAGGTGCAATCATTACGGATTAGGGTTCAAATTACGAACACCTAGATTTATGCACAGGCTCATTACTAGAGGGAAAATATTGCATGGTGATTATACGTGGCACACTGGTCTCACCTCAATCACCGATTAGGCATGGAAAATTAAAGATACGTGACCAACTCATGATCACCAGGATTGAAGCTTTCTGGTATCAAATTCTTAAAGAAATACCAGGGTCTGGTAAAATGTCTCTTAACTTCAGGAAGAACAAAGACCAAAACAAAAGAAAAGACCAAAAACCAGTCTTCAAGAAAAAGTAAAGTGCTTCGAATAGACCTTCCAGTTTGTAGGGTACAAATAAAATTACCGGGTTCAGATACAAGAACAAGAGATATCACTGGGATTGATATTTTCGATCGGTGATATACTAGGTAGAGTTAAAATCAATTGAAGATACAATCACATGACTTTGAGATTCTGGTTTCTTGTTAAGACATCAAACTTCATAAAAGGAACCAAAAACCAAATCTGAGAGATAAACCTAGGTCAAATATAAAAGGCCAACAAGACCAAGAGAGAGAGTTGGAAGCAACCAAACCATAAAAACAAAACAAAAGCAAGTAAAAGCAAAGAGGAACAAAAGAAATGGGGGGTCCACATTTTTCCAAGGAGCAAAATGGGGCGTGTTGTGAAACTACACAACAACTAGCAATCAACAAAACAATAGAAAGTCAATTTTGGACCTAACATCAACGCATCAAATTTTTTAGTCTTCTAATTATAAATCACTAAATCCTTATTCCACATTCAAATTCCACTTCAGATAGCATACAAAATTAAGTATCATTGAGCTCACATGTGTGCAATTGGTTATTTCTACCACAACAATGTAAAGAATAACAATTATTTGCATTAATATATATATTATAACAATTCCTTTTAATCCAACGAGGGATAGAGCCTTGTTGCCAGTTAGATGTCCATAGCCTTGACAAGGTTAGCTCTGCAATTCCCCCAAACATAGCTCTACTGCCAGCCAAGCATCTATAGCCCTGGTAGAGTTATTTTGATAGCCTAAAGAGTTGATTTCTCTTTTTTTATATAGCAATGATAACTCATTTTCACTTTTGATATTTCAATAATAACTCATTTTTGACTTGTAGGAAATGAAGCCCGCTATTAGGTTAGGAATTATAGTGGTAGCAAAGGTTGTCTTTTGATTTTTCAATTAATGCAAACAACTGACATCCCAAATTTCAGTAGAAAGACTTAAATGTGTGTTTTTGTATCTCAACATCCACTAAATAATTTATGCTAACTAGAGTACCAAGATTGAGATTTTTTTCCAATAATCTACAATTAGACAAATAATTCTGGTCGAAGCATAGATTAAATTTCCAGAATTGATATTCTATTAACTTATCCACCTTCAAAAGTTTCTAATAATTGAAAATTCAAACAACAAAGCACCCAAAAAAAAATCAGAACAAAGCCACAAAACTATATACAAAACACACGAAAAACAAAAACAAACAAGAAAAACTATTTACAAGAAAAAACTATTTACAAAAAAAAAAAACATTTACTTATGACTGGAAATAATGCTTCAGAAACTGCCCATTAACAGGTAATGGGATGTCTTCACCAGTCAAAGACCTTAATCTATAAGTTTTATCACCCAAAATTTCAAAAAATTGATATGGGCCTATCCACATCTTATCAAACTTACCATGATCACCTTTCCTTTCATGAGCCTTATCCCAATACAAGACCAAATCATATATTTTAAAAGTCTTTAATCGAGCCCTTTTATCAAACCATCTTTTAAATATAGATTGATGCCTAGCAAAATGATCTATAGCCCAAGTACGTTTTTCATCTAAATGCATCAATTGTAGTAACCAGGCTTTAGTTTGGTCATCTAATCCTATATATTCTTGGGAAAACTGCTAGGTAGGGATCTTCAGATTTATTGGCAATATAGGATCAAATCCATAAACTAAGTGGTAAGGGGAATTTCCTAATAAAACTTTCATCCTAGTGTGATCTACCCAAAGGGTGAGTTTTAATAAAGCATGTCATTCCCCAGGATTCTTTTCAATCAACTTTTTTATTATATCCAACAAATTCTTATTTGATGATTCAACTAATCCATTTCCTTGTGGATAATAGTTAGACAAAAATTTCAGAGCTATGCCATATTCAAATGCCCAATTGGAAAAATTTAACGAAGAAAATGTAGGACCATTATCACATACTAGTACATTAAGGTGTTCCAAACCTAGTAATAAGATTTTCTTCCAAAATTTTGATTACCACCTTTGTAGTGCATTGTTTACTGGGACAGGCTTATGTCCACCTAGTACAGTAATCAGTAACAGTTAATATAAATCTATAGCCAATAGATGATGGAGGATTGATAGTTCCAATAAAATCAAGTCCCCATTGTGAAAAGGGACACGTTTCCATCATAGGTTGTAATGGTTGAGCATTAAATTTTCCTTTTTATGATGCAGTTTGACATGTATGACAATGTTTCACATGTTCAAATGTGTCTTTAAAAATCATAGGCCAGTAGTAACCAGCTCTTAAAATGAGGTGTGCATTAGCTAATGGTGCTCCATGAATTGTTCCAAATTTATCATGTAATTCCCGCAACACCTTTTTTGTTTCTGTTCTATTCAAGCATCTCAAATAGACTCCTCTGTGATTTCTTTTGAATAGAGCGCCTCCTTTGATCATATAACTTTGTGACTTTATCTTGAGGGATCTTCTTTGATTTATTTTCATATGATCAAGACAATTATGGCTAACCAAATAATGCCATACATCAGTGTACCAGTCGTCTTGATCTTTTGCATCCAACGTATATTGTTGACTTGAAATTTGTGGATCTATTTTTGCAATAGATTTAACCAAGGCTTGTCCTTTGACTAATTTCATGGGTATGATTTCTATATCAAATTCTTGTAAGATAGTAACCCATTTGGCTCTTCTTTGTCCAATCTCACTCTGTGTTAACAACATTTTGACTATAGCATTTGAAACAATAGCCTTGACCATACTCCTGAGGCATAATGTCTAAATTTGCATACTGCTTTAACCAAAGCAAAGGCTTATTTTTCAACATATGTATATCTTAACTCCGCTTCTTTGAATGGAGCAATCATAAAATAAATTGTATTTTCTTCTTTATTATCACCTTTCCGTGTTAATATTGTTGCACAAGTATGACCAGAGGCAAAAAGAGTAAATATAAAAAGGTTTCTTATAATTTGGACTTACCAGTATCAGAGCCTCCATAATAGTAGTCTTTATATTTTCAAAGGAGATTTTAGCTTCATTTTTCCATTCTATTTTGGCATCTTTCTTCAACATATCATTGATTGGTTTTACTATCTCCGCGAATCCGGTAATAAAATTCTAAACAAAATTAATTTTGCCAAAATAAGACTTCAATTCTTTCTTGCTTCTCAAGGGTTGTAACTTAAGCAATGCACTTACTTTGTAGGGTCTATAGAAATACCTCATTCATAAATAATATGACCCGGTAACTTTCCTTCAGTTACCCCGAAAATACACTTTTTAGGATTCAATGAAACTCCGTAAGTTTCACACTTCTGCAATATTGATCTGAAATCTTGAACATGATCTCTTCTGTCTTTTGAAAATACTATGAGGTCATCAATTTAAATGATAATGCACTTACCTATCAGTTAATGGAAAGCATAATCCATTGCTCTTTGAAATGTAGCTTCGACATTTATCAATTCAAATGGCATTCTTCGATAAGCAAAGGTTCCCCACTTTGTGGTAAATATTGTCTTCATCTGATCTTCCCTCACTACCATCACTTGATTATATCCAAAGAATTCATCCAAAAATGACATCATTTGTGAACCGTTAACTATTTGTAGCACTTCTTCTAATGAGGGTAAAGAATAATTATGTTTCTCGGATTCTTTATTGAGATTTTGAAAATCTACGCACAATCTGATATGTCCAATATTTTTTCTCACAGGAACCAAGTTTTTCACCCAAGTTGAGTGTCTAATAGGAAAGATAATTTCAACTAATATAAGATTTTGGACTTCTTTTTGAATCAAGGGTTCTAATAACGCGTTTACTAGTCTTTGTTTCCGCCAGAAAGGCTTCGTATCAGGCTTCAATGGTATTGTATGAGTAATAATGGAAGTATCATATGTCTTCAGATCTTCATATGTCCAATCTATAACCTTCCAATAACCTTTGAGCACCTAAGCAATATTTCTCTTTTTCTCTTCAGTACAAACCTTTCCAATCAGCACATTTTTAGGATCTTCTTTAGTGTGTAAGTTGTATAATTCATATTGTCCTCCATCGCTTTAAGGAAAATATTTATGTCTGATTATCTGATCGATGTCAAATATCCTTTCTAATTCAATCATTCGTTTTGGAATATTATTATCTCTCGCTTGAGCTAATTCTTCATCTTGAATCTCGTCGTTAGGGAAATCTATTTCTTTGATTATTTTTGCTTTGAAAACACCATAATTAGTGATGAAATCCAATATATGTTGGTCATCTTCAAATACTTGCAAATTCGTAATGTTATCATGAACCGAAGGTAACTATACCAGCTCAACTGTAAATATTTTCCAATTAGAAGCATCTAAAGGTTCTAAAGTACTGGCAGTAGTAGCCAAAGCATCAACTCTTTTATTAAATCTTCTTGGGATATGAGTAATATTTAATGCATCAAAACTTTCGATCAAATCCCATACTTTGTGTCAATAATTGGACAAATGCTTGTAGTGACAAATGTATTGCTTTCGAACTTGTCTCACTACCAATTCTGAATCACCAAATACCTTGAGGATTCTGACTTTCTTTTTAATTGCAAGGATCAGGCCATGTATAAGGGCTTCATACTCTACCACATTGTTAATACACCGAAACTGTAATCGATATGCCACAAGAAAAGGTTTACCTTGTGGATCGATGAGTTTAAGTCCAACTCAAATTTCTTGTTTTGATTTACATCCGTCAAATTTAAGAATCCAAGCTTTGATCATTTGAAACTTCAAACTTACCATCCTTAGATGATGAACAATTGATCTTTTTAGTCTGAGTGACATGAATTTTGTCTATAGGCATTTTTGGTTCGAATCCTTTGACTTTATTATATTATGGAAAGTACTGATTTTTTATTCTATGTATTATCTCGAGACACATCATGCAGCTATTTTTTGAATGTGCAACATCATGTAACCTGCACCAACCATACAATAACAAAAAATTTAGTGAAACTTTAGATTTGTCTCTCTTATAGGCTTATGCAATAATATTCTTTCAAAATCTATCATAAGTACTACTTTCTTCAAAAGAAGAATCGCAATCTGATTCAATTAAAATATTTGTTCCAGGAATTAAATAATTGGTTCTTTTAGTATCGCTTGTAAATATTTCTATGATTTTGACTCTTGAATTTTGTATTTTGTAAACTCCTAGTTCTACATCAATGCTTAGAAATTCATTCTTCTGGTTATATTCAGTGATCATATACTTCATGTGTGGTTCCCTTTCAATCCTGATTTGATTAGGAACTCCTTTCCATGGTAACCACATATGTGAGAAGTCAGTTGTCATATATCCATTCAACACCATAGACCAATCCCTACTCAATAACATGCCATAAGTATCAAGAATTTCAATGACTTGAATATCTATATAATATTAAACTCTAGGATCTGACGCTAATTGCATATGAATGTTAGTCAATTCTCCAACTACATTTACTTTCGTTTTATCAAGCTGAGTAACCTTCTTTAAAGAACTTGTCGGAGTTAATCCTAGTGTTTGACATGTAGACAAAGGCATCACATTAGTAGAAGCTCCAAAATCTACTAAACAATTGTGAATATTTTTACCAAATATTCTCAGAGTAAGCAAAAATGGTGGACTCTAACTTTCCTTTGTAAAAGGCTACTTGTGCATCTGCTATAGGAGCAACTTTTTTATCTTTTGTTTTAACCTGACTGTCTCTCGATTGAGTATATTTGAGCTTACCTTCTTTTGAAAAATCTTCTAGAGAATTAAGGAAAGCTTTCTTAATTACAGGAATTTTGAGTAATTTTGATAAAGAAAGACTAATCTTTACCTTTTTTATTTCTTCCCCTAAATAGGTAGTCAAATTGTCTTGATGAGTAGAATCTATATTTTCATTTTATAAATCATTTGACAAATTGTGATGACAGGTCACTTTGGGTAACCCTGGGTTATTAATTGATTTTTCATCAAGTGGAGTATTAAAGTTATTTGGCAGAATCGACGTCGTTAATGGCCCATTGGTTTTATTTCCATTGTTTGCATTACTTCTCAAATTATGAGTATGTCCCTTTTGATATTATTGAAAAGTATGAATTTCATCAATTTCTTCATGAGGCTCATTTTCATCTTGATGAGAAAAATGTACGTTTCCAGAGTCATGGCTGAATTATCTCCTTCGCACTCATGAGTGTAACTTGTAAAGATGTTAGGTATTTTAACACATTCATAGCTTTCAAGGATTAAAGCAAAATCAAATCCCACTAGGACTAATTCATTTCCCTTAGGAGGATGAGAATCACATTGTTCATTATAATGTGTAGTAGCTAGGAAAATATCTAAAGCAATTTTGAACTATGAACAGTCTACCTCATAATGCGCATTTGTGTTATGGATTCTACACCAATTATTCATCACAAGATTAGCTAAATTTACCTTTGATGTGGATCTTTCATCTTGAGAATCATGATTATCTAAAGGTGTGGATACTCCTCCATTATTCGGTCACATATTCCAAGGTCTAGGCAGTCTAGGAGAATTATACATCCAATTCTGTGAATTTTGATTGTTATTTTGAGCATAAAAGTTTTGATTTCTTAATTGTGTAACCTCTGTGGTTAATCTTTTAAGTTGAGTTGTGATTTATTTTATGTCTTCCTTTTCCTCTGAAATTTTAACATTTTGATTTTCTTAAGTCTATGAGAAAAATTAATTTATGTTAGGATGCAACTCTATAATAGCTGGACCAAGGTGAGGGACTAAAGCTTGACTATTTCCTAACTGAAAGGAAGTATTTTGAGGAAATGTCCCATTTTGGACCACTAAAGGATAAACATTAGGAGTTATAGGATGACTCTGAGGAACTCCATTTAAACTTGGGGTAGGATAATTATTTAATCCATTTTTTCCATTCGTGGATGATCCATTTCCAAGATGTTTCATTTCTAAATTCACATTGACGACTTTAGCATAGGCTTTGGGTAAAGTAGCAGGAGGATTTGCCTTTCGCTTCACAAACATAGCAGTCAAAGGATCTACTATTGTATAATGAACGCAATGGTTGAAAAATTATCTACTACATAAGGTGCTTGCAACCTAGAATAAGCCTTTTGAAACCTATCATTAAAATAATTTATAGGTTCTCCTTCAAACCTCTTGATTTGAGAAAATTGATGATATAACAAAGCAGGATTTGCAAGTGTCCTAAATCTGGCTAAAAATTTGCTTTCCATATCAAGCCAAGATCTAATAGAATTGTGAGGTAGGTTGATATACCATTGATAAACTTCATCACTTAATGTGTATGTGAACAATGTACATACAACATCCTCATGTTGAATCCTCGCTCTAAAACACGTATCCTTAAAGATACTAATATGTTCTTCTACGTCTTTGTAAAGATAATATTTGGGACACAAATTATCAGGATTTTTAGGCAAATCATTGTATATGGAAAATTGGATGGTGACTCTACAATAAAGAATGCCATCACTATAGAAGGTTGTGGTGCCACAATAGTTTGATATTGTGGAATCACACTTACACTTCCAGATTTTTGAGGTCTAGACGAGGTTCAACCACTAAGTTTGACTAGAGTCACATGAGGATCACCAGATCGAGATCTAGTGACTTTACAGAAATATAGCTTAGAGACTTAATAAGATTTAAAAAAGACAACCAAAAAAGCCCTCCTTCTAGAGCCAGTTCTTGTTGACAACAATTTCACTCGCATCAGCAGTGTTGAATAAAAACTCCATAGATAGATTGCAAAGAAGCCTATTCTTCTTGAAAGATATGGAACAAGAAAATATTGAAAGGGGAAATTTTCATAAATAAAATAATCAAGATCAACTCAATTCAATCTCAAGTCTTTGATAATCAAGTCATGATCATACTAGGTTCGCTGCAGGGTTTGATGTGAATTTGTTGTTAATGTCAAAGGGAAAATGTTCATAAATTTTGATTTTATCAAGGATCATAAAGTAATTGCAAAATATTTCCAATTCATTCATAAAAATAACATCATGAAATCGAAAGATTTGAAATAATATTTCATTAACATTAAAAAATTTCATTTGCTATCACTTAAGTAGATTTAGCTTTAAACATTCAACAATTTTCATGTAAAATGAAAGATTTTCAATAAATTTCCATTCATTCATCTATTTTTTGAAATATTTTCAAAGAATTTAAACATCTATTCTAAAATAAAGCATAAAAATACAGAAATTGAAATGTTCTCCTGGTTATTCTCCACGCATGCCCCAAAGTATTAATTAAATCAAAGCAAACTACTTTATACTTCACCAGATTGCTTCATAAATACATACAAAATGATATGAGATTTTAAAGAGAGGGTTTGTTTTGGACACCGAGTAGTTTCTTTATACACCCTTAAACGTTGCAGTATACAGGCTTGTTCAATAGAACTAATAAACCAGCTACAAAATATTCATGAGATAGGTAGCTATCAAATTGGCTCTGATATTAATTAACGTCTACGTGCATACAAGTTTTTAGTTTGGAATGATTTAGAAAATAGGAAAAAAGAATAAAACTTAAAGAAGTTTTGGCTCTTCCAAAATCCATAAATTTTGAACTTCAATGAAAATAAAGCAGTAAATGGCCTTTTGTAGAGACAAGGCCCTAAAATTTTGAACTTAAAGTCTTTCAAAGAATAAAAAACAATGAATCAAAAAGTAGCACGTGGCAACCGCCAACTATCATTTAGAACATTCCAGATGAATTCAAAGGCTTGACTTCCTCAGCAACAATACTCTTCACTCCTTACTCTGGTATATAGCATTTTGCATCTATTGATATTCATCTAAATACCGAGCAAGATACATCCATCGAGACCGAGATCAACCTACAAAATTACAAAATAAACTTTATCACAACATCTTCTGGTATCCGATACATTTTTTCACTCAAAACTCGGGCTTACACTCTTTCTCTGTCCTTTTTTTCTTGGCACTCTCAAAAATCTCCCAATACTTGATGCATATGATCTTTTGAAATTCCCTGTATAACTTTCCAAGTGAATTTAAGCTTGTTATATTCTTCAGATACCCGAAGTATTATATCATTTCTTTGTACTCTGTTTGATGCATATTTATCTATAATGTTCTTGCACTGTATGATTTCATCAATAACCTCTTGGGTTATTAATTGAACATGATCTCTGTTTATTATTTCAATCCATTCCTTGAAAGCTCTGGCTTCCTTACCCTCCTGCCCTAAAGTTTGAGGATCACACCTTTGACGTGCTAACAATTCAATAAAACCTTGATATTAATCAAAAAATCCTTTACTTTCAGTGGTGACCTTTTCAAATCCTTCAATACATTGCATCAACATATCACCTTCCCACTTCAATTTTTTCTTCCATTTTTCTGGTAATAGAGCTTCTTGCTCTGATATTAGATTTTCTTGTATCAAATCCTAGACATCAGTATGTATGAGCCTTTCAACATTTTTCTTCTCCATACTAACTTGTTCTTGACAAACTCTACATTCACTTTAAAATCTTTTATATTTTTCAAACCTGTTGTATGCTTCCTTATATTTCCCTATCACATCATTAATGAACTCTTCTCCTTGTTTTACCCAGTATTCAATTCATTCTTCAAATAAATTCATTTTGTGGTGAACAACTGCAATTGCATCTACTTGCTCTTGTGACATTAATACTAGATGTTGGGGAAATTTTGTTTATGCTTGACTTGATAGAGTAAATGATTTTATAAAATGTTCTAAGGTAGCAACCCTTTCTTTCAATTCTCTTTTCTTATTTTTTTATTTTTTTTACTTTAGCAACAGTGGCATCTAAATTTACTTTTATTTCATCCAACTCTTGCTTCCAAGATGAGTGTCTAAGATTGATACTTGTTACCTTATACTCCCTAGGTGTTATTTCATGTCTATCTTTGTCAGCTATTGGAGTAGCTATATGGATGTTTATGTTACCATCTACATTCTTTTGTATGGCATGCTTTGTTTTAGCTTTGTGCCTAGGCTTTGGAGTATCTATTTCCTGTACAAAACTGTTAAGATCTAGAGGCAATATTTCTACTTCCATTGGGGAAGCTAACTCCCTGATCAACCAATCAGGTGCATCATTATCTAACTCTACCTTTGTAAAATTACTTTGTTCTTGATGTCTACTTGATTCAGGAATTTCTTCTCTTATTTATTTACCTTTTTTCGTTGTTTCTTCTTAAATAAGAACCTCCTCTACAATTTTTGGAATAGAGTCGGGATTATTAGGATTTGGCACTGTCTCTTCTGTTTGAAGAGTTATATTCTCTTGTCTATCCAGATGCTCAATATTATTTTCCTAAGGATTACCTTCTTTGTTTTTTGTTACACAAGGGTTTTGTTTATCTTCAACTTCTTCACCCTGAATTTTTGTAGTCTTCCTTTCAACTTCATCTTCAGCCAAATCTTTATCTGATTTCTCAAAAACCTATGATTGTTCATTATCATTCAATACATTCCTAAGCAAAGGCTAGGTATCTAAAGTATCTTCAATAACTATTTCATCAATAGGATTGTTGATGGGTTTTTTATACACTTTCTCAACACACGCAGCACACAAGTGTGCTACCTCTCTTGAAAGGAAATTTCAACAACTAAGTTGGAGAAATCACCCCAAGGTCTTTCGGGTGTTAGGTCATAACTTGCTTGGAATATCTCAATTGGTTTTATATGATTTTCTGGTAATCACAGGGCAGACTTATGAATGAGTTACAAAGCATGGGAAGTTGGGTCGGCAAATACAGTTTCAAAGTGCTGGAAGTGAATGAGCGGTGGCTGCCCACTCAAAACAGCAAGCTAAAACTCACCATGTTCATCTGATTTAGCTTTGTTGTGATGATTGGAATCCTATTCTACAAGGGAATAAAAGAAATAGCAAAAGGGAAAGGGTTGAGAAAGCTGATCTAAATCTAAGCTATGAATGAACAGTAATAATGGTGGCTGCTATAGTAGACAAACTTCCTAAACTGGGTTTTTCTTGACCAAGAGAACCTACAGCTACACAAAACCAGTGCAATCTTCTAAGGACTGCTGATTTTTAGATTGCACATGCACATTATGAACATGCAATTTAACTAAGTTGCAGCAATGAAATAAAGAAGCCTAGACTAAATTTGCACAACAACTTGTCATCAACAAGTGTCAAAAGTATGGGCTAGAAATTCATCAAATACCATAACAGCAAACACCATTATCATAGCCATTCAAGAAACTAACAACTAAACTAACTTTGGAGTTGAACCATGCATGCATAATGAACAAACTCAAAAGAAACACCCAAATTCATGCAATGCTTCTCTCTATTGCTGCAAAATGCCCTTTACACCAGTTCTCCAACCATTTACAAATGAGGGGCAAGCCCCTATTTATAGTTTTCCAAAGCCCAAATGAATAGGTAGGATTGATTTGCATCGTGTGGCTCAGATTTGTTTTACATTAGTGTTTCACCTACCCCCACTATATAGGAATTCAAAATACATCATTTGTCTCATTCCTATTTTGTCATCTAGTGACTCAAGTACTGTAGCAAATTTTTCATTTAGTTGATTGCCCTTTTACTATAGCTGAAACTACTTGAAGGTTGCCCCTTATTTGATGGATCTGCAACATTCTTCATTCAATCAACTGAAACTTGCTAGCAGATTTGTATCGTCGAAGAGAAAAACATGTCATTCCTAATTTCGATGGACATCTACTGACGGGTCATGATCGTGTGATGAAAGACAAAACAACTCCCTCTAGTTCCCTTCAAGGCCACCCTTTGTAGTTTTGTCACTGACTTCCTCGGCATAGGCCTTCTTCTAATGCAAGTTCTATTGATGGGTGCTAGGAGGAGAGGCGAGCATAAAATGAATGGCAATAGGAGAAACATGCTTGTTCCTTGTTCAACTTTTTCAACGAGACTCCCTGATGGACTCGCATCAGGTTCCATAAATTATGCATACACGAAGTGAAGTAAGTGCTTTCATACATAAATCAAGGAGAATGTTAATCAAATCTTGCAAGCTCATTGTTAGATCCATCCATGCATCATTAAAAGATCATAATATTTGTCATTGTTCCACATTTGCAACTCATTTGGACCATAAACATAAATGCGGGTTCAGGGGTGTGGGTTTCCCCCACGACGGACAAAAGGCAGATAGCAAATGAACAATGGATGGCGAACAACCTTCTGATGGATGGAAGGCGGATGGAAAAACCAAATGTGAAGCTTGCCAAGTAGAGGGAAGTCAAGGGTCGATCGCCCTAAAAGAGGCAATCCACTCACTAAAACCCACACACAGCGGCCCGCAAGTGAAGTTCCCAAGGATGACAACGAAGGGATAGTGGCCCGCAAGGGAAGTTCCCACAAACGGTGATGGAGGAACGATGGCCCACAAGGGATGTTCCAATAGACGGTGATGGAGGGACAATAGCCCACAAGGGAAGTTCCCACAAACAGTGATGGAGGGACAGCGACCCGCAAGGGAAGTTCCCTTGGATGGCGATGGAGGGATGATGGCCCACAAGGGAACGTGCCATGGACACCGATGGAGGGATGACGAACCACAAGGGAAATTCCCATGGAAGGCGATGGAGTGACGATGGCCCACAAGGGAACTTCCCATGGATGGTGATGGAGGGACAATGACCTACAAGGGAAGTTCCCACAGATGACGATGGAGGGACTACAACCAGCAAGGGAAGTTCCCACGGACGAAGATGGAGGGATGGAGGCCCACAAGGGAAGCTCCCATGGATGACAATGGGGGGACAATGTCCCAAAAGTGAAGTTCCCATGGATAGTGACAAAGGGATGGCAACCCATAAGGGAAGTTCCCATGAATGGCGATGAAGGGATGGCAGCCCACAAGGGAAGTTCCCACAGATGGCAACGAAGGGATGGCAACCTACAAGGTAAGTTCCCACAGACGGAAATGGAGGGATGGCGGCCCACAAGAGAATTTCCCACGGATGGAAACAGAGGGATGGCGACCTACAAGGGAAGTTCCCATGGACATCGACAAAGGGACAATGACCCGCAAGGGAAGTTCCCATGAACAGCAATGGAGGGATGACAACCTGCAAGGGAATTTCTCACGCACAGTGATGGAGGGACGGTGACCTACAAGGGAATTTCCCACACACGACAATGGAGGAGCGGCGGCCTACAAGGGAAGTTCCCATGGATGGTGACGGAGGCACAACGGTCTGCTAGAGAAGTTCCCATGACGATAGAGGGACACAGCCTGCAAGGGAAGTTCCCACGAACCATGACAGAGGGATGAAGGTTTGCAAGGGAAGTTCCCATAGATGGCAATGGAGGGACAACAACCCACAAAGAAATTCCCGTGGACGGCGACGAAGGGATGACGACCCGCAAAAGAAATTCTCATGGACGGCGGCGGAGGGATGACGACCTGCAATTAAATTTTTGCAACTTCCTGAAACTTAGTAAATTTGATATTTTTCAATTTTAGCACATGGGAAAAGGGGGAGAAAGACCACCAAAACATTTCTTTAAGATTTGACTAATTTCAAATAATGCAGAAATTTAGAAGGGGCAAGCTAGAGGGTCCGTTGCCCTTTTAAAATGGCAATGAGCACACGACGACCCACACACGACATCCCCCAAATGAATTCTCACGGACGATGATGAAGGGAAGTAGCCCATAAAGAAATTCCCACGGACGACGACGAAGGGATGGCAACCCACAATGAAGTTTCCCCAATGTCCTGAAACTTAACGAAACCTTGGCGGTTCACTTAGGCATCATGAAAACATCTCAAATCCATAGGAAACTTGTCCTCAAAGTCAAAAATGAAGGAAAAAAGCAAAGCTAGAGAGCAGGGACCAAGTCAACAGGAGCAAGGCAAAAGCAAAAAAGGGAACCCCGCAAAAGAAAAAGACTTAGCAAATTTAGATAGGTGAACTTGGTCAAAGGGAGCTTTATTAATTTTAAGGCATATGACCAGCCTAGGATTGGGAATAGGGGTGCACAAAATGAGGCAGGAGAAAAATAACCCATCGAGAGTAGAATGACCTGTCAGGAGCAACAAAAAAGGGGGGTCCCTGCAATCGGCAGGGCATGTGTGCAAAATATGCACAACAAATGGTGACTCATTGGGGAAATGCTTCAAAGAAATTTGATGACAAACTAGAATCACGAACCTAGAATATTTGGTTCTGATTCACATGCTAGGGAAAATAAACGAGATGCTCGACCAAAGGGTCAAAACCACTAGCTAACCCAAACTTCGGTATGTTGAAAATCCAAGTGTGTGCAATTGCGTTAATTCCTATCCTTGAGCCACTATAGGAACCTAAGCTCCGTCAAGTTAAGCTACATAATTTATTCTAACTTCAAAAGCATCTGGGACATTGTCTCACTGCCAGTCAGGCGTCCATAGCCCCAATGAGGTTGTCACTGTGATTCTTTTGAGCATTGCTCTACTGCCAACTGGGCATCCATAGCCCCAATAAAGTTATTCTTATCATCTTGAAAGTTGAATTTTCTTTCTTTTGATTTTAATTTTTCTTTTCTTTATTTTATTTGTTCCTTTTCTTTTGATTTTCTCTTTTTCAATTCTTTTACTTCAACCCGCAAGCAGTGAAGCTTGCACTCAGGGTTGGGCATCACAGTGTCGCTGAAGCAGAATTTTAGATTTTTCACTTAACTTGACTTCACAAAAGGACCCATAGCAACCCTCAGATTCTTAAAGTGTGTAGTAGATATAAGATTTCAAAATACCTCAAAATCAGATCAAGTCAGTAACTCATCCTCTTTGAATCAAACATCTAGATCACTTGACACTAACAGAAGACCTTCACCATCCACTCTAACAACTTGATTAGAGTTTATCGAAGAAATACATAGAACAAACCTAGGCAATAAAATTATGGTTGTGCACGAACATGCCCAGCTAAAAGTAGAGGGACCCCAACCAAAGCAGAAGCAAAGAGGAAGAAAAATAGAAAGCAAGCAGGAAGCAAATGGAAAGCAAACACCTACACTAACCAAAGCGGGAAAGTGAAAGCGGAAAGCAAGGAAACTAATCTAAAGCAAATGAACCTACAACAAACCAACTAAGCTAACAAAACCAAGAAAGAAGATTATATACATGAAAACGAGATATGTACATGAAGCCTACACTACTCAAAATGGACTATGTACAAAGATATTTACAAAGCATGAAATTTAGGCAAGGCAAACCAACACTTACACCCATTGGATTTTATAATGCATGCATAAGAAAGTGAGTGATTGTTACAGTTCTAAGCCATGCAAACTTATCCTTATACTCAGAAAAAAGAAGTTTAACATTGCAACATTCAAATTTAATCACAGTTTTGAAAAATTAGTAGCTAAGGAGGTTCGTTAAATCCATGGTCAATGCATAAACAAGTTCGTCTCCCCTCATTTCCATAATCAAAATAATAAATAAGGCTATAGGAATTCATAGGAGAAAGGAAAGATAGAACCTGGATGTCAACATGAGAAGGTGGTAGTGTTCGACAGTTGAGCGCAAGTATTGCATCATTGGTCATTCCATCAGCAGCCTCAGGTGGACACAATGGATGGTGTAGCATCCCTCGTGCATCACAAATCTGCAAATCACAATCAAATTGATCAAGCAGTACACATTGTGAAGAAAAAATTTTAAGTGCAAGGAACCTTATACCTGATCTCGGGCTTGCACAAGGCTGGCTGAATGAGGTAGCAAACACCTCTTCAGAGCTACCATTGGGACCCACAACTTCTATTAGTTGTTCTTCAAATAGATACACTTCATTGTGTTGATCTTCCATCCATGGCTTTGCCTGATTGTTGTCTTCAAGAGGTAGTGTGTTGTCCCATCTCCTTCCCAAGGTTTTGACCTTAAATTTATGATGTTCATTGTCATAGGAATATGACACAGATGAATCTATCCTATTGTAGCCTTCTGAACATGTAAGAGGATCAGCAATAATCATGGCGGAAGGACTCCCAGTTGCCACTTGTAGTTGGTCAGGCCCATCATACTTGTGGGTAGCCATTAGAACACCCCCACTGTTATCTTCTTCTCTTTGGATTTCATGTATTTCATCACAACGTTCACTCATTTCCTCTTGTTCATCATCACTGTAGATGGAGAAGGAGTTCCTCTTTGAATTCGAAGGTTCAGGTAGTATATCTTCATCACTGCCCAAATCTGAAATGTATTCCTCCTCAATGTTGGCATACCTCCGAATTATAGCTCCTAGTGGAAAGAAATAATCAATGGAGGGCACCTCATCAAGGGGGGAAAGATTTACTATGTGATTTCCCTCCAATGATTCCCCATAAGGCCTATCATCCATGGCATATAAACTTTCTTCAAGAGGGAAAGGCTCTTGATGTTCAAAGGTCGGTTCTCCCACTTGATTTGATTCATCATTCAAAGGCTCGGGACTATGGTGTTCTCCTACCGTTGTTATCCCAACCTATTCTTGGGGGTTTCCCTTAGCTAAGTTTTCACCTGGTTCCATGTCTTGGACTTCTAATTTGATCCTTGAAGCAACCATAGGCGGCAGTGCACTTGGCTGCCCCAATTGTTCTTTAACTTGCGCGATGGTGTCTTGGCATAGTTCACATGTAAACTCTAAATGTGGAAAGTCATGAAGCCTACACCAACTTGGAAGAAATAACACTTCCAATTCCACCTGGCATCTCATCTCTAACCAGTCCCTCATGAGTCTTGAAACAAGTTCATTATATCTTCCCACTACCGGGTCTTCATCGTCAGTTGGGAAGGAAGTTTGATGGTAGATAGTCGTGACTTATAGTTGTTCCCACTCCTCCAAATCTTCATTTTCGGATGCTTGATCAATGTCATCTATGAAGGAAAGTTATTCTAATCTTATTTCACTTATGCTTTCATTGTCATTTTCTACTGCCCCAAGCCCTTGAGCTTCTTTTTCTTTATGTTCTTCAACATCTGTATTGGTTATCCCAGCAAATAGTGTTGCAGATTCATCTTCCATAAATTACCTCTTAGTTGTGGGTTGGTTTTCTTCCTAAATGGATGATTGTTCTTCACCGATGGAGAAAATATTTTCTACTTCCCCTCCAACTAAAATTTCATCAAATCTCCTTGTTGTCCCAAGGAATTCAGCTCCTTCCTTTTGATTTTCAGCCTCAATGTGTGTTGTCCCAGCACTTACCTCTATGGATCTTCTTGATTCAACTTTGGTATGCTATCTCCTAGATGTTGAAAACTCACATGCCTCATGGGATAGCTCTTTTTCATTGAGATTTGGATGTTCTAACTTGCCCAAATAGCTCCTAGATTGGGTGATGCCATCTGCACATGATGGACAAGTGAATTCCAAGTGGGGTGCATTATGGAGTCTGCACCATCCAGACATCAGCACTTCTTCTAAGTTTTGTCCATCCTCAAGGCTCGACAATTCTTGAATCAACTCCTTGAAGGCCTTAGCTTCCATGTTAGCAAATTCCTCTCCTAGGTCTAGAGGAGCCAAGGGTTGGTATATTTCCCAAAAGGGGGCTCCTCTCTGCAAGGCCATCTCAACTCTACCCAAGAAAGTTAGACAGTTCAATTCATTGTGTCTACATGTGTTATGGGTCCTGCACTTGTCAGCTAATGCAAATTGTTGCAATGGCCGCCTCAATCTCCTATTTAAATCTGCATGTAGCTGAGTAATGTTGACTTGTAGATGTTGTTCCATTTAAACTCAATCGTCTCTTTTTCTTCCAATTTTCTGATTTTAACTTTCCAACATGTAAGGAGATCTCCTATCTCAGATTTTTACTTGAGAGTTCTTTCAACTTCCAACTTTCAGCTTTGCAGCCTCAAGCTCAGCCATGCCCTCCTTCTAGTGCCAGTTTTGTTGATGGGTGTTTTATACACTTTCTCAACATAGGCAACACACAAATGTGCTACCTCTCTTGAAAGGCAATTCCAATAACTAAGTTGGATAAATCACACCAAGGTCTCTCGAGTGTCAGGTCATGACTTGCTTGGAATATCTCAATTGGTTTTATGTGATTTGCTGGTAGTCACAGGGCAGACTTACGGATGAGTTACAAAGCATGGGAATTTGGGTCGGCAAATGGAATTTCAAAGTGTTGGAAGTGAATGAACAGTGCCTTCCCACTAAAAAAAAAAAGCTAAAACTCACCATGTGCATTTGATTTAGCTCTGTTGTGATGCTTGGAATCCTATTCTAACAAGGGACTAAAAGAAATAGCAAAAGGGAAAGGGTTGAGAAAGCTGATCTAAATTTAAGCTATGAATGAATAGTAACAATGGTGTTTGCTACAGTAGACAAACTTCCTAAACTGGGTTTTGCTTGACCAAGAGAACCTATAGCTACACAAAACTAGTGCAGTCATCTAAGGACTGCTGATTTTCGGATTGCACATGCACATCATGAACATGCAATTTAACTAAGTTGAAGCAATGAAATAAAGAAGCCCAGGCTAACTTTGCACAACAACTTGTCATCAACAATTGCCAAAAGTATGGGCTGGAAATTCATCAAATACCATAATAGCAAACACCATTATCATATCCATTCAAGAAACTAACAACTAAACTAACTTTGGAGTTGAACCATGCATGCATAATGAACAAACTCAAAAGAAACACCCAAATTCATGCAATGCTTCTCTCTATTGCTGCAAAATTCCCTTTACACCAGTTCTCCAACCATTTACAAATGAGGGGCAAGACCCTATTTATAGTTTTCCAAATCCCAAATGAATGGCTAGGATTGATTTGCATCATGCGGCTTAGATTTATTTTACATTAGGGTTTCACCTACCCCCAATATATAGGAATTTAAAATAAATCATTTATCTCAGTCCATTTTGTCAGCTAGTGACTCAGGTATTGTAGCAAATTTTTTATCTAGTTGATTACCCTTTTTACTGTAGTTGAAACTACTTGAAGGTTGCCCCATATTTGATGGATCTGCATTATTCTTCATCCGATCAACTAAATCTTGCTAGCAAATTTGTATCATCGAAGAGAAAAACATGTCATTCTTGATTTCAGTGGATATCTCCTGACGGATCATGATCATATGATGAAAGACAAAACAGATCCCTCTAGCCCCCTTCAAGGCAATCCTTTGTAGTTTTGTCACTGACTTCCTTGACATAGGCCTTCTTCTAATGCAAGATTTTTTGATGGTTGCTAGGATGAGAGATGAGATTAAAATGAATGGTGATGGGAGCAACATGCTTGTTCCTTGTTCAACTTTTCCAACGGGCCTCCATGACGAACCCGCATCAAGTTCCATAAATCCTGCATACACAAAGTGCAATAAGTGCTTTCATACGTAAATCAAGGAAAATGTTAATCAAATCCTTAAAGCTCATTGTTAGATCCATCCATGCATCATTAAAATATCATAATATTCGTCATTGTTCCACATTTGCAACTCATTTGGACCATAAACATTAACGCGGGTTCAGGGGTGTGGGTTTCCCCCACGGTGGATGGAAGGTGGAAGAAAAATGGACAACAAACAGAAGGCGGATAGTAGATAGATGGCAGACGGTGAACAACTTTTTGATAGATGGAAGGCGGATGGAAAAACCAAATGTGGAGCCCGCCAAGCAGGGGGAAATCAAGGGTCGACTACGCTAAAAGAGGCAATCCACACATGGAAACCTGCACACTACGCCCTGAGGGGGAAGTTCCCACAGATGGCAATGGATGGACGGTGGCCCATAAGGGAAGTTCCCATGAATGATGATGAAGGGATGGTGGTCCACAAGGGAAGTTCCCACGAACAACATCGGAGGGATGGTGGCCCGCAAGGGAAGTTCCCACAGATAGTGATAGAGGGATGATGACTCGCAAGGGAAGTTCCCATGGACAGTGACAGAGGGACGATACCCTGCAAGGAAAGTTCCCATAGATGGCTATGGAGGGATGGCAGCCCACAAGGGAACTTCCAACAGACGATGACAGAGGGACAATGGCCCGCAAGGGAACTTCCCACGGACGTCGACAAAGGGATGACGAGCTGCAAGGGAAGTTCCCACACATCGCAATAGAGGGATGGCAGCCTACAAGATAATTTCTCATGGATGACAACAAAGGGACAGTGGCCCGCAAGGTATGTTCCCATAGACGACGATGGAGGGACGACGACCCTCAAGGGAAGTTCCCACAGATGACAAAGGAGGGACTGTGACCCACAAGGAAAGTTCCCAAGATGGCGACGAATGGACAATGACTCACAAGGGAAGTTCCCACAGAAGGCAATGGAGGGACAGTGGCCCGCAAGGGAAGTTACCATAGCCGATGATGGAGGGATGGTGGCCCACAAGGGAAGTTCCCATGGATGATGATTGAGGGACGGTGGCCCGTAAGGGAAGTTCCTACAAACGACAATGGAGGGACGGCGGCTCGCAAGGGAAGTTCCAATGGATAGCGATGGAGGGATGGCGACCTGCAAGGGAAGTTCTCACTCATGACAATGGATGGATGACAGCGCACAAGGGAAGTTACCATGCACGATGATGGAGGGGCGATGTCCCACAAGGGAAGTTCCCATGGATAGCGACGGAGGGACGGCGACCGACAAGGGAATTTCCCACGAAGACGGAGGAGCAGTGGCCCACAAGGGAAGTTTGCATGGATGGTGACAAAGGGACAACGAACCACAAGGGAAGTTCCCACAGACGATGATGGAGGGACGGTGGTCCATAAAGAAATTCTTGTGGATGACGGTAGAGGGACAGCAGCCCACAATGAAATTTCTGCAACTTCTCGAAACTTAGTAAATTTAAGATTTTTCAATTTTAGCATGTGGGAAAAGGGGGAGAAAGAGTGCCAAGACAGATTTCCTTAAGATTTGACTCATTTCAAAAGATACAAAAATTCAGAAGGAGGAAGTGGGAGGGTCTATTTCCCTTTTAAAACAGCAATGAGCACACGGCGATCCGTTCATGGCAGCCCACAAAGGAATTCTTGTAGACAGTGATGGAGGGACGACGACCCACAATGAAATTTCCACAACTTCCCGAAACTTAACAAAACCTTGGCAATTCACTTAGGAATCATGAAAACATCCCAAATCCATAGGCAACTTGTGCCCAAAGTCAAAAATGAAGGAAAAAAGTGAAGCAAGAGAGCAGGGACCAAGTCAGCAGGAGCAAGACGAAAGCAAAAAAGGGCACCTCGTAACAGCAAAAGAATTAGCAAATTTAGATAGGCGAACTTGGTCAAAGGGAACTTTAGTCATTTTAAGGCATATGACCATCCTAGGCTTGGGAATAGGGGTGCGTAAAATGAGGTTGGAGAAAAAAAACCCATCGAGAGTAGAATGACCCATCAGGAGCAACAAAAAAGGGGGGTCTCTGCCCCTCGACGAGGTGTGTGTAAAATATGCAAAACAAGGATCCTATTCTACAGTCTCTTCCATTTTTATCTCAAGAATTTCAGGATTCCCTGCTTTTGAGGCGAGCGTTCCTTGTATGAATTTTTCTTCTTCAATATTTATAGGGATAGACCCTATATCAAGAATTTCTTCCACTACTGGTTGTACCATGGGTTTATCTTTAAACTACGTTTCTTTTACTTTCTCCCACATGGCACCCCATTTATCCATTTGTTCTTTAATTTTGGCCTCATCTATCTCAAAATTTTCATCTAAAGCAACAAGAGTTCCTCCCAGTGCTTGTTTCACATTAGCCATATTAACTAAGGGAGGAGAAGTAAATAATGTTGTAGCTTTATGAGATACAGACCTTGTCTGTGTATCAACATTATCTGTTACTCTTGCTTCTTCTTCAATAACCACATCATTTATTGGTTTCCCTGTGGAAGAGGATGCACCTTTAGTTTTTTCCTTTGTTTTATCCTTATTTGATTTTGCATCCGTCTGTTTAATAGATGGTTTCAATGAAACTTAAAACTTTAAAACCTCAGGGTTTTCTCTTCAATTCTTATACTAGGAGCCACTTTACTAGTTCTCCTTTTCTTTCTAGTAGATTCCCCACTCTCAAATGCAACTTCATTTCTTTGTTTTCTCTTCTTATATTCTATGAACGTGGGTTCAATTCTTCTTTCCCTCAAAGCTTTACAAAAATCATTAATCCAGTGTTGAGTATGCAACAAAATTGGTGCAGAGAACTCATCAATTGACGTCATTTCTTCACCCTCATAATTTGGGTTTGGAATAGGTTCATCATACACTCTATTTTTATTGTAAGCCTTATTCAACACTTCTCCATCATATTTTTCCAATTGATCTGGAACATCATGAAGCATTGGAATCTGGGCAAACTCTAAAGATAATATTTCATATTTTCTTACTCTTACTTTGTGCTCATCCTCACATTTAAGCCAATAATCTTCTAGATCGTGTACATGAGCACGGTTACCAGTAATTGTCTTGGCAATATTTCCTTCAGGATCATAGTGCATTCTCTGGAGTGGAAAAAACTCAAAGTTATATGTTTTCAATTCTTCCTCACACAAGTCAGACAGTCTTATTGCATTACACTTGTAATTCCCTAATACTATAGGAAATTTGTAGGAGGCCTTCTTGCGGGATTTCTGATAAAGGGCATGACATGGCTTCAACTATCTCACCAATTCTAATAAAACAATCTTATTTGTTGGGTACCTGGGCAACATAAATGGATGTCCATCAAATCCTTCCATTCTGATGTACAAAAATGTAGTGAACTAAATGTACCAGCCTCCCATCGATCTAATAACACTTTGTGCTTCTAGGGAAAATCTCTTGGCTTTATCACCCTCCATCGTTCTAACCAACTTCATGGCGAACACATCATTAACTCTCATATAGTTCTCTTTATACCAATAGATAGTGATTTGGAGTAAATGAGAATATATCAAACTATTTCCAGCCTCCCTGCCTAGAGTACCAACCCTTTTCAACCCTTGTTTACTTGCTCTTAGGGTGCAAGAATAAATCACATATGAAGACAAATAAAAACACCTGGTTTTGGGAAATGCCTTTATCTGTTCACATAATTTGTCACTAATCAACTTTCCCTAGTGCATTTGCATGGGACTTTCTATTAATCTAGATATTATCATGAACATCCAGGGTTCAAATTTACTAGCATCTCTTAAACCAACCATCCTGCTTAGCAAAGTAATAATTTCTTGAATTTCTTGGTTGAACATGAACCTTTGAAGTACCTTGGTTTGTGGTGTAATTTTTTCAAGGCACCATTGGGTACTCATAATTTCTCTATTTCATCATTTTGATAGGTCTTTGCCATGGCTTTCATATCAATATTGTACATTTGAGTGAAAACAAAAAGCCCAAATGTATATGTAATTCCTTTCAGTGTGAGATCAACATAAATTCTCCCTTCTTTCTCAATGATTCTTTTATAAGGGTTATAGTAATTTATACACTATGTGACCAACTTAGGGGCCTCCATTGTTGGTGGAAACCCTGCTATGGAAAATAACCCACTTTCTATAATGTTTCCAATGCATTGGGAAGCTTTTTCTTGCCATATGTGAGTATGGATTTCAATATCAGAAGACCACCCAATATGACTATCTGTCACTACCACATTAATTGGCATGGCTTGTGAATTGCAATACTTGAATTCATCTTCTGCTCTTGTGTTAGAAGTACTCATTTTAACTGGTATTTCTTGCAAATTTTCAAGTATGTGCCTTGTGTGTGAGTTAGGGTTAAATTTAACCAAAAATTTCTTACAATTTCATAAAATTTTCATTCATTTTCGGTTAAACTCAAAATTAGAGAATAAACATTATTTCAATTTCAAACATTCTAAAGGAAAACATATTTTCGAGATCTTTGAATATAAAAATAGCTTAATGTAAAATCAATTATTCATAGCATTCATGGTCTTGGCTAATAATAATATGTTGAAATGAGACTCCAAAAACCCTTGGTAACTATTTTTCTTTTGGTTTCTCGAAATTTACCTTTATGTGCGCGTCAGAATTATTTCATTCTTTCAATGTCCATTGTGAGGTTGCAGCATGATGCAAAGTAGGGTGTTACAAAAGAAACTCTATGCTTATTTTAGTGCCAAGTACATGAGTAGTTCGCCACCTTCATTAATAACATGTTACAATGCATTAATTCTCTCGAATAAAGGTGCAATCATTACAGATTAGGGTTCAAATTATGAACACCTGGATTTCTGTATGGGCTCATTACTAGAGGGAAAAGACGGCGTGGTGATTATACGTGGCATACTGGTGTCACCTCAATCACCGATTAGGCATGGACCATTAAAGATACGTGAACAACTCATGATCATCGGGATTGATGCTTTTCGGTATCAATGTCTGAAAGAAATATTGGGGTCCAATAAAATTTCTCTTAACTTCAGGAAGAACAAAGACCAGAACGAAAGAAAAGACTAAAAATTGGGCTTCAAGAAAAAGTAAAGTGCTTCAAAATAGATCTTTTGATTTCTTAGGTACAAATAAAATTACCAAGTTCTGATACAAGAACAAGAGATATCACCGGGATTGACATTTTCGATCGGTGATTTATCGGGTGGAGTTAAAATTAATTGAAGATACAATCACAAGACTCTGAGATTCTAGTTTTCAGTTAAGACATCAAACTTCATAAAAAGAACCAATTCTTTTTGTCTTTGATAGTTTGAAGACATACATTTTTATTCATACCCCATGAAAATTATTTCATTAGGAAACATATGTAGCAATGCATCAATCAAGTCATTTTGACAACTAACACCAATCCATGAACTTCAAAAGATAAGGTACAACTATGTATAGATGATACTGATCTAACAACATCACATCCCTTCATCACAACTCTTCATTAAAGATAACACTAGTATTTTTTCAATAGCAACATAAGTTGACATCAATGACAACACATTTGCAACAACCTCCCTTTTTTCCATTGATGGCAACACTTATCAAATAGTCCATTTTTTCTCCCCCTTTGACATCAAGGTAAAAGGGCTAGCAACCTTCTATACACACCAAAAATAGTAGACTCCCCCTAAGAGATAGCACTAATTGACCCCAAAAAGATATGCCTTTAGAAAAATGGCCATGTTCTTCAGTTTTCTCACTATATACATTGGTATAGTGGCCTATCTATGTAAAATTCCACAACTTGTCATAGTATTATTCTCTACAAACTACTTTGGCTTCAAAAAAATTGTCACAAAGTTTTGTTTGCATCAAGACATACTCTGCTTATTTTGATGGAATCGTATTCTTGTAAATTAACTTCAGCTAGATCAAAGTGATATCCCATTGTTTTTTTTTAGGTAAGGATCTAGATTTGGATTTCTAATTGCACATAAATACCTTCTACTTCTTCCAGAAAAGATAGTGCATGTTTTTTATGTGCAACACTATTTTATTTTGTTAAAAACCCAGTTAGTGAGGCTAACCTTAAGCTCACTACTTCTCACAGTTGTTTAATCTAACCTTTGGTCTTCTCCCTTTGATCATGCACATGTAGATAGGAGTGCAGATTCTGTACTTATGCCCTTATGGCACCATCATTATCTTGCACTAGATCACATGTGGCGGTCACATTTTTGATTTGTAGTTCCATTGCAACTATTTGACCCTTGAGGTTCTTTGTAGTTGCAATCCATTGTAAACAGAAAATATATAATACATTTTCTTCCTCCATACACTGTTGAATATTTTTATGCTTTCTTATATTTTTTCATGTGCCTTGGCACATTTTTCGAAGGCTTCATACAATCTATTATTTCTTATCTTTATCTCAATTTGCTTCTCTAGAAAAGAAGAATGTGCTTTGAATAAATACATTAATTCTCTTATTTGTTGAGTGGGTGGCAAAGAGGAATCCTTCTTTGCATTAGGCATTTCTATTTCCAAAATTTTGATTGCCTCTAACAAAAAAATTGTACCTTCCACCTACTACTACAAGATATCCTCCTTTGCGAAGGAGTGAGAAATTTCATCAAGTTTCAACTTTTGAAGAGGTGGGATATCAGACAAGTTAACTTTTCCATCAAACACTAGTAGTTGTACAAGTTGTGAAGCAACCACGAGCTGAATCTATTTTTTTTGTGCCAAAAACTCCTTGATGGAGTCAATAGGTGGGATAGATGAAGAGGCACTTGGATTATCTTATATATTTTCTTTAGAAACTAGTATACCTTGCTCCACATGTTGATCCTATTGATCCTTTTGATCAATATTATATGGAGGAGGAACTGATTTCACTTGCTTCTCCTATTATTGTTGTTGATCTTCATTCCCTTGCTTTGTATTGTGAGGAGGAGAGAGATATTGTTCATGGCCTTTGTCAACATCCTTTACATCCTCAAATAACTTCAATGTTATCTCCTTTATTTATTTTAGCAATTTATCCTTTTCATATTGATCATCCTTCATTAGAGTGTCCACTCTATGCTTTGTCCTTAGCATTTTGGCTTGCAACTTGGCTAATTTCTCCTTTTATTCTTTGTACAAGTTTTCACTGGCCTTGTCCAATGCTTGTTGCCTCAGTTCTTCATCTTTTTTCAAGGAATTTTGTCTATTTTCCCTTAATACATGAGCTATACTATTAGGGACATGCTCAATAACTTTATCAAAAGGTTGATTATACTTAGTCATATATATTACAATTGTCTTTACAATTGCAACTTAATTTTCAAGGGAGGCATCTGGATATAGATTAGAAGTTTCATCCAAGAGGCCATGATGAACTATGTTATTGAAGATAGCTTCTAATTGAAAATTTTATTTCTCATTGTGCTCAGGAGTACTTTTTTCTCCTTCTTCTCCTTCTTCTCCTTCTTCTTCTTAGGTTTTGAAATTTCTTCTTCTCTTTATTCTTCTTCACTAAAATCTTCTTCCAAGACAAATTTATTTCTCTTCTCCTGAGACTTTGTTCTACCAAGCTTCTTTTCTCTAGTATTCATTTGAGACAAGGTCTCAAAATCCTTCTTTCTTCCAATAGAAATAGTTTGAGTTGATATTATGGGTTGCAGAGTATTAGTATTTGCAGAAGTTGATCTGCCATACCTTCTTTGTATTTTCTCATTTCTTTAGAGTCTGAGAGAATGACTTGAGAAACATTAGTGGTAGCCTCAGATGCATTCTTGGCCAATTACAAAATTCCTAATTTTTCAAATAGTTTTTCTTTCCTCTTTTCATGTGTGTCCTTCACACTCTTCTTGATTGTTTTATCCATGATCTACCTATACGTCCCAAATCTTTTTATTGATGGATACTTAGGCTTGCTCAACAAATTTTTAACATATGTCTTAATTTTTGTAGGTGATACCTCATATGGAAACCTTGGAATCCAAGAATTTCTTGGTTCCATAACTTCTATATAACAATGGTCCTTATCAAAAAGAAAATAAAATTCATCCTTCTACTTTCTCACCATATCATAGGATTTTTGTCCCTATCTCGAATTTTTGCTTGCAATTTCTAAAAGAATCCCCAATACATAGTGTTGCAAGATTTTATATCCCCAAATCCTCTCATATGAAATTTGATTTGGGTGGAAACTAGACTATTTTGTTGCCACACTTTTCCCTTAAACCCTAGTAATTCATTCAAAAAATAGAATACCTAAAAAATGATCAAAGACCCATACTTGAAACTATATTCGATATCCTTTTTTCTCTCTAGGTTTTCAAACTGTTGTTCCCTTAGCAATACACACAAATCAATATATTTTCCTTCCTTGACCATTTGGTACGAGGTGTGGATTGTGGTACCAATTGTTGAGCCTTATTTATTTGTGAAGTATATCTTATATGCAATTAACATGGAAGCATACTTAACCCCCAGATCAATTATTTCATTGATGCTTAGGGTTCTCTTATCTGGTTTTTCTTCGATCATCTTAGCAACCCTATCATTTTTTACTACTTTCAACACAGGTACTTGACCAGAAAAACAAAGTTCGATGACAACCTTAATTGCATATTTCATTATTTGGTAGGGTTTACTTAAGTAAATAAATTCATCAAGAATCTGGCTTAGAATAATTCTTACCCAACCATGACTATCACAAAATTTAGGGAAATCCTTTTGCACATCTAACCCCTTTTTCACCACATTTGCAATTTTTGGTTTGTATCTAGTATTGTCCAATAGGGTTTGTCACAATTCTTCAAACTTCATATGATCAATTTCATTGATGGTGGTGTGAATATAGATTCTCACATCTTTTGTATACACCACATATACAAGAACTTTGGAGAAAGCACCATCCTTATCCACCTCCATTGCTTTAAATGGATATTTCTTGTATTTCGACCTTGGCTTCTCGAAAATATCAACAAGTTTCAGATTATCCATCTCAACTTTTTCTTAATTAAAACACAAGGGTTTGATTCTTTCTTTTATGGTTTCACACTATCTCCAACTACTTTGCTCAATTACAAAGACTTCACTCATACTGACTATTGCAAAAATATCATTGAACACATTAAATTAGGTTTTCACTCCTTTTCTTGTTTCTCTACTCAAATTTCTCAAGAATTTATAATCAAATGACTTAGAAATGAATGAAAAAGGATTATATAGTCATCAATTAACTTAACTTTATGCATGTATTGTGATGAGGTATAAATAACGTCATGAATATAATAAGCCAAATGCCCTTCCTTATTTCTCCCAATCACTTTTACCCTACCAATCGTTTATATTTAGGATTAATAATTGCTTACTTTTTGTAAAAATATGTATAATCTTTATTTCCTAAAATCGATTGAAATAAAATGACTAACGCTAACATAATGGTATATTTTTTAGTATTGTGTAGGTCACTATGCATGACCTAGTGGACTTAAAGTAGATTTCAAACAGTTGAAGATAAAGCTCTGGAAGTCTAGGCTCCAAAATTTCAGGAGCGCATAGTGGAACGAGTCTTTTAAATTATTATTTTTAAAAAAATTTAGGGCTCACTCCAATCCTTTAATATGTTTATGTTATGGACCTCAGTCTATTGGTTAGTTGAATTTTGTTATTAGAATTTTTCAATGGTGATCTCCAACCATCTGAAATCTAGGATTTTATTAGCATTTTTCTATATATGTAACTACCAGAAACAATGTATACTGAATATCGTTATGCTATCATAATATGATTTTGAACTATGTCTCTATGTTACGCTTTTTGTGTTATAAATAAAATAAGCTTTTCCATCCTTATTTTCAGTTACTAGTACTGTGCAATGGAATTATCTTGGATCGATTCATTTTGAAGATACAAAAGTTCATGTTATGTGAGTTAAGCTTAGAAATACCTGAGAGCTACTCACTCGAGGGAACCCTAGAATAGATAGATAAGTATTTTTATTTTCAATTATGTTATTTTTATTTTGTATATGATAAATGTGGATGAATGTTATATGTGTGATTTGAGCTCTGTCATTCATTCCTGTAGGTTATAGTTCAATTTTGCAATCATTTGGTTTTATTCATTTGAAATTCCAGAGCACTCACTCTGGTTGTTAGTTATAGGTTGTTGGAGTTTACTTTCTGATAATAGTTAGTTGTTAGTCGATGGTTTTTTCATTTAAACTTTATAGCTTTACTACAAGTATTTCTTCTTAGGGAACTTATATGCTTTCTATTTTAATAATCTCATTCTTTCTAGATTAAACATTCCATGCTTTCTAGTTTTAACAACTTTATGCTTTCTAGTTACATTCATGTTTACAACTATTTCAAACATTTAGAAAATCTAAGAGAGTTAGCAAAGATGTCCCCTATTGCATACAACCTTCAAACACTACCCGGTCAATATAATTGATGCATTTTCAACTAAAGCGATAGGAGCTAATGATAGCCTGTCACTTTTTGGCATTGTTGGTGGGGACTATTCCTTTTCTAGTGTTTGTAGGAGATTTCTTAAATACCTCTTTTAGGACAAAAATAGATAGTTTTCAGGCTTCTTTTTTTGCATGGTCAGGAAACAAGGCCCACAAGGAAGATTCATACCAAAAACCCCCCCAAAAGAAGTTACAACCACAAGCAGGTAGGAAGAATTCTCAACTAAAGAACTTATCAAAGAATTGATCAAGTAGGATCAACCTGAGACCTCCCTGTATACCCCATAAATTCACCCATCAAAACAAACATTTGTAGAGGAGAGTATTCCTTTGCATATCCCAGAACTTCAGCCATTAGAGCAAACATTTGAAGAGGAACACATTCCTTTCAATGTTATGGGTGACTGTAGAAATGTCGCTAACCCAACAAGGGGAGCACATACATTTACTTATCCTATTGCTATCGATGTAGATGATGAGATGCCTATGAAAAAAAATTCACTAGCCTTATTGCCAACCTTCAAAGGTTTATCCTTTGAAGAACTTGACCATTTCCTATTTGAGTTTAAATTTTTGTGTCAGTCATATGACTACAAGAATGATAACCAAAAACTAAAACTGCAATGTGTTGGCTCATGGGATTAGCTTCAGGGTCAATAATATATTGGGATGATATGGAGTCTTCATTTCTAGATAAATACTAGAGTTACTATAGAGTCAACAATAGGGAAGAGGAGTTATTAAAACTAATGAAAAATGAAGATGAAATCCTAGAAGATTACCTAGATAGGTTCATCTTTTTATCTAAACAATGTGGTGGAGAAGCCATAAGTCTGGAAATTCTGAAGACCATATTTCTCAAAGGACTTGATGAAGATGCTAGGAGAAGTCTAGATTTAATGGGAAAAGGAGATGTGTCCCAACTTGGACTTGAAGATATCACTAAGTTATGTCAAAACTTCTCTCATACTCGAGGAGGTATTCGTAAAACTACACCTTTCAGAGGTTCTAATGAGATAGGTAAACTGTGTGAGGAGATAGAAAATCTCAAAACTGGTATTCTTGTTTAGTTAAACACCACGTTGGATGGAATACAGGCCAAAACACATAATCTTGATACCTTATCCATCTATTGTCCTAGGTGTCAAAATAAACATCACTTAAGAAAATGCCCTTTGGACAAAAACGATGTTTTCCAAGTTTGTGAGAAGAGTCATGCCTCTAATCAATGTGAGATCCTAAATGCAATCAAGAATTCCAAGAAAAGGACATCTCAGGTTGAAGAGGTGGTCAACTTTGTAAACCAAAGATCTAGAGGGAATTTCTCTTACAACCAGAATTCAAATCTCGCTTGGCGACCTCCAAACAATTGGAACAATAATTAGTGGACAACACCTTGGCCTCAAGCACCGCCTAACTGGGGAGCTTATCCATGGGGACCACCTAAGTGGGAAAATTAGTTCTAGGGAAACCCTCAATGGCTAAACCAGAACCAACAAAAGTGGTATCCTCAAAATCATGCTCTGCAATGGAATCAACCTCAAAATTAGTTTTATTTTGGGCCAAGAAGGATGCCTACTGCACAACAGAATCTTTTACCAT
>CM021109.1:441908356-442071159 GCA_007115665.2 Sequoiadendron giganteum | reverse complement strand
CTATCCTACATGGACCTAAATGGAACCTTCCATTCCATATTTATTCATATGCTTTTGATGATTCTATTGGGGCAGTATTAGGTGAAGAGGATGAGAATGGGGGAAAGTATGTTATATACTTCATTAGTAAGAATTTGACTCCCACTGAATGTAATTACACCACCACATAGAAATAATTTCTAGTTGTAGTACATGCAATCAAGAAATTTTGACATTAAATCATAGGGTACAAACTAACTGTGTACACAGATCATTCAGCCATCAAGTACCTAATGAACAAACCTATAGTAAAGGAAAGGATCATCAGGTGGTTATTGCTTTTACAATAATTCAATGTTACCATTATTGACAAACCAAGGAAGCTTAATGTAGTTGCATATCTCTTATCTCGCATCAAACAAGATAATGGAGATTGTGCTGCTATGCAATATGAATTCCCAAATGAAAATATATTTTCCATCTCCACTAAAACCCCTTTGTTTGCTGGTATTTCCAATTATTTGGCCACTTTAGAGTTGCCACCAGATTTTACATCAAAACAAAATAAATGCCTCATTCGAGAAAGCACTTCATTCACGTTGATTAATGGGATATTATTTTGATGTGGTCCTGATATGGTTTTACAATGTTATGTAAGGGCAGATGAAACATATAGCATTCTTAGAGCTTGCCATGATGACCCTTCTAGATGAAATTATTCTGCTAAGAGGACGTCTCATAATACTTTGGGTGCAGGGTATTACTAACCCTCTATGCATAAATATTGTGAACCCTGATCCTATTCCTGCACAAAGACAAGAAGCAAACACATTAGTAAGCTCATATGCAAGATAAAACAAGGATTCCCCATGAAATCCATTTACAATACTTAAAATAGGAAAATGAAGAACAAAACATGTAAATATGAATGAAATCCTAATTAAGCATGCAAACTCTTGATCCCATGGGGGAGTTGGTGCCAATTGGTGGGTCAAAATTAGCCCTTTCCAAACTCCTTTGTAAGCTTTGTGATGATTTGTGGATGATTGAACCTCCTTGATGAGATTTTGGCATAACCTAGCTATGAAATGGACAAAATTAGCTCTCAATGTGAAGAGAGTAACTTTTCTCTAAGTGTGGATGAGGATGAAGTTGAGTATAGTAAGTTTACTCAAATTGTGGATGTTAGAATGAGAGGAAGAGTCTCTCATTTATAGATTTCCAAAATGGAAGAGAGAGTGGAATTGATCAATATGGGATCATTTAACATCCAATGGCCAAGTTTCATATGTCAAGATGTGAATGGTTGAAGGTTGTGCACATTTTGGCCAAAGTGCCATAAACGCCATGAGATTCAAATTTGAAATTTGAATGTGACATGTTGGAGGGAGAAGGAAATGGATTTAATGTCACTTGGTTCAAGGCCAAGGACATGTAATAGGCCTTAAATGCCTTGTTGGAAGTACCCGTCCCCTTTTGGAGGGATTTTTGAATTGGAAGAATATTCCACAAAATATGCCCTTTTGAATGGAAATTGATGAATTAATAAATCAAATAAATTGATTTATTGTGCAAGTTGCAAGATCTAGAGGATTGGAGTGATTAGGATTAAATTAATCGGGATTTGATCAATTTAATAGGAGATTAGATGATTTGACAATTTTGACTTAGATTTATGTGTTGATTTAAATCAAAAGGATGAGAGATAGATTTAATTAAATAAAGGGATTTTATTTATTTAATCAAAGAGGAATGATGATGTTAGATTAAATAGAACAAGGTTTAATTTATTCCATTTAATAGGATGACTTTTAGAGATTAATTAAATAAAATGTATTATTTAATTAAACAAAGATATAAGGTTAAATAAATTAAATTGATTAATTTAATCAACAGGGAAGAATTATTTAATTAGATAAATAATTATTTATTTAATTAAAGGTGATGACAAGCCGAGAAGGTGATTCAGGATGAAACAATGTTAGTGATCAGGATTAGGTGTGTAGGATCAAATTGTATATTTTCCATGTCTACAAATATGTAAAGAAATATGTTCATTGTTGTGATGAATTCCAAAGAGTAGGAAGACCCATTGCATCCAATAAAATTCCTTTGTAATCCCAGGTAGTTCTTGAACCATTTGAAAAATAGGGATTGGATTTTATCAATCCTATAGACCCCCCTTCACAAGGGAAAGAGTACATTTTGGTTTGTATTGACTATCTGACCAAGTGGGCAGAAGTTCAAGATCTAAGAGTCACTAGGGAAGAACAAGTAGTTGACTTCCTGTATAACAAGATTTTCCTTAGATTTGGAGCCCCTAAAACAATTGCTATAGATCAAGGACCCCAATTTATGTCAAAAGTTTGATTATCTTTCACTGATCATTTCTAGGTGAGCTATAAAAATTCATCACCCTATCACCCACAAGCAAATCATCAAGTAGAAGTCACTAATAGGGAGCTAGATAATATTTTAACAAAAATAGTTTCATCAGGGAGAAAAGACTAGGCCAGGAAACTACCTGAAGTCGTTTGGGCTTATAACACAACTTGGAAATCAACCATTGGTTTAAGTCCATACGAGTTGGTGTTTGGTAAGAAAACTCTTCTTCCCATTGAATTTGAATTGTAGACCCTGAGGACATCCATGGAGTTGGGCTCAGATATTAAACGAGCATAAGTTGAACAAGTCTTACACCTTAGCGAATTAGATGAAATCCATTTAGATGTTTTCCACCAAACTAAACTACTGCAACAAAGGAAGACCTAAAATGATAAAAATATAAAGGAAAGAGAGTTCCATAATGGGGATTGGGTGTTGTTATTTTGATTCCTGAAATAAAGATCACCAAGGGAAACTCGGGACTCATTGGCTAGGTCCATATAAAATTTATGAAGTATTTCCAAATGGAATAGTGCAACTCAAACCCATTGATGGTGATGCTCATTCAATGGTCATCGATTATGCATCTACCATAAACTTGTCAATAAAGAAGAATTTATAAAAATGGTAGAAATGCAAGCAAAAATCCAATGCATTGACTCTCCTATGGCATAGACAATGTAGTTTTTATTTTTTTGTCGTATATAAATGAAAAAAAATTGCACGTGTATGTAATTACTTTACTTCAAAGCATTTATTTTGAATTTTTTATCTTTTGGACTTGGATAAATTTTGTTTCTTTCTTGTGGGAATTTTAATCAAATACAAATTTTGGCACATCTTGTTGTGATGCTCTAAAACTTTGGCCCAGTTGTTGCGATGCTCTGGAACTTGCATGCCCAATTGGTGCCAATCCTTGTTCTATTCCTGCATTCTAGCGCATCTTTCAACAATGCTCTAAAAAATTCTAAGTCCAAAGTCCTTCATTTTTGCTTCCTCCTTTCGACGACATCTCTCGATGATGCTCTAAAAAATTTCTTGCTACATTCTGGCTGCATCTTTCAGTGATGCTCTAAAATTTTGTTGTTCCTTCCTTCTAGCGGCATATTTTGTCAATGCTCAAAAATTCCACTTTCTTCTTCTGGCGGCATCTTTCTAGTGATGCTTCAAAAAAAAAATTTATTGTTCTTGTTGCATCTTTCAGCGATGCTCTAGAAATTTTTGGTTGTTGCTTTGGCTGCATCTTCCAGTGATGCTCCAGAAATTTTTGGTTGTTTCTTTGGTTGCATCTTTTGGCGATGCTCCAGAAATTTCTTTTTCACTCCAACTGCATCTCCCAGCGATGCTTTGAAATTTTTCCACTTCAGTTTTTCATTCCAAGTGTATCTCTTAGCATGCTCTGGAATTTTTTGTTCTTCACCCCAGCTGCATCTTCTAGCGATGCTCCAAATTTTTGTAAATTATTTTCCTTTCCAAATGATTTGACTTTTCTAATATCATACACATGCCCATTATTGAATTTTTCGATCACCTTCAAAATCCACGTCCTACATTGCCACCTGCTATCATAATAAACCAAAATTATTATGGCTACTTGTCTGTAATAATAATTCAAACATTAATTAGATGCCCCATCCTCATTCATAATAAATTCATCTCCACCCTTGCCAACTCATACAATTGTACTGTTACGTCAGCAAAGGTAAGTGATTTTGAAATTGATGATGGGATGTAAGGTATGTACAACTTTTACTTTAATTAGGTAATTATTTTGAATAAAGATAAATAAATTGGCATGAACAATCCCCTTTCTAAATTTAGTAAAATGTTGGATTGTATATTTGGTTAAGGTACGATAATTTTTGTGTTTTTCCCATGCAAAGTAATGATGAAGGTACAATGAAGCCCAAATGCAACAATTAATTAATGTCACATTGGTTGTATCAAGTACAAGTGATTAAAAATTTTGTATTTTCTTTACTCTAAAATTTAGTTTTGTGCAAACAGTTTTCTTTTAGCACCACGAAATTTCAGAAGAAACTAAGTAGAGCCATAAGAAAAACATAGTATGGGAAGAGCTAAGCAGAAATCTGAGCCAAATTTCACAAACAAGTTATCGTCACTAAGTAGTATTTCAAAATTATTCTAGAGATTTGGGTGGCTGGAGTTCATATAACAATCTGAGCACAACGAGCAATTGGTGAAATAATTTACAAAGAATTTCTCGAATGGTCAATCTTTGGTATGTGGCAAGCAATTCAATGTGATTCCTAAGATCATTTTTCATCTATTTGTTCTTAAAAATGAGGGTATTAATTTTTCAGAAACCACCAATATTCCATATTAGAAAATGGTAGGGTTGTTTAGTAGGGAAGGGGAGCCATGACCATTATTAATTGTAAGTACTAGAGGGAAAAACAAAGGATTCCAAAGAATGTCCATCTTGGAGCCATGGAGAACAACAGTGGCTTAAATTATTAAATATTTCACTTGTGAGGGACAATGTGTAGTAATTGTAGGTCCACCTTTTCGCCTACTCACCCATTTGTGCCATGGTGTTGGAAACCCTGCACTTAGGGTTAATCTGTTTGTATTTCTTTGTGGTTTTGTTATTAACATGATTGAGAGATTCAAAATTAGTTCAAGGTTACTAAAACATCATGGCCTCATCCACTTGATCTGTAAACATCATTTTAAAAATAAAATGAAAAGAAAGTGTTAAAGATTTCTTCAAAAATTTCAAAAACCAGAGCCCATAAGACACCTTGAAGAAGGTGAATCATCTGGGTGGGTGGATCAACATTTGGAAGAGCATTCACTTGAGCCTCTAGATGATTCTGAACCCCAACATGCCACAATAACTCCTGACAGTGAAGCATCGAAAGTTTTACCCAATATTTTAGAAACCCCTAGCAATCTAGAAAATGTAGAAATAATAAACTCAGGGGATGAGGAAGCTCCCCCTCACAAGAAGACAAAGAGATCTAGAACAAAATCACAAACATCTCCTCCTTTGAGGAGAAGTAAGCAATCATTTGCTTAAATTAGTGGTTCCATAGCTAGTGATCAATTGAATGCCCCTAAAAAGAAAAGGCATGACCAACAACCACATAATATTGAAGCCCAATCATTATAAATTGAGGTTTAGCCTTGTGAGGAAGCAACAATAGAAATTGAAAAACAAACACTACAACAAATCCCTGTGATTTGCTCTATTTTCTACTTCCACCCAATGTTTTAATGTATTTTTTGCCAATTTTTTGAAAACGTCGGTGCTATTTATTGGGATGGTGCTATTTTGGAATTTATTTGCGTCGATCAGGACTAGTTGGCACTAATTTGTGCCAGAATTATCAACTCCTTTAGTGCTGATATTGGCTTTGAGTGTGGCGTCGTCTTTGGCTCCGAGTTTAACTTTGATTTTAGCACCACTTTTAGCTCCTGACTTTAGCTTTGAGTTTAGCTTCGGGTTTAGCACCAGTTTAGACACCCCTATGTTGAAGAGACTTATTTATATGTCTCATCGACGATGTAAAATAGTGAAATGTCAACAAGATATGGGCATATCAAGGAGAGAATCACTTATGTCACATTGACAAGGTATATCTACAAGTGCTCAACGAAACACAACTCTTGGATATAACAAAGTAATGTCGATGAGAGATTGATATATTGGTAAGACAAATAATATTGTCTCATCGACACTCTTCAAGTAATGATCAAAAGAATACACCGCTAGACCATCGGGAGGGTGAGTAACATATGCGATAGAGCGGTATACACCACAATCCCATAGCAAGAAGCCTTGAGCAAGGCGGTAGTGCGGTAAATAGCTTAAGAGAAGGGAAAAACACCACCATACCACAATGATAATCATGATTATCTCCAACATGGTAGAGTTACATTGATATATAAAGAAATACTACTGAAGGAAAATATCGATGAGACAGTGGTATATCGGCAAGAGATATTAACCTGTCTCATCGACACCAGCAACCAACATCAGAGGAACATAAGATCTAATGTCGATGATACATTGAGATATCAAGAAGACAAAGAAGATTGTCTCATCAACACTCTTCAGGTAATGATCAAAAGTATACACCACTATACCACCGGGAAGGTGAGCAACATATGTGGTAGAGCGGTATACACCACAACCCTGCAGCAAGAAGCCTTGAGCAAGGCAGTAGTGTGGTAAACAACATAAGGGAAGTTAAAAACACTGCCATACCATAAAGGGTATAATAAGAGATGATGATAGTATGGTAATCATGGCAGCAAATCATGTCAATCACAATCCATTTGAATAAATCATTTAAGGAATCAAGAATATAGCCCACCAAAATACTCTAAAACTCTAATAAACATACTCTAAAATTTTTTTCGAAATCTTATTTTCAAGCATAGCCCGCCATAATGGAGTATTCATTTTAATAAACATACAATAAAACCTTTGTTGAAACCTTATTTTTAGGTGTAGCCTGCCAAAGTGGAGAAGTGTTTTAGTAAAGAATGGTAGAGAATGGTAAGGAGATGTGCATGATAGGAAGCATAGGATTCATTGTTGTTTATCAATTCCAACTCTGATCAACAAGGGTTACAATGTTTGTGCTACTATTTGTAATCCAGGTATTTAATTGACATATGTTTACATAATCTCAAATTCCTTCAAATTCTTTTGAAGTATCAATGTATCCTATATAGGGTTTAGAATGACTTCTTTTACTTTTAAAAAATTAATCAAATTGTTTTGGAATATCAATGTGTCCTATATAGGGTTTAGAATAATTTATTTTAATTTTAAAAAATAAATAAATGATGTATTTTCCTGTGATTAGATAATGTGGAGATCTCCTAAATCTTCCCTAGCACATTGTCCTCTTCCGTACTGTGTTCATTACTCCAGTTGCTAGGGTTTTGCATTTGACATCTTTAATATCTTCATGATAGTGGCTTTTAAATAGATCTCAATATTTGCTTTAATATTTATCATAGTAACCCTTGAGTTCCATAATCCACCTTCAATATCTTCTAAGAACGTTATCTTAAGCTAGACTGCATAGTATGCATATAAAGCAAGTCCTTCGTACCTTCCATTGTTCCAAACCACCACTCACCGCCTTGCTTAAAATTTTGCCTCCATAAGCACAATAGCATGTTTTAAAATCATGGTTGCTAGTGATTGACCATTAAGGTCACTACTTTCATCAAGATACAATGATATTTTTATCTTCAAACTTAAGGCATTATGCAGAATAATATTGTGAATTGTTTGTTGTGTACAATTTGATTTTCTTGCACATTTACTGCTTTGCTAACTTCCTTTAAGAGTGGATATTGCACCATCAGATACAATCTCAAACAACTCACTCACTGTCACTTGAAGATTCCTTTCATGAGAATCCTTGTATAAAATCAAACTATGCCCTATAGACTGCCTACTTACTTACTAATATAGGAGACTCATTTTTTCATGGTATTTTGAGTTTTATTTAGAAGGGGTTAATATGTGGCATTTTTATGTGTAGGAAGAATAGATTGTGATGCAATGTTCAGGTATGGACGGTTCAAGAAAAATTGAATTGCTATCAGTTTCATAACCAGGTTGGATTGTACCTTGAGCCAATGTGAAACACTTTCGAGTGTCTTCGCTTTGAAGAAGAGCTTGTGTGTAGGAATTTACAAATATCCAATAGAGGAAGCTCCTACATTCTAAAGATAAAATCATAAATCTTCTTATCCAATTTTTGATCCAACCTTACATCTTTAATATCCGATAGAGAAAGTTTGTACATTCTAAAGATAAAATCATAAATCTGCTTATCTAGCTTCTGATCTAATTTGAGGTCGTAAATATCGAACAAAGAAAGTTCCTATATTCTAAAGATAAAATCATAAATTTTATTGGTCCAATTTGAGATCCAATTTCAGGTCATGAAGCTCTGACAGAGAAAGTTCCTACATTATAAAGATAAAATCATAAATCTTTTTGGTGCAATTTGAGGTCCAATTGTAAGGATTTTTATTTTTAATTATACTTTTTGACATTTATCTTGATACAAATTGTTACTTTAGAATTATGGTATTTATTTTCTTCTAATTTTTTCAACCCTCATTTCAGGGAAGAGCTCCGAAGATGGTTCCTTCATATGGAGACTACACTTTTCTGCTATAGGTTCCATCTAGAAACACCAGAAGCTCAGGTACTTTCATAGTCAAGTACAATAGAGTTTGAGGTTACCTTGTTCTCCTTGATACAAAATGTTGTCCTTCAATCCCTCTTAAGCAACATTCACTATTATGGACTTCATCATTGTACCTTTCATGCATTCGATTTAATTTGTTATGTGGAAACATGTTGTCTTTGTCTTTGCAAGTGATGACTATTGTGTAAGATTTTAATCTACATGACTGCCCCTCATGTTCAATTCTTGTGACTATTATGATGCTTGGGGTTGCTTACTTTTAACCAGACTGTTAATGAAAACTATCTTGGAATCCTTGATGATCAGTTTTGTCAGAATCAAGGCTATGTTGATAGTGGAATGTTCTTATTAATAAGGATAAATCTTTATCAATAAGGAGATTACCCCTTACCAACATACTTCACTATCCTTGCAAAGATTGATCTTTAATGCTTCATGGATGGTTCACTTGTGAATATCCTTCTCAAATCAAACAATAGGGCAGTAGGTTGGGCTCAACCCTTGTGGGAGCCACATTTCACCCCACATGTTGTAACCAGATAAAAAAAACAACCTAATTTTATCTATACCTACACAATGAGAAAACATGTTAGATAAAACTGAGCATATGATAGATATTTTTTATAGCTTTCGTGTTTTCCTAGACATCTATGGTATGCAAGTTATTTGAATGCACATGATGATCAAATTATATGTTTATAGATGTATGCACATATTTTGACTAGTGATCCTTCATTTCTCTAACAACACTCTTCTCACTCAAATGCAAGGAACCTAGGAGCAAAAAGGAACAAATCAACTTGGAGGCTTAGACAAGCGGGAAGACTGAAGATGATGCAGAACAAAGCAACCAGGATTCGTCATTGAGGCAATGATGGGCCCCCTTTCTCTTTATGTGCATTTTTCTCTTTTGTATCTATAAATGTATAGTTTTTCGATTATATGCATTCAAATAGTTAGTTCCATGGCTTGTGTGGAACAACATACATTTACATTATCAATAAAGACTACATTTTCGAAAGGATTGTGCAATCTAGTAATGTAATCTTCTGATTTTGTTTATGCACATGAATGTAATGTAGCAGAAATAAAAATTTACCTTACTCTTCATTTGAAAATCACAAAAGCTCTACCTGATTGAGTTATTAAATTTTGTGTCTTCACGAACATATGTTGATACAAAATGAATGAAAGAAGCATCCAAGTAATCCTATTTTTTTCTGCCAACAATTCATACTAAAGATTGAAAAATTTAAGGATATTGCAATAGGTAATTTGTATCAACACAAATAATATTACTGAAGCATTATCAAAGTTTAGGCCATAAGAATCATCCTTTTTTAAACATGGATTGTGTTGTAGCAGAAATTCCATCCTAATTATTTTTGCATACTTCCATTTTCACTCATCTCTTACATCCACCATATGCATAGAATTCCTGTCATAATAACTTAAATTTAATAAAATCCCTCGCGTTAGCTCCCAAATAAAACCCTTGATCACAACATCAAAGTGTATTCCTCCTTTGAAATACTCCTATGATTTCTCATAGCATATCGCCAAGACAACACCATGTCGAAGAGAGTCCCTCCAAAGTCTCCCCAACATTAGCACAAAGCACAGATCAGAAATGCAGATGAGACACCTCTATGTCAAAGAGACTTATTTATATGTCTCATCGACAATGTAAAATAGTGAAATATCAAAAGATACAGGCATATCGAGGAGAGAATCACTTATGTCACATCGACAAGGTATATCTACAAGTTCTCGGCAAAACACAACTCTTGGATATACCAAAGTAATTATCGATGAGACACTGGCATATCGGCAAGAGACATTAACTTATCTCATTGACACTGGCAACCAACATCGGAGGAACATAAGATCTGATTTTGAAGAGACGTTGAGATATTGGTAAGACAAATAAGATTGTCTCATCGAAACTCTTCAAGTAATGATCAAAAGCATACACTACTATACCACCAAGAAGGTTAGAAACATATGTGGTAGAGTGGTATACACCGCAACCCCACAGTAAGAAGCCTTGAGCAAGGTGGTAGTGCGGTAAATAGCAGAAGGGAAGGGAAAAACACCGTGATACTGGCATATCGAAGAAACAACGGGCATTTTAATTAAAATTCTCTTCGACAATTATGAAATGATGATTAGTCTGATTGATGTGACTAAAAACAATATTGATGAGACTATCGCTATTAATGAAGAACTTGATCATAAAGGTGGCATGATGAAGTGTCCTGAAATTTGATAAATACGGCCTCAAAGAAGTTGAAATCACTATGAATTGTAATTGAAGAATTTGGAGAACCAAGTTGGACGGCGGTAGGTAGCTGTAAATTTGTAGCATTTATCCAAGTAAGTGGTCTAGACTCAACTCAAATTACTTTCTCATTAAGTAGATGAAATAATTGCATGAGTAGGGTTGAGATGGAAAAAACCCCAAGCAAATAGAAAGCAAAAAGACAAAAAACTGAAGCTAGGCAATTGAATCAAGACTTAATTGATCAGTGTCCTGGGTCTGGGCCAAAATCCAGAAGAATAGTATAGCTTAATTCATCATGTGTGACATTAGAAGATAAATAGAAAAAATCTGGGAGATGTATGGACTCCGTGTAGGGGTTACGACTTCTTTATTTATCATTATAGGAAGAAATTTTGGCATAGCCCAGTGTCAAACCCATGGAATTTGAATTGGGTAAACTTGTAGTACCCAATGTCTTTGTGAATGTAGAGTTAATCAAGGTGTTGGAAAATAATTACAATCCGAAGATGAGAGCAATTCATTTTCCTAATGGGTCACAGTTCATGGTCATAAAGCCAGATTATATTTCCATGACTTTTCAGCTAGACACTTCCCTGAAAACAAAATTACGAATCAGAGACTTGTTGGAGGAATACCACACCATGGACACAAGTTACAATAGGTGGAAATTGCCTCTACATAGGGTTAAAGGTGCGGGTAACTAAACTATGAGGTTCTCTAGAGAAGATAAGTCCCCATTCTCTATGGCTTTGTTTGAAGAATACTTTCAATACACTTATGACTCAGCTGGTCAAGTATTGGGAATTGATGTTCTTGAGAACATGACAATTGCTCCCATGGTTTTAGCCACATACATCCAGAGACATAATGCTCAACCCTATGATTATGTAGAGTATTTATCGAAGGCCATCAATAATGCCCTCAATATCATCAAGAATGACAGTGAAGCCATTAATTTCAAGCACTATTCTCTTTTCATGCACATGATATTATACGAAGGGTAGGTGATGGGGATATGGGGTGAGGAATTAAGAATAAAAGAATTAGATAATGATGGAAATTCAAGGCTTGTACAAATGTGGAAATCTATGTGGGATAGCAGGTGTGGGAGGTCCCACTACCTATATTTTGAGGAATATTTTGTCAAACCACTATACAAGTTGCTAGGCCACAAATGTGACTACAACCTTTCCCCAAAGATCTTAAGATTTCTCCAACCAAAAGATATGTGTCATGAAGTAGGGATAAATCATAATTGGGGGAACTGGTACATTTTTGGGGATTGTACTATTATCAAGGTTTATGGATTTGAAGCTACACCTTATTTTTTGCCTAAGACTGTGCTAGACAGAGTTGCTTGTTTAGAGATCATAAGGCAATTGTTATTTTCAGCTTTCATGCATTTAAAGAGCTATGGGAGGCAGACTTTCATGCCTTCCACTTTATTCTTTGGTGATTTCACTATTATCTCTTATTCAGGCTATGACTTGGTTAGTGGTAAATTGGATTATTATGGCATGTCAATTGGCAACAAAAGGGAAAATTTTGATCCTAAACACTTCATTTGTGATGCCAAAAATATTTAGAAATTGAAATGGTATGAGCATAGTTTCCTTTTAGAAGATGTCATCAGAAATTGTGAAGAAAAACAAAACATGATGAGAATGAATCCCTACATTAGGGTTATGATGGCTAAGGCTTGGAAGGTGAATAATAACCCAGGCTACGTAGGGTCTTTCCCTGAGGTACAAGATCCCACAGAAATAATTGAACAGTTAATCCTCCATGAAGAAGAATTGATAAGAGATGTGCCACTTGTGTAATTTGAAAGAGGAAGGGGCATCGTTCCTAGGAGGCAAGTAGAAAATACCACACCACTAGATCACTTATCACCTCAACCTATTCCTGAAGTGAATTTTTCAGTTGGTTCCCATCCATGGAAGAAGATAACACTAAGGAGGAAGAAGAAGTCTCATAGTTTAATGCTCCTATTATACCCCAATATGAGATTCCATTGGAAAGAAGTGTGATCACCTTTGAAGACTTTGATGAGCTATTAGATGATGTGAGGCATCGTGCAAGTCAAGAATTTGTTGCAGATGATACTTTTGTGCAGACCCTTGAATTTAAGTCCTTTATATATGAGTATAAAGGAAGACTAATAAGAGAAAGGTTAAAGCACATTGACCCTAAGAAAGAGTTGCAACATGAAGTTGATAGGGAAATTAGAAACATGGTTGCTGAGAGAGGAAGAGCATTATTGCAAGAAGCTATAGTTATGCTCCTTCTTGGCTGGGATATTAGTTTAGCCATTGTGTTTGACAACTTTTTGAAGAGAAAGAATAAAAGTTTACAAATAATGGATGAAGCAGGTGACAAGGTCTATATAGGTTCATGAGGGTACAATCCTGATAATACCACTTTGCAAATTTATGCTCTTTACCCCCCATGCAAGAAGCCTTCTCTCATTGACCATGATCAGATTTTTGGAAATCTCCTGGTGCAAAGAGTAGGGGAGACAGATCCCTTGGAGACTATTGTCTTGAATGTGAATGTAGCAAAATTCACCAAAGCCCGGATCCAAAAGCTAGTAAAAGATAACCAGTGGTTGATAGAGGAAAATGACACGTTGAAACAAGAATTAACCAACTACAAAGATAGGTTTCCTTCTTCTCCAAGGCTTTACTCTCCTTTAATTGAACATGAAATAAAAGTGTTAGAGGCCATGTTTGAGACTGCTCAATGGAAGCATAAATTTGAAAAGGCTCAAAAGGAACAGGAAGAACTAAAAAGAAAATTTAAGGCTACTACTTTTGAAGTAACATTAGGAATAATTTGTATGAAATTCAAAGATATGTGCCAACATGTAGATGGTGTTTTGCGTGCTCATAGTGGAACATATAATGCCTCGTGGAGCATGGAAGACTGCTTGATAGGATGAAGGAAATGGAATCCCATATCAAGACAAAAGATGGAGATAATAATCCTTTGCTCCACTAATGTTAGAGCCTCAAGAATACACATGAAAACTTCTAGAATATCTTGACATAGGAATTGAGTGACTTCAACTAGCCACTATGTATGGCCATGCTAGATTTTCTTTGAAGAAATAGATTTGAAGGATGAGCAAACTTGGAAAAATGAGATATCAAAATATTTTCCAAGCATCCTTGATGACATCAATGATGAGAATGAGGTACTCAGGAAAATGCATAAGCATCTCGAGAGGATTGTTAGATTTTAGAATGTAATGACAGACACTCTATAGAATGCAAACACTTATGCCCAGGATAAATACATTGATCACATGTCAAAGGTTAAATTGTTCCTTGCATGAGCTATATGAGGAGGTAGTTAGAGTTTGGTTGTTTTGGATGCATTAACATGGTTCTTGAGCCTTGAATAGATCTTAGGTGGTCACAAGCACTTGTTGATGATTAATGGACTGTGGTGCATCCAACAATAAACTCTTTTTAAGTTTCTATGCTATGTTAATTATGCTTTATTTAAGAAACAATGTAACTTTTTTGAATGGACCTGAAGCTTGTTGCTTCCCATACAAATAGGGAAACCAAGGTCCAATTTTGATCATCATTTCAATCCATTAGAATAGATACTAGACCATCTCATCCACTTATTCATATCAAAATAACTCATGTTATGTATGATTATATTTTGAGAAATATAATGGAGCAGATACATTATAACTCATAATCCATTTTAGTGTTCAATTATTGTGTCGATTTTCATGCTTATTTATTGCTTTGTTGTCTCCAAAGTGGTCTTTTCAAGTTGTTTAAATTTGCAAGATTTATCAAGGCACATTTGTTGTTACTGTGTGGATGCTTTGATTGGTTTCTAGTTAGATTTGAATTAAAGTCCTTTCAAATAATTTACTTTAATTGGTTTGTATTAAGGATTAAAGTCCTCTTAGAGATTGGCACCCTCTTATGGTCTAAAAACCTACGTTTTTGAGACCCAACAGATTGCAAATAACTTTGAAAATTTAGAAGTCTATGAGATAGTGTATATATTCTATGAAACAATGTATTTATTCTTGTACTTGTAAATATTCTTGTATTTGTATATTCTATGAAACATTCCTTATTTTCTATGAAACAGTGTATATATTTTTGTACTTGTAAATATTATTTTACTGTTATGTCTATTAAAGAAAATAGAGTTTGAATAAAAAAATGCTTCACCCTTTTTTGTAAGTGAGTATGTGAATTATTGTTTAAGGAAAAATCTTACAGTGTTTACATTTTTAGTTTACTATTTTCAAATCTTCATTTTCTATGTATATAAAATTGTATGTGCTCTTTATCTATAATGACATAAAACGGTAATGTCATCAGACTCAGTGTTTTCAATTTTAGCACCATCATTATCCACAGTTTTCATATCCTGTTCACTTTTAAGTAAAATCATCAAAATTTTATTTTTATTTCTTGTCCCAGTTAATCTTGATTCCTTTCAGCACAACACAGTAGGTTGCATGTTAAATTTCAAACATTTTCTTTGCATTTTTTTGTATATATTATTTTCTCAGTGCATCATTATGTAATAACAATTTCACTTCTGAGATATACAGTAAAAATAAATGAAAGCACATGTTTTCTTTGTTAAGGTAAATGTATGGTGAATACCCTATGTCTTTTAGATAAGTGTGCAAGTGAAATAAGACATAACTGATTGAATCTGATTTTCTACTGTACAATTGTTTTTTATGTGCTTTTTACTTTTTGCATGTGAATTACCCTTAGAAAGAGACTACTTGTCTTTTCTTAAATGAAGCCTTTACATTTCCTTCTATGAAAGTAATTTACTGCTTGACAACAGTTTCGTGAACTTCATACAAATTAAGATTGGTGTAAAAGCCCATCCCCGCAAATGTTGTTTATAATGGAAAATAAAAAAGCTTGCCAGGAGAATAAAATAGGTTTTCAATTGTCCAAGTACAACATAATATTACTGAATCATTTCAAATTTTAGGCCATAAGAATCATCCTTTTTTAAACATGGATTGCAAATAATTCTGAAAATTTAGAATTCTTAGTCATTAACATTATTTTCTGCTACAATGTCATCTAGTGTATCATTGTCAATGTTCATATGTTCTTTCAAGTATTTAATATTATCATCATCCTCATCTTGACCTTCATCATCATTGAAATTTGACTGTAGACCATCTATATTGTTACTAGATGTATTTGGATCATCATTTTCTATACCATCCATATTGTTGTCTTCCATAACATCATCTAACTCTAGATTGTTGTCTTCTTGTGCCTGAACATAACCATCTTCAATATCATGGATGTCAACTTCTTTGATGTTCTTTAATCCCTCTCTTTCATTTTGTTGGTCGTCATTATTTTGCTCAGTATCCACTAGTGTATCATAAAATACATGCCTTAATCTTGGATCATAATGTTTGACAAATATCCATTTCGGGTCCAAAATAGCTTCATAGAAAAATACTTGCACATGAACAACATACATATATTAGAAATATGTTATAGAAATTTTATTGATTAATAAACACGTGTATATTTGTAATAAGCTATGAACTAATAGATTAATGGTCACTACCGCTTCTCATTTGAGTTAAAGAAATACCTTCTCACAATGAATTGGTAGAACATAAGGCTCCTTATCCTCCGATAGGAACGATGAGGAATCTATAGAAAACAATGCACTATGGGTATCATGTCTTTGTGTCCTCTCAAATGCTTCATACCATCTACACTTAAAAATACAAAATTTAAAAGAGTGGTAATCCAACTCAATAATTTCTTGTATTTTCCCAATATATTATAGATTCCCTTCAATTATATTCTTATCTTTTGAGCTTGATCAACTGGATTGCTTGAAGTCAACCGTGATGCCACAATCGAAGGATCGTCTCTTTGCGTCTACACTTTCTACACGATAATGTCGACCATATGCCCACATTGTTGGATATTTCCTCACTTGTGAAAGACCATTTATTTCAGTGAAAACAAATATAATGATGAATATTAAAATAGTTAATACTGTCAAAACTGTAAGAAAACAACATTTTGTAAAATTCCAACTGTACCTTTCTTTCACATCCTCTAGACATGTTAATTTCATCTTCTATTATGTTTGAATTTTTTACTCGCATCTTCTATTTGATTTTGAATTTTTTCAATAACTCATTCTAGTGTGCAACCTTTGCCCCATTCCCCAAGCAAATGAGTGGGAAGTTGAGTATTCCTTGGGTTCAATCTCTTAAACTGTCTATTTACTTCTAACACCTCTTCTCTCTTTTTATCATACAAATCAATCCATTTGTTCATAAAGTCCATGTGGTACATAATGAACTTGTCAAGTATAGAACTTTCATCTACACCTATTACATGTCAACATGTTTATTTCAAACTCCAAATGTCATGTTGTTAATTTGACAAATAAATTATAGAGTAAATTAATGATTGCAAGAAAAACAACCGTACTGATCATGAATTTACTTACTACTTTCTACTTCAACACCATTAGATTGTGTTTTTTCTCCATCAATAATATATGATGTTTGTTCTTCATCCCAGATGCATGGGCCATCTTCAAAATCCTTACCAAGGAATTCACACAGGAATAAAAATGCTTCATTCAATACATACCCTTCAGCCATGCAACCCTCTGGATGTGCCTTTTTTCGGACATATCTATTAAGATTTTTCATATACCTCTCAAATAAAAACATCCACATCATTGATACAACACCCGCTAATTCAATGTCATCAACTAGGTGTATAAGTAAATGGACTTGTAGGTCCATGAAACTTGTAGGGAGCTCCTTCTCAAATACACATACAGTTTTTGCAATCTCCTTCTTCCACTTTGGCACTTCAGATTCATGGATCTCCTTGGAGGTCACCCACCTAATATAAGAATAGTAAATTAGTATGAACCTTTAGTCATAAATTAAAATGCAATATAATATATATATGTCTCTCACACATGAACATTTCATATAACCACATACCTTGTAAATGCTGACAATCGACTTATGGCATTTCTTAAGTCAACTGCTAGACATGAACCCCCCCTAATTTTCAATGGAATGATATGCTATCAAACACATTTATGAAAAGTTCATTAGTAATTTTTTCTCACACAACAAAATATCAAAATAAATTTAGTGCTCAATCAATGTTACCAGTAAATGTTAATGTTGATATATAATACCTTCATTAAATTATGAAAATAATGTGTTTTAAATTATGTGATATGTCCATCAATTGTACAAGCTTTAGCCAATGATGACCCATAACCAATAGGTGTCCTTATTGAACATATGACATTTTTTAGTTGGTCTAGCTCTTTTTTTTTTTAAATCCATGGAGCTTATGCATATGTTTCATTTTCCCTATTTGGCCGCAAATGTTTTATATCAAATTTGGTACGTGAAAGAGCAATATCTCTCCTTGAAGACAAGGTGTCCTTCTCTTTGCCTGATATATGTCAAAATATAGAATCTGGGACATTTTTGAAGACATGCATAGGATCTAATAGGTGAGATATTAATAGATCCTTCTAGTAAGGGAGCTCATAAAATATGGATTTCCTTTTCATTCCTTCTGGCATATTGACTAGAACTTGTTCTAGTTCTTGAATTGAATCACCCCAATCAAAAAAATCCTCCCAAGCTTTCAATTCAGCATCTTCATACTTCTTAAGCAATCACCTAGACCCATAATCATGGGAGGGCCTCTATTTTCAACTTTTCCATCAAATTGATTCTTCAGGCGATTTCTAAACCTATGATCTACTGGTAGAAAAACCCGGTTGTTTGCATAAATAAATTTATGTAGATCTTTAGAATACCACCCTTGAAATTGTTCTGCACATCTTGGACATGCAAATATCCCCTTTGTTTGAAGCCCTTCAATTCAACAAGTAATGTTAATAACATCAAAAAAAATAGTATAAAACTAAGTATGAAAGTTGGGATGAAAATAAATTGAGTGTAAATACGTAAATATTTTCTCTTACCAGAACAAACACCAAGTCCTAGGAAATCATAAATAGTCCAACATATCACACCATACAACATGAAGGACCTATTTGATGGAGGATGTGATATGTCATACATTCTTATTCCTTTCCATAGCAGTTGCATCTCATCAATAAAAGGCACAAGGTAAACATCCATGTTTTTAACTTGATATTTTCCTGGAAAAATAAGAGTCAGCATAAGGTGCTCCTTTCTAACACTCATCCATGGGGGAATATTGTATACTATCAATCCAACTGGCCAAACACTATAATTTGAGCTCAGGAAAGAGAATGGGCACACTCCATCAATTGCAAGACCAAACCTGATACTACGGGGTTCATCTTTGAATTTTATTGGTCATTTTTCCTCTATGTGTTTCATTGCTTTGGAGTCGGCCAAAATTCGCATGAATCCATCTTTACTCCTTTTCTTTGCATGCCAGTCCATCAATTGTGCTAGTGAATTACAACAAAATATTCGTTGAAGTCTAGGTATAATTGGCATGTGATGTAAAACCTTCTTTGGAACTATAGGACCTTGTACATCAATACAATATCTCTTCTCTTTGCATACAGGGCATTCTACCTTGTTTTGATATTCATCTCTATATAAAATGCAATCATTTTTACATGAATGAATTTTCTTATATTCAATCCCCAACTCAACCAACAACAGACGTGCCTCTCTGCAAGTTGATGGCAACACATTCTCTTCAATGAATATTTTAGTTTTTAGTTCCCTATAAGATTTTCAGAGATTAAATCAATTGAATGTTTGACTTATGATGAACATGTTTGATATGCCAATCTATACTAGGACTGTTTATATACAATATATGGTTTTAAAATCCCCTTAAACAAATATAAACAAAGTTGATGATTTTTTACGAATTATGTACACCAATTGACAATGCAAAGTAAGAAATATATTTCAACTCACTTTAGTAGGGTAGTGAATCCTTTGTTTGACCAACCAAATAGTGAGTTGATTTCTAGTAATATTAATGTGCATGCCAGTTTTGAGGTTCTACTTGCACCCGATTTGAACATGGGTGTCTTTGTTGCTTGCTTGATGGAGTCTTTGATGTTCTTATCATCAACATTACATTGGTGGTAATTACCCCTGCTATCATAATTACTGTCAACCATATCATCATTATTTTCATCATTGTTTCCATCCCCAAAGAAACCTATAATAATTTCATTCAATCCTTCTTCATGCAATGCATTTTCACTATCATGATCATCATCATTAAGGCTAGGTGGCATGTCATCAGTGTATGCGACTCTCATCAGCTCTTCAAATTTATCAGGTGGTAGTGTTCTCTTCAATATTGCTCTTGTCTCCCTAGTGTGGTTTAAAGGATGGTTTGGATCATCTTGTCCAAATCTCAATAACCCAGTTGGATCTTGGGTATTAGTATGCGTTTCATCAAAATCTTCTACCTATAAACAAATGCAAGCATTATTTAATGTTTGGAATCAATTTCAAAGAAATATAATCAAATATGGCTTAAAAAATAAAAATTGTATGAACATATATACATCAATTGAATAATGGAACATTATTTTATAGACTACCTTTTTTAGACAATAATTTAAATAAAACACAATTTTGACAACATAGTTTATAAAACATTAGTCCACACTCATTTATTATTCTTTGGTTTTAATCGATTGTATGAGGCATACTACTGATTGGAAGCTCATCATATATGTAATGTCTTTGTACAATCACTCATTTGAATTTTTTCTTTTCATGACATACAGAACATCCACAAACAATAATTTTCTCAAAGTATTCATCCCATGTACTATAGTCCTGACCTACCTCTTCTTCAGTGAAATCATTTGTTGTGTCTGCAGTATCCATTGTCATATCCTCTTCCACCCACTATCGTCTACATGATTTAACAGTTTTAGGTCCACGTCCACGTACATATCTTCTTCTTTTGCTAGTTGAACGCTCAGCCTCTACATTTGCTCCAATCTCCATCTAAAATAATCAACAACATGCATTAATTTATGTCAAGATTGGATAATACATTATAAATTTCAATAATACTATGAAAAAATATGGACGTATCACAAAATGTCATCAGATCATTTTTTCCTAAGTTAAGTCAAAATTTGAGTACTTGATGTCCCGCTTCGTATTTTGTGTCCTCATTTGATATGACATATTTGTTGCCATGGCCTCGTCTCACCCTTATAATACACAACATAGTCAATAATGTTTAGTACACCAATTATATCATTTCAACGAGTATGCTATCCAACATGAAACCTCACTTTAGTCATATATTTGACATATTGATATCTCCTCTATGTTGTAGCATTTGTGAATTCATAAACACCTTCCTCCTTCAATTGAGGTTGCTTTCTCTTCTTACCTCTATTGTATCTGTAGATTCTGTTGTCTCATCTATTTCCACCCACTTTCCTCTCAGTGATTTAGTATTTCTACGTTGTCCACATCCTCTCTCCATGGCCTCCTCTATGAATAAAAATGTTGCCACAGAAGCTTTCACTGCACTACCACCGAGAAGGAATAAGCAACTTGCGGGACCGCGGTAAAAACCTCTCTACTGCACCGAGTTGATGAAGGAGCCATAGGATAGTGGTGGTCACCGCACTACCGCACACCTTTGGTAGAAGACTTGTGGGAGTCACCACAACACCACCAAGAACAGAAGGAAGACTTGTGTGCTGCCACAGAAGCTTTCACCGCACTACCACCAAGAAGGATGAAGCACCTTGCGAGACCACGGTAAAAACTACTCTACCACATTGAGTTGATGAAGGAGCCATGGGACAATGGTGGTCACAAAAACAAGGCAAGAGTTGGAATTATTTCCAACACTCTAGATCCTGTGATACACAACAATGAAAATAGTCACTATACAACAATGATAGGTGCTCAATTAGGTGCACTTGGCACTGCCTTAGTTGCCCCAAATATATTACATTAATGGCCAAAATTTGGCACTAAATTTGGCATTAACTAACACTGACTACTGAATCAATATCAAAAATTAAAAAATTTCTTGTGTGAAGGAAGAAATTAGATGACAAAAAAGGGAAAAACATCGCATGAAGGAAGAGAGCAGGGCGCTACTAGCAACTGGTGAGAAATTCGATTTAGTTTGTGACACCATAGGTAAGGTTACAATTTTTTTTCTTGGTTGAATTCATGATTGTTCATTGCTCTTTGTATTGCATTTGAATTTGTGATTGTTTACTAGTTCGTGGCCTTACCTGTCTAGGTAACCTCTAAATTGTCCCATCATTATAAATTGTAAAACCTTTGAGAAACCAACAAAAACTTTTACCCTACCCATTTGAGTTTTGGTCAAAATATTATAGCATGAAGCCAGGATGCCTCCATATTCTTTCCCTAACCTGGGTATCAAGGAAATAGTGAACTGCTTGGAAAATTTGGGAATTGGGTCTGTCACTGCTGAGCAACTGCTGAAAATAAATGCAAAAACCACTTGGTTTTTCTCAGTCGCGCCATAGATACTGATGCCATGATAAATTCATGCAAGATTGCATTATGAAAGAGTTTTCATGATAAGGTTATCAACACTAAGCAAACCCAGTGAACATATTTTCCCTAGGTTATCAAAAATAAGCAAACCCAACGAACATATTTTCCCACAAAACAAAACTTTCATACCACAAATTGGACGAAAAATTTCATACCTGACAGTGTGTACTTCGTTTGCCTCCACAAACTAGACAAAATAATTTTCCCTAGGTCGCCTCAAAATTTCAAGCAATAGAAGGAAGTGAGCATTGTCAGTAGACTCTGGCCACAATGAGGTAATTCATTGTCCCTTTATAGATTTGTAAATTTTTCCATTGTTTCTTTGAATTTTACTTTTTAGTTTTTTATTTCTAAATTTAAAAGAAGAAATATAATTTAAATATATATATATAGGGACATGAGACTAACAAAGATAAAGAGGAATTGTAGTTTTTAGTTTTCTATTTCTAAATTTAAAAGAAGAAATATAATTTAAATATATATATAGGGACATGAGACTGACAAATATAAAGAGGAATTGGCTTCCATATTGGGGGTAGAGATAGTGAACAAATTGGTTAATGTGGATTGGAAAATGCTTGCCAGATACATAGAAAAACAATCGGGTAATGCCCCTCAAACATTGCAAATAAACCAATTGTGTGAAAGGGAATCAATTGATTCCCCAACCAGTCCTGGATCGAGAAAAAGATCCAGGAGGAAATCAGTGATAGTAAACTCTAAGAATGTGGAACAGGGAAGAGAGACTTCCAATGTCCCAACCAATCCTGGGACACAGACTTCTTCCACCATGCCATGTTATCAATCTTGCATTGGTAGCTACAATACGAAGATAGAATACAAGGTGGTTTCAAGGGAAGTACGAATGATGGATGCTAGGAAAACGTTTGTGAATAGGTTGAAGGAATCATGCCTTCAACGGTTCAAAGACCATCTACATTTGTCATTCTCACAGATACCCATGCAACTGAAAAAAGTAGTTATCCATGACATGGAGACTAAATTTGGCACAGGTTGGTCTGTAAAGAAGATAAAGCTACAAATGTCTCAAAACTGCAAGAGATTTTGGTGCAACCAAACAAAGAAGATAAAAAAATCCCTCTTGAGCTAAGGCAGAAAAGAAGGCCAATTGATGTAAGTGTGAAAGTATGGAAAGAGCTTGTTAAAGCATATGAGAAGTCCGATGCATGGAGGAAGTTCAGTGAGGAGAGTACGTGGGTATTTGAATTTTCTCATAAGATTATATCAAATTTATTAAACGATATTTAAATTTTATCTATGCATAGTTAAATTGAATTAGTATATGTTTCAGGACAAGGCCTCCAAGGCTAGGCTTGAGAAACTTTGTGCCATGCATCGCAGTGGCCAAAAAGGTTTACAGGCCTTGATCTGTACATTTGTAAGTATATTTAATATGTTAAATGATATTTTTTTTTTATTTCCTCAAAAAAAGTAAATGATTGCATATTAATTAGTTTAACTAGTCCATGTGCCATGTTTTGATAAGAGGAGAAATATGGCCGCCATCCAAAGCAATTTGAAAAGAATATGTTACAAAACAAAAAGTGGAATGATTTTGTAATCTGGATGGAGAACGAGGTATCAATAGTTGAGTTTCAATAACAGTTTACCATAGGAACAATAAAAGCAGAGGCTTTGAAAGGAACTCCAGGAAATCCAAGCTCTCTAAATGGTATATCAAACTCTAGTTAAGAATATTTTAGATGAGGTTGCTCCCATAGCTCTCTTACTTGATAAATCCTTCAAACTCCAACTTTTTAACATTCAAAAGATAAATGGAATGTCCTCAACACCCAGTAGAGCTATCCAAAAAAGATAACTAAAAACACAAATGTGCTCCCCCACACAATGGCCTAAAGGTTGGTTGTCATAGAAGTCAAACTACTGAAGTAACAACACTGATCAAGCTAACATATATGCATCATTTGCATAAACAACTGAAATGTGTAACAAATGTTAATTAATACATTGAATTTTGAGATGCATTGAAATAATTAAAAAACACATGTTTTGAGGAAAATATCAGCAGCGTGGGGGAAGAAAGAATTAACCCTAATAAAAGCATTTTTTTTTTGTTCTTGATACACCATCTGTAAGTTTTCCTTGGATGACAGTACTGAATTTCTATATGTTGTACCCCTTAAATGTCCTACATGTTACAAATATGGAATAACAATGCACAACTTTATATCGAGTCCAAAGACCAAGGCATTATGAATAAGGGTAGCCAAACTTGATAAGGATGTAGTCACTATTACACATATTGACAATCCAGAATAGTCATGTAAAGACAACTACCTGTGAAAACCATAATCAATCAAATTATGCACATTCAAATCTATGTTTGAAAGCTTGCATTTCAGTCCATGAATCTAAGTCCTTGTTGAAGATTGAGGGTGTCAATAACAAAGCTAGAATAGCCCTCCTTAAACCATAACTAGTTTTAAAGAACAGTATTTCCAAATTCAAATCCACTTCTTAGCTAAGGAAAGGAGGTAGGATTGTCAGGTGCTCAAACAGAGAAGGCCATAGAAAACATTGAAATAAAAGATCCAATAAGTGAGATGACATAGCTATAGACCATAGATAATCATAATTCTTACAATGCACATATGCTTGTGATACAAAAAAAAGGTTCTTACACATTGGCTGAATATATCCTCATCAAAATGACTAGAAAGAAATTTCAAATTTGTAAGTAAACTCTGACAATCAAGAAAAATAGTCATAAAAATTGGAAGTAAACTTTGGCAGACATGTAGGTGAACTTAATTCATCTGACTTTATGCCTCTTGACAGACATTAGGATCTCCCCTCCTAAATTTTGGACCACATCCATTACCTCCACATAAAACTGGACATCCTTGGTCTTCTTGGTTCCCACGCCATGATATGGTTATGCAAATGAAAATGAAGCAAAGTAATCATCTCCTCCACTGGCTAGAAGAATGCATGCTTAATATTTTGATACATTATATTAACTCTCTCTTCTACTCTCATGGTTGAATATTGAAATCCATTATGGTGGGCGTCCAGAGTTCCAGTCATCTTTCTTCCTCTTCCACCAAATGCTGGCCTGATCCACAAGTCTGCCAACCTAATTGGCTTTGTTTTTTAAAGTTGAAGTTTCTTCTCACTCACCAGTATTAGCTGTAACTTTTTTGAAATTTTATTATGGTATGTGCACTTCGATATGATGTAATATGATTATTGTTTAATCTCATATGTTGTAATATTATATATATAACAGAAAAATAAATTATTACATGAAATAAATAATAACTTTTCATTTTAAATGTTTTTCTTTTGCAGAACACGGGTCTTCTAGAAGATCAAGATGATCCTCAACATGTTATAGATCAAAAAAATATTGGTTCTGCCGGTACATATCACATGGCAGAGGATGATGATGACGCAGATACGAAAGACACTGAGGCCGATACAATGATGACGACGACGATGACGACGACGACGACGACGACGACAACGACGACGACGACGATGATGATGATGATGATGATGATGATGATGATGATGATGATGATGATGATGATTATGATGATGATGATGATGATGATGATGATGATGATGATGATGATGATGATGATGATGATGATGATGATGATGATGGTGATGGTGATGATGATGATGAGACAATTGGTGATAGTAGCCAGTGACATTCATGATCATATAGACTACATCATGGATCATTTTTGATATATCGTTATGATGAATCTTTTCATGGTTACTATCATATGTATCATTTTCATGGCCTATAGTACTATATTGTTGAGTTTTATCATATTGAAATGTATCATTTTAACTATATCATTTGGACATGTATCATCTTGACTTGTATCAATTTGTGTTACATAATTTATCAATTTTATTTATATCATTTTTACATGTATCATTTTCACTTATGTCGATTGTTGGACATGTATCATTTTGACATGTTTTTGATGTACTGGCATATTTGAATTTCACTTGTTTTAGTTATATATGATGGTGATCTTATTAGTATTGACTTGTCAATTTATATATATTAAAAGTGGTTGATGATTTTTGGATGGATATTTATTAAGTATGATGATTTTAATTTACTGCTCAGGATGGATGTTGTCAAATTCAATTAAATTATAGATATTTGACTCACTTGTTTTAATTATAGATGATGATCATGTTACAATAATTATATTGTTACTTAATCATATGAGTTAAATAATTAAATTACTTATTCTATAATCATATGATTTATTTAAGAGGCACAAGATATTTACCTAATTAAATTGAAAAAAAATATATTAAATTAATAAATGGAAGAAAAACAAGAAGCATTTTTAGAAGCAAAAAAGGAAGCAACAATGGAAGCCAAACTAGAAGCAAACCAAAAGTAATCTTGGAAGAAAAATTGGAAGCAAATCTGGAAGCAAATATGGAAGCAAACCTAGAAGCAAACCTGAAAGCAAACCTGGAAGAAAATCTGAAAGCAAACCTGTAAGCAAACCTGGAAGCAAAATTGGAAGCAAAATAGGAAGCAAACCTGGAAGCAAATCTGGAAGCAAAACTGGAAGCAAAACAAAGCAAATCTGGAAGCAAAATTGGAAGCAAAACTAGAGCAAAATTGGAAGCAAAACTGGAAGCAAAACCGGAAGCAAAACTAAAAGCAAAACCAAAAGCAAACCTAAAAGCAAAATCGGAAGAAAAATTGGAAGAAAAATTAGAAGCAAACTTGGAAGCAAAACTAGAAGCAAAACCGGAAGCAAAACTAGAAGCAAACTTGGAAGCAAAACCAGAAGCAAAACCGGAAGCAAAACTAAAAGGAAAACTAGAAGCAAAACTCAAAGCAAACCTGGAAGCAAACTTGGAAGAAAAATTGGAAGCAAACCTGGAGGCAAGACTAGAAGAAAAATTGGACGCAAATTAGAAGCAAAACTAGAAGCGAAAATGGGAGTAGACATGGAAGAAAAATCGGAAGCCAAATTCAACGCCCATTTCTACGCAATTTCCAACATTACTTCCCGACACTATTGTAGGTGCTAATAGGGGTGCTTTGATTTTTCGATGCTAAAGACGGTACTAGATACGGCGAAAAAATTAACGCAAAATTTGGCACCGAACTGACGATGCATGTTTGTGTTGGGTTGAGCGCCAGCCAAATTGTTCAATTCATGTACTCAAAATACACTAAAATACAATGCAAAAGTCAGCACTAATTTCCTATTGTGTTGTTGTGAAACTAGTAAATCCCCTGAGGTCGAGAGGGATGCTATGCCACTTCAGTTAGGACAAGAAGAAGTAGGGAAACAATCACCACATTATTTGGGTGTTCAGGATGAAATTATGAAACATTTGTCTCCCTTAGTTGCCAATTTTACTGAGAAAGGTTCATCTGAGTTACATAATGAGGAAAATATAATTAGTGATGATGTAGAAATTCCCAATTTTCCTTTTTCTGCCGATACAAAGGTTGAAAAATCTGATTAGAGAGAAACATAGTTAGAGGAATTAAGAGAAAAAATTTCTCAATTGAAATGTTAATAGTAGAAAAATGAAGAACAAGTCAATCAACAACAAGAAGAGATAAATGTACACACTGTAGTCTTCAAGAAAAGAGATTAGGAAATTATAAATTTTAAGCTTCAAATAGAACAAAAAGATAAAACTATTGAAGAACTCCAATTTTAGGTGCAACAATGGAATGAAGAAGGTAAACAGTATGTAAAAAATTTATCTAAGAAAGACCAACAAATTAAAATTTTGATTGATAATTTAATGCAAACTATCCAAGAATTTTCAAAGAAACGGGAAGAATAGAAAGATGAACTTAATGCAGCCTTGAGTAGGATCATTGAATTAGAATAGGACTTGCAAGAAGTTAAAATAAAGCCACAAATGGAATCAAAGGAAATAAAAACTAAGCCAACAAAGATGGAGTGGCTTCAAGTTCATATACCTCCATTGTTGGTCACATGAATGGAAAGGTGTTATTTTCTTAGATGGGAAGGTATAGATAATGCTAGGTTAAAGAAGGAGATATTTTTGTTAAAAGAATCATATGATAGACTTTACCAAGCCAAGACAGATGCATGCCAAATTGGGGAACTATTGTTAGCCTATAGGGAGCCATCTAGACTGTATTTTATGTTTCTAAATGAGAAAATGTTAAGATGGAAACTATTAAGAATTTCCTACAATCTTCCACATGATCTGAATGATGGGGAATTTCTAAAATTATTTAAAGAATCAATACCTACTCAACAGAATTTATTATGTGAATTCTTTGTACATAATTTATTCCTGGAAAGGCATATTGATTTCTTTATCAATCTCTTTGTTGGTGAAGTTCAACTCAGATCATTCATGTCCATAATGTAAAATCAGATTCAATGGCAAAAAAGGACTAAAGACCGTTGGACAGGGGAAGAAGACCGTTGGACTACATATGAGATACCCTAATAGGAAACCTTCTACTTTTAAATTTCAATTTCAGAGCATTAAGATCAATTAAACTGTGAGAAGTAAGTATAATGATAATCTCTAAATTTGTTTCAAGAATTTCACAGTTCAGGGGCCAAAATTGATAGGAAAAGAATTGAATGCCTGTGAAGAGAAATACACTCCTTTTCCTATGTACCTTAAAAAGAGAGAGTTGATTTAACCTACTAGAATTAAGTGGTCCTACAAAAGAGCAGAGGCCTTGGTAGATATTCTATAGTAGCTTAAAATTGAATAGATGGGAATGAGGTATAGACCTCCATTACTTCTATCACCACCCCTTGCAGTACATATAACCACGGAACAAAATTCTAAGAATTTACAGTCATGGAAACTAAGGGTTAAATACAATGAGGGTTTCCTTAGGAACCCTGATGAGTGGGATAGAGAATCAGAAAATTCATATGACCTTAGTGCCAAATATGAGGAGTTAAACAGGAATAGGGAAATGAAAAGGCAAGGGACACAACAGAGAGCAGAAGGACCTGATCAAGCCTAAGAGGGGGAGAAGTGGTGACGTATAAATAACCTCATGAATATAATACGCCAAATACCCTTCCTTATTTCTCCTAATCACTTTTACCTTACCAATTATTTATCTTTAGGATTATTAATTACTTACTTTTTGTAAAAAAGATGTATAATCTTTAATTCCTAAAATTTATTGAAATAAGTTGACTAGTGCTAACATAATGGTATAGTTTTTAGTATTGTATAGGTCACTATGCACAATCAAGTGGACTTAAAGCATATTTCAAACAGTTGAAGATAAAGCTCCAGAAGTCTAGGTGCCAGAATTTCAAGAGTGCATAGTGGAATGAGTCATTTAAATGCTTTTTGTTTAATTTTTTTTAAAAAAAATTATGGCTCACTCCGAGCCTTTAATATGTTTATGTTATGGACCTTAGTCTTTTGGTTAGTTGAATTATGTTAGAAGAATTTTTCAATGGTGATCTTCCACCATCTAAAATCTTGGATTTTGTTAGCAGTTTTGTATATATATGTAATCGATAGAAATAATGCATGCTGAATATCATTATGTTGTCATAATATGGATTTGACCTATGTCTTTGTGTTACACTTTTTTTGTTATGAATAAAATAATCTTTACCATCCTTATTCTGAGTTACTAGTACTATGCAATGGAATTATCTTGGATGGATTCATTTTGAAGATACAAAAGTTTAGGTGATCTAAGTTAAGTGTAATACCTAAGAGCTGGCCACTTGAGGGAATCGTAGAATAGATAGATAAGTATTTTTATTTTTAATTCTGCTATTTTTATTTTGTATATGATAAATGTGGATGAATGTTATTTGCGTGAGTCAAGCTCTATCAGCCATTCCTACAGGTTATAGTTCCTTTTTGTAACCATTTGGTTCTGTTAATTTGAAATTCCAAAGCACTCACTCTAGTTGTTAGTTATAGGTTGTTGGAGTTTACTTTTTGATAACAGTTGGTTGTTAGTCAATAGTTGTTTTCATTTAAACTTTACAACTTTATTGCACATATTTCTACTTAGGTAACTTATATTCTTTCTAGTTTAATAATCTCATGCTTTCTAGATTAAACATTTCATGCTTTCTAGTTTAAACAACTTTATTCTTTGTATTTTAATTACTTTCTAGTTACATTCTTGTTTACAATTGTAAATTAAGAAAATCTCAGAGAATTAACCAAGATGTCCCCTATTGCATACAGCCTTCGAACACTACCTAGTCAATATAATTGATGCATTTTCAACTAAAGTGATATGACCTAATGATAACCTACCATATTGCTCCTTCGCTAGTTAGGTATATCAGCTATCGAAGAGCTCTACAAGTTCAATGAAACATAAATCTACTCAACAATCCTTCGTGTTTCAACCACTCATTTTGGAGTTTTGAGCCACTAATTCTGACTTGTTTAGCAATCATATTTTTTAGACAAATTATTACAAATCAACTTACATGATGTATTATTCAACCTTTTATCCTTTCCAGGGAGCTAAAGGATTTTTTGGTTGTTAGCTTCCCTAATCTAATTCTCTATCTTAATCCATTATGAAGTTTGTGCACAATGCACAAGCATAGTATCATCCTTCATCTCATTATCTTGTTCTAATTTATTTCTCCATATCTTTGCCTCTCTCTTCTTGTGATAAATAGGTGGTTTCACAAAACCACTCTTGCAAAATCTTAATTTATGCCCAAAGTTTTTTCACTTGTAGCAAACAACATTATATTCTAGAGCCAAACCATTTCTCCTTACTTTAGATCTACAATCAACAACCCTATGACTGAAATTATTGCATTGATAGCAGTAATCATAAAAGGAATGAGAGATCATAGCATCATATCTTGGAGACACAAATAAATTCTTATTCATGTAATAATTTTTGCTTGCCTTAGTTCTAAAATAAATAGCCTTATGACCAAACTTATTGCAAGAGTAACACGTGTTATCTAATAGATTTGCACCCTGCTGAATTTAGAATTTAGCAATCTATTGACACATGGGAGCATTCTCAGGTTGTGGGTGACCTACTGTGAGAATGAACCTTTGGAAAATGTTGGATTGCTTTGGTGTCACCTAATCTAATCTATTGAACTTGCATAGAAAAGGGGTATAAGGAGATAACATAAACTGAAAAACTACTCGTATGGTGATGCACCTAATTGAAAAGGATTATGAAAATCAGAATTTTTTGCACTAGCTATAATGACAAAAATTACACTTGCACAACGTGTTACTATAGACTTTCACATAAGTGCTTCACAAATAGGTCTTTGTGCTCAGACTCCTAGGAGGAAAAATAACTTCACTTCCAAAATCCATTTACACCCTTTGACACAATTTGCAACCTGCATTAGCATACTTTTTGCATAAAGGTTCTAAAACCTGAGACAAAGTTATAAGGAAATAAACATCACCTCACAAATAACTTGATCAATCAGCTGGTTGAACACAATAATGCAAAAGACACAAGTAGGAAAAATCTTCAAGTCAATAATATCCAAAGCCTTCACCGTATTTCATATCAAATATCTGAGTTACAAAAGCATGCCAAAACTCTGTCAAGAGGACTCCAAAAGTCACTAACTCAGAAAATTGCATATCAGAAACTAACTACAATGAGTCACATAAGTGACTATCCACTTCCCAAGTGGTTCCACCAAAAATAGTTATGGAAATCAGTTGGGTCAAATGCAATAGAAAAACCTAAAATCTAGCATGTAAATCCACTCCAAGAAGGCTCCAATGTGTTTGAAAAGGTCAATTTTGACCAAGTCTATCATAAAGGCATAAGAAACTAACTCCAAACTTGGTCAAAAATGCCTAAATTCCGTCCAAATGTCTTTCAACTTCTCTAACAATTCCTATATGCTTGCAAAAGCATAAAATCCTAACTAGGTTGTTCAAAGCATGACTCCCTCATTTTTTTCATTTAAAAGAATAATTTAAGTAAGTTCTTTATAGTCACAACACTTAATCAAATTGATTTACATTTGTATTGAATGCAAAATAATGTGAGATCGACTATATGGGGAAAATACAAGCCTAAGTCTTAGTGAAGAAACTCATTATTCCCCAAGGCCTTCATTAGTTTGATGAAATATTTTTAAAATAGCGATAAATCACTTTAAATGGTCAACATAGTGATTAGGGAAATGAAACCCTAAAGACAAAACTCGAGGCAAAGCAATACCTCATATTTCATTTTTGCATTCTCACACTTTGGAAACTCTTGGCCATCGACTTAAGGGTTTCGAGGATCTTCAATGGCGGATTCTGGAACAATAGAGGATTCTCCAACTTCATATTCAGACAGTGACCTCACAAATAGGCTCGAAATAATCCTTTTGTAAGTATTTTTTGGTTACTTAATCATTTATGAAGATATGAAGGCTCGAACCCGAGTTCTTATTGTGGAAAAATGAATGTTCATTGTGGTTATTTTGTGCTCTTTTGAGTAGACTTCATTTCCATTCTTTTTAATGGTTGCAACCATACCTCATTCTCATTCATTTGTTGTACAAACTCGAGCCATTATAAATAACAATTGATTAATGTATTTTATTTCTTTTGTGTATTTCATTTCCCATGGTTGTGACTCCTAAATCAGTAAGTGTTTGTTCTTTTACATTTCTCCCAGAAATAAATGGAGGAAAACCCTATCTCCAGGAACGGCTTCATATTTCTTTCTCTTTCTAGACTTGCATTCTTGCAAATTCGAAAGCTCTGAAAATAGATTCAAGGTTTTGCATTTCCACACTTGCAGGTTCTAGAAGCATTTTTGTTATTACAACCCTAGTTCTCGGGCTTTCAAAATTTGGCATGAATTTACATTGTCTCCTCATAACCCTTGGTGACTAGATTACTTCACCACTATCACACTGAGATTCTTAATTACATACTCGTGTCTCAAATGAGTGCTCTTTTATTGATTATAAGATCTTTCTCCCATAACCACTATAAGCTATTTTAGGACTACCCAAGATTTCTACCTTTTCATGGTTCCTTCCCCTCTCCATGACTCTCTCTAAAAAAAATTCCTTGTTGTCCTTCATAAGACTATTATGACTGTCTTTTATATCTTCACTTAACTATGACTATCTTATCAGAGTTTTTATGAATCTTTCTCATTAGTCACATTGTCGCCCTCCTACTTCCATCCTTGAATTTTTCCCTTGTGATAACTAAAGGAGTGCCCTATATCTTGTGGTCATGTTTCTTTGTTCATCTCATAGTGTTTGCATTTCATAGATGGCTATGACTACCTTCAGCTTCAGGTCTACAGCCTATGAGCTTCATGATGACTGAACTTCACATGCTTATATGAGACTTAAAACACAGTGGGATTGTCATTCTCTCTTGTATAGTCATCAATGCATGGTTGTGATACCTATTTTTAGCATAAATGTCACCATTATCCTTTGTTATGACATAATTGCATCTTCAAAAACTCTATTTTCCTTAAGACAACAACCCCATAGATTAACCTCTATTATCCTCATAATAGAAATGCACTATGTTTTCTAAGCTCACTATCCATTATGCATCATCCACCATAAATTTCTCCAGAAACAAAACCTCCTACTACTGTTATACCCCTCACATAAGCTTGATGAGGTTTAATTTGACTTCTGCCACATGTTCAATCTCCCATCTATGTTCTTGTATTGACTATTCCTTACCACTTTATCATGCAATTTTGACTGTCCTTAAAGGCAATGATGACTACTTCATTTGATTATCACCAAGTCATGCATCATAGAGCTACTGTACATTGACCTTGGACCTTGGACCTTGTTGCCTTGTTCAAAAGGCATATGCATTTTCATTTATTAGCTACAACTCATTGTCACATGTGGCTTTACCATCTTAGTCACTTATCATACATCTTACTATAGTTGATTTCTCTATCAAAAAATAGATAAAATTCGTATGTTAATTTATTATGAATACATCAACTAACACTCCTTCTCTTGAAATGCCACAACTCTACCCTCTATAACTTTGAAGGTTGTTTTCATACATTAATTCATGACACTTGGATATTAAACACTCTGCATTTTTCTTTTTAAAGCATTGTCAACAATAGGTCTGTACATTTTGTCTAGAAGACCATATGCTATGCAAAGTAATATTACCTTTAATAACTTGTTCTAGTCCATCATAAATTGATCCCTACATGAGCTAGAAAAGGATATATGACCTTCACTTGATCATAAACTCATTGTTGCAATAATCCTCATGAACTATCATACATTTCCTCATGACTGCCAGTATTTCCGATCTTCAACCTGCAGTATGATGCTCACTGATATATCATTGAAATGATGTATGGATTATTATGACTATGATTTTCCTTCACATATTGAACAAGTATTTATCATTCATGGCAGTGACCTTCATCGACTCATTATCATAGGTGATGGATACTTGTTAGATTTGGTTAACATGATATTTTATTTCATTCTCATCCCTCTTTAAAATAGAGGGCAAGCATGTTGAGATCAACCCTTGTGGGAGCCACATTTTATCCCACATGCTAAAATTTGATAAAACAAAATAGCAACATTAATTTTCCCCTATATCTGCACATAAAGCAACCAAGTTAGAAAAATATGTGCATATGATAGAGATGTTTGATATTCCTGTTGTTTCTTAACGTCTTCATGATGCTAGTTGTTTTAGTTTATTTGAGGATAATATTGTATGTTTATAGAGGTATGTGCATGTATGGAATAAAGACCTTTCGTTGCTCTAACATAACCTTCTCTCTCATATGCGAGCAATTAGGAGTGGCAAGGAAACGACATTTGGATGCAAGATAAGCAAAAGAATGAATAAGATGTTGGACAACTCAACTAGAACCAGTCATTCAGGAAATGACTAGTCTCTCTTCCTTATATGTGCATTCATTTGTGTTAATATCTATAAATGTATAATATTTTCTTTTATTTGCATTAAAGCAGTTAGTCTCATGGCTTGTGTGAGACCTTACACATTTAAATTGTTAATAAAGATTACCTTTTTCTAAAAAAAATTGTATACATAAGCATAAATGTAGTTCAGTAATGTAATCTTTTGAATTTCCTTTTTTTATGCATAAATGAAATATAGCAGCATTAAAATGAACCCTATTTTTCATTTGAAAAGTTTAAGAGCTCTACTTGATTGAGCTAATAGTCAAATCAAGTAACAACACTAACCATAAAAGGATTGAGACAACTTGGGAGTAGCAGCTTGTTTAGAAGGAGATCTCTTGAATCCCTTCTTCAAAATACTAACCTTTATGAGGTCATCATCCAAATCCTGCTTCTTATCTTTAGTCTTCTCAGAGTCTTCAGTATAGGCCTCTTCCTTTTTCATTTCAAACATGCCTTCAAGTATATCTTTTTTTGAGTTCTGACCTTTTTTAAATCCATGAACACCCTTATTCTTTAGATGTATTTGAATATAGATTATCTCATCAAGGATGTTGGTGCTTTTCTTGATTTTTAGGTATTTATCTATTTGGTCCTTTGCTTTCTCCAATTCTTTCCTTAGAGAGATAATTTATTCTTCAAGTTTGGAGCATTCAACTGGTTTTTCTTTGAGCTTATTATTTAGACAATATGTAACCCTTTTACCTTCTTCAACTTGAACTTTCAAATTGATAATTACTTCTTTTGATTCCTTGAGTGTGTTCTTAAATTCTTCATTTTCTTTCCTTGTTGCATCCAAATCTTCTAGTGAAAAAATGAGTTATCCTTCAAAATCAACTTCATAATCTTCTTCATTAAAGGTTGTCATATCTTTATCATCTTTCAGAGGATTCTTATCATTAAACAATACTTCAGTTCTCATGTGTTCCACTCCAAGATCTACCTCGGATGTTAGACTGTATCAAGGAACTTAGCTTTGATACCAATTTTTAAACACATGAAAGCACTAAGATGGGGGGTGAATCAATACTTAATCAAATTATTCTATTCTAATAGAAATTAATCAAGTGTAAACATTTAAAACATGATAAGAAAAATAACACATAAGCACACAACCATAACACTAGATTTATGTGGAAAATCCTAGAAGGGAAAAACCACGGTGAGCAAGTTGCTTGGATCTACTATCCAAATCTAGCCTCACAAATGAAATGGGGATTTATAAAAAAAATTATGGGCTACAAACCAAAGGAAGTTGAAACTCCTCAAGTGTTGCAACACTTACAACCAAAAATGAGGCTACAACCTCTATACAAAGATGCTTATCTAATTTAGATATTTATTTCATAAAATAGACTGCATCAACTTTATGCTAACCTTTCCAAACTTTGCAATACTATCTTAATTTTGCACAACCACTCTACCAAGCTCTGTATCATCAAAATATCATTAGATACCTCTATTTTTTCATCATAGCTATCTCCACTATCTCTGCAGTAACATCATTGCTAAGCTACCATGCCTGAAGTGATCTTTTCCATATTTCATTATCAGAACAACTTCTACAGTTATTTTATTTGCACATCATTTTTTTAACACATATCACCTCACCCTATTTCAATATTCTTGATCTTACATTTATATCCTGCATAAGCTTCAAAAAAATTCTCCTTTGTCGACCATGATGAAGCATGTAACATGAAACGTGCAACAGTCACAACAAGTCAACTCCCAAGACATCTGTAGTAAGTAGAAATAAAATTTGGTTCAAACCAAGAGATAATCAAGATATATTTTACCTTAGCACACATCTTCATAATGGCACACAATTCCAAACACTTGGTGCAATCATCTCAACATACCAAGTCAACCCAACAAACACTTAAACACCCAAAATATCAATTCTAGACCAATTGTGGTACTGGAGAAGAGAAAATATCAATTTGCAGTTCTCACAGAGAACACTACGAGTCCTAAACATGCTTCTCATAACCTATTTACTCAGTTTCAAGAAATTACTTGCTAGCACAATTTATTAAATCACCAATTGACCAACCTTCCAAATTGTCGAAACATAGACAACACACTATCACTTACAGAACCATCTACGGTGAACCATACCACATGAAATTTTAACTAAGCAAACACATTATCTATATGAACATAAATCCAAAACCACAAAGCCAAATAAGATAATTTGGTGAAGTGTGGTGACTTTTTGTCCTACCTTAAGCAACCATTCACATGAACTTGATTTGTTCTTATTCTGCTAACTCTTGAAAACTTTGTGTTAACACTTATGCATTGAAACTTGGAACATACATACCTTGTAGCTATATTGAACTATCCTCCAAACCAAAAGGCCGCACCTTCATCTACGGAGAAATACGAAGCATTTAAATGAGCTTCTATAGTATGATTATTTGTCTTTGATAGTTTGAAGACATGCACTTTTCTTCATATCCCATGAAAAGTCTTTCATCAAAAAATATATGTAAAAATACATGTCAATCAAGTCATTTTGGAAACTAACACCAATCCATGAACTTTAGAAGATAAGTTACAACTACATATAGATAATATTGATCCAACATTGCATCCCTTCATCACAACTCTTCATTAAAGACAACACATTAGTGCTTTTACAATAGTAACATAAGTTGACATCAATGACAACACATTAGCAACAGAAAGGGGTGATGAATGATGATGATGGGAAATGATGAATTTAGAAGAATGTGTTAGATATTTTTAGGTGTCTATATTTTTCCCCTCTTTGAGACAATGTACCCTGTTGCATTTTTTCAAAGACATGTTGCTGATATGAAAAAAATTGGTGATAAGACGACCCACAATGCCCCAGTGGATAAAGGGATTATGGTTGGATGGTAGGTTTCCCCCTCAAGAGATTAGCTAGAAAAATTAATTTTTATGTCGGGCTAATGATAGGTAAATGAGATAGGTTTAGTGAAGATGAGGATGAAATTGGGTTATTTTGGCAAAGAAACGGATTAAGAAAGGTAGGGTATGATGAAAATGGAGAAGATTGAGGTTAGAGGTGAAATTTTAGATTTTTTGGATGAAGATTAGTTATTATGGAAGAATAAATGACATAGAATGTAGGATGATGAAGAATGCATGAATTTTGTTGATCAAATATCAAATAGTGAAATTTATGAGTAGGTTAATGTGGTGGATGAGAAATATGGGATGGACAAGTGATAATGGGATGGAAAAATTATTATTTTTTGCTTTTGTTTGTGCTAAAAAAATGTAAAGAGCAATCCTTATTTTGATATAGAAATTAGATACTATGAACCAAGGTATGAAGAACCAAGGTGGCATCGTATCTACTGATGGACTTTGACTCTACAAACAAATAGGAGTATCCTTATTCATACTAGACATATGGAAACCTTGTTTGAATGTGTGAGAGAATAAATCTCAAAGCAAGGTAGGCCTATACACAAAAGGTATGAAGAACATAATATACAATGGTTGTTTGTTATGCCTGAAGCTACCTTGACACACATAAGGAAAGTATTCACCATAGTCATATTATAATATTTTTCCACAAACACAACATACAAAAGCAATGACTATGCCCCATTCCATGCTTTGCTAGACATACCAAGATATTGAAATATCAAGGTGGCTTAGAGTAAGATTTATAGAAGGAGACAAAAGATAAATCAAAAGAAAAGACTAACTGACGAAAAATATCACAACCATCATATATCTTGCCAAATAGGTTGTAGTTGTTATCCTATATTATGCCTATTGTAGGAACAATATATTTTTTAAGGTAGTGATTTGGATGTTGATTTAAATGATTTAGGGAATTGATATGTGGGTAGTGGGTTGTTTTGGCAATAATCTTAGCTTGAATTTTTTTATGAATGTTCTAGGTTTCAATTATTGCATCATATTTTCTTTTACTCACTTTTTCAAAGGTGGGCATGATGATAGGTTTATTATGGATGATAATTTTATTGTGAATATGCAAGTTATGTTGATTTTTTTTTGTTGATATTTTTTGGAATATGTTAATGTTTTGGGAATTTTGTTGGAGTATTTGCGGTTGTTCTTTGAACTTTTGGGGATATTTGAATGTTTTTGGATTTTTAAAATATCTATTGTTTTTGGATTTCTATGAATATTTGAGGTTGTTTTTGAGTTTTTTAGAATATCTATTATTTTTTGGATTTTTTAGAATATGTGATTTTTTTGGATTTTTGGAAGGTATCTATATCACTAAGTGAGATAGAAGGAATATATCAAGATTTATTCCAAATAAGATTGTAATTACATGTCCCTAGTGTTTAGCAATGTATGGGACCACTATGAGTGGATGAATGGACTAGTGTGATGGATGAATATGTGAAGGATGGGGAGGATAGGCCTTATGCAAATAGATCTAGGATGAGGGATTTTACTTCCAAGGAATATCCCATAATAGGATAACATGTTTTTCCCAAGCTAATTATTTGGATAGCGCTATGTAGGTGATGGTATGACATGGGATAGAATATGGTCAAAGGAAATGGCCATGTCAATATTTTTCCAAAGGCATGTTTTAAAGTATATGCCCCTAGTCTTTGTCAAGATCAAGGTGGATAGGGAAGATGGATGAAAATGGAATGAATTGGATGGATAGTGGTGTTAGGATAAAATATTAGGTTGTAATATGAGATAAGATGCTCCCAACTAGAGTGGTATACAAAGATAATTGATTTTACACATGACACCCATGAATGGGTTTTTGTCATGGTACTTGCCCAAAGTACCATAAGAATGAATTTCACTAGAGGATAGTTTTTTTCTTTACTTTTTTCCTTTTTTTAAAATTATTTTTTCCATTTTTGAATGGTCATCAACTATGTGCGACCACTTGGTGGTGTTGATGTAGATGTTATTTCTGCAATGTACCAATAATATATTTCCTTTAGGATTTTATTTTCTAAGATAAGGGCACTTGTATATAGCCCATGGATGTTATTGTGATCCCTATTGACACTAAGGTTGGCCTTAGCTAAATATACACATCATGATAAAGTTTCATTAGAGTCCTTATGACAAATTTTTGCTTCCAAGACACGATGAATGTGGGATTAAAGATTTTTTATTTTAGGCAAGATGTTGGATTTTGATGAGGGATATCAAATGTGGATGAATTATTTGGTAGTTTGGATGGATTTTTTATTTTCCAAACTTGTGATACTGCACAATGGAATGTGGATGTGATATTTTAAGTGAGTTTGGGACCAATGATTTTATACACTTTGTGTGTTGGTATTGAATACTTCTTTGAAATAGGTGGACACTTGTGATAGATGGAAGGCCTTTTGGATGTGGTTCCATAATTTCATTGACTATTGGATTTGGATTTTGATTGGATGCTTTACTGGTGCAATCACGACAGGAGGGTCCTCAGAGAGAACTATCTGGACTGTGCAGCAAGAGTTACACAACAAAAGCAACACAAAATATGGAGGTAAATGCAGATTAAAACATTCTTATTATCAAATATTTCAATTACATACAGTCGGCCACATCCGGGCTTACAGATTCGGCTCTTAGGCCTGATATAACATGCTCAAAATACAATATTCCTATATGCTCCTTAATACGAGCTGAAATCTTACATATTGAATCTCCAATATACTTAATTATCTTTCTAATGATCAGTTACAATGATTTACATCACATCCAACGGTCTAGGATCATCCGCATTGGCCAAAGATCATTACAATATCTGATAAACAAAATGTAACGTGCATGAAATAGGTCAGCCTTCAATATGAATTTCTCATCGGCGAGAGCATATAATGAAGTGTGGACCTAAAATTAAGGTCGGGGACACTCCATTGAACAATTTGAATCACACCTCAAGGATCTGCAAGTTACGAGAAAGATCCACAAGAGATCAAACTAGCCGTTAGGCTTGAAACTATTCTGATGTCGGCTCAAGAAATTGTCACTTAATCCGAAAGTGATAACTTGCCAAAAAAAGATCCAATCGTGTTGAAATCTTGGATTATGGAAAATGAACATTTCCATGATGAAAACATAGATCAATAGGGTCTAGTTAGCAAATATGAAGATATACTGAATCAACCAACCCGAACTGAACAAGAACAAAACTGAATGAAAATATTTTTGGTTGATGCAGGATTGCAAAGAACCAAGGATCATCCTACATCAAACATCTGGGGTTATTTGAAAAGTGAGTCCCTCACTTTTCTAGGGCTAAAGGAAAACCAATAAATTCTACCTCAGCCTAAGAAATTCAAGAAGAATCCTCCATTGGTATGCCTTTCCACTTCACAAGATATTATTTGTATTGTCTTCCATGCATTGTCCTCCCATCTCTGATATCCAAAATCTCTTCTATCTCATTTGGTTGTTGTTTAGGAAACTATTTTTCCAATTTTACTTTATCTGCTTCATTGAATTTTGCTTCATGGTATTGATGTAGATCTACAATGTTGAATATAGGTGATATACTCATGCCATCCGATAACTCTACTTCATATGAATTTCCTAAATCAAATTTCTTCAAAATCTTACAGGGTCCAAAGTTCCTCATTTTGAGCTTATTGTATGTGCCAACTAGGAATATTTCCTTCCTCAAATACACCATCACTTCATCTCCAAATTCAAACTACTTATGTCCCCTCTTTTCATCTACTTTCTCCTTATAATTTTGGTTCATATCTTCCAATTGTTGCTTTACTTGAGTATGCACTTTCTTCATATGCTCTGTGAATTCCTCTACTTCTGCACTCCTTTTATCTTCCTTGCTGATGTATCGCAATTTTGATATACCTCTAGGATGAACTCCAGTAATAATCTCAAAAGGTGTCTTTCTAGTACTCTTATTCACTAAATTATTGTAAGCGAACTTTGCTTGTGCAAGGACTAAATCCCAACTTCCAATCTTTTCCCCAACCAAACATCTCAGCAAATTCCCCAAACTCCTATTTACTACCTTTGTCTGTCCATCAGTCTGTGGCTGAAAAGTAGAACCAAACTTTAAAATCTATCTTTAACTTCTTCCAAAGTGTCCTCCAAAAGTAACCAACAAACTTTGTATCTCTATCTGAAACAATACTCCTAGGTAATCCATGCAATCTGACTACTTCCTTGAAAAACAGGTCTGCTACATGTACTGCATCTATTTTCTTCTTACAAGGTACGAAATGTGCCATTTTGGAAAATCTATCCACCACAACAAATATGGAATCATTACCTCTCTATGTCTTCGGCAAACCAAGTATGAAATACATGCTAATATCCTCCCAAGGTCTCTCTAGAACTATCAAAGGTTTATACAATCCAATATTCTGACTACTCCCTTTTGCAGCTTGACAAACTTTGCAACTCTCCACAAATTTCCTAACATCCTTATGAATCTATGGCAAAAAGTAATTCTCACTTACCAATGCTACAATCTTATCAATTCCAAAGTGTCTTACCAATCCTCCACTATGTTTTTATTTCACCAAACTGTCCCTCATTGAACTCTGGGGTATACACAACGGATTCCCTCTGAACAACATATCCTCCTTAATGAAATCCAACCACTGACTCCTACCCTCCAAAATTGGTTTGTTACAAGCTCTCCAAGGTTCTGCAAAATTCAGGTTTTCCTCATACAATTTCTTCAATTCATCAAAGCCTAAAGTCTCCACTCTCATTTTTTGCAATAAATTCCTTCTCCTACTCAAAGCATCAACAACCCTATTTGACTTTCCACTCCAATGTTTCAAAACAAAAGTATAACTCTGTAATAATTCCACCCATCTCATGTGTCTCTAATTCAACTTACCTTGACTGTTCAAATATTGTAAGGCCTAATGATCTGTATACAACACAAACTCTTTAGACAACAAGTAATGTCTCCACTTCTTCAAGGCTTAAACTATAGCATAAAATTCATGTCCATACACTGAATACCTTCTCCTAGCATCATTCAATTTCTCACTGAAATAAGCTATTGGTCTTCCTTCTTGACTTAATACTGCTCCAATTTCATTTCCACTTGCATCACAGTCTACCTGAAATACCTTATTAAATTTTGGTAAAGCCAACACAAGTCACTCAATCACTTTTTGTTTCAACAACTCAAAACTTCGATCTGATCCAGATGTCCACCTAAAATCCTTCTTATCTCCCCTCATTGTTTTAGTCATAGGACTACAAATAGAATTGAAATTCTTAATGAACTTTCGGTAGAAACCATCCAATCCATGAAATGATCTTACATCTCCAATGCTTTCTGGTGTAGGCCATTAAACAATTTCTCTTACCTTCTCAGTATCCATCTCCAATCCATTCGCATATATCACAAATCCCAGATATACCAATTATTTCTTCATGAAACTACACTTCTTAATGTTTATCAGCAACTGCTCTTCTCTCAACCTCTACAAAACTTGTCTTATATGCAACAAATGTTCTCTAGTCTTACTGAAAATCAAGATGTCATCCAAATAGACAATCACAAACTTACCCAAGAATTTCTTCAATTCCTCATTCATCAACCTCATGAAAGTACTCAATGCATTTGTTAGTCCAAAAGGCATCACCAACCACTCATACAATCCTTCATTTGTCTTGAGTGTTGTCTTCCACTCATCCCCTTCTCTAATTCTAATCTAATGATATCCACTCTTTAAATCTATCTTTGTAAATTATTTAGCTCCACTCAAACAATCCATAATGTCATCCATCTGGGGCAAGGTAAATATATACTTCACTGTGATTTTGTTTATGGCTTTAGAGTTTGTACACATCCTCCATTCTCCATCCTTCTTAGGTGGTAACATAGCAGGTACTGTACAAGGACATAAGCTTTCTCTAATCAAACCCTTCCTCAACATCTCTTGTACTTATCTATTCAATTCTTTATTTTTTGTTGGTGTCATCCGGTGTGCTACTTTATTAGGCAAAATAGCTCCAGGAATCAGATCCATGTAATGACTAATACTCCTCATAGGTGGTAATCCATCAGGTACATTATCTGAAATGATAGCTTCATATTCTACCAGCAACTCCTTTATCTCCTCTGGTTGTTCTCCTAAATGCTTCAAGTCTTCAACCTTCTTAGGAACTAAGGCATAGCACATGTTCTCATGTCTCAGTCCATCCAGGAATCTCCTTCCATCAACCAAACGAATTCTAGTATTCATACAAACCTCAACTTTAGGAACATCCTCCAATGGTAACAAAGTCTGCTTCATCCCATTTGCAAAAATGGTATATATGTTCATCTTTCCATCATGAATAGCCTATCTATCATATTGCCAAGGCCTTCCTAACAAAATATGGCATACATCCATAGGCATGATATCACACAAAACTTCATCATGATAATTTCCTATCTTCAATTTCACTGAACATTGTTCACTTACCAGTATCTTATGCTCATCTTGAATCCATACTATCTGATAGGGTTTCGGGTGTTTCAATATTTCCACCTTCAATTTGGTCACCATTTCTTCAAAAACTAGGTTCTTAGAGCTTCCACTGTCAATAATCACTCTGCAACATTTACCAACTACCTTGCATCTGGTTTGGAAAAAAATATTTCTTTGCAATGGTTCATGCTCTATCTCACTTTGACACAATACTCTTATGTTCACCAGCACTTCTCCCTCTTTCGGTTTATTAGATGATCCGACATGATCCTCCTCAAAAAAGGTTGTTCTTCTACTGTTCTCTGTCCTTTTTCTTGTCTCTCCCTAATTACATTCAAATGATTTATGTCCTCCACCACACTTAAAACAAGTCCCCCTTAATACTATTTTCTCTTGTCCTCTATTACCTTTTCTATAACCTTCATTCTGATAACCACCATATTCTCCTCTTTGATAAGAGTTTCCATCATCTCCATAATACGGATTATCATTCTTACTAACTTCCTTATCTTTATTATGATCTACAAAATATCCTCTTCCTCCTCCAGTAAAAATTCTTCCTCTCTAAAATATTCCACCTCTTCGTTTGTCTCTACTCATGTCTTTTACTCAGCTTCTCTTCTGCTTTTAGGGCACATTGATATGCCTCCTCCACACTCATGAACTTGATCAAACTAATCTCATCCTGTATAGATGACCTCAAACCATTCACATATCTGGAAACTTGCTCAGTATCATCCTCTGAATGTTTGGATCTGATATTCAACTTGTAGAACTCCTCAGTATACTCTTTCACACTTGACTCCTTCTGCTTCAAATTCTGCAACTTTCATAATAAACTGATCTGATAGTCTATAGGCATAAAATTTGTCTTTAATTTATTTACCATCTGATCCCATGATTTTATCTTCTCCTTTCCTCTTCTTTTCCTATCTGTCTGCAAATGTTCCCACCAAAGGGATGCATGTCCTTTCAACTTTGTACAAGAAAATTTCACCTTCTTGTCTTCAGTGGTACCTTCAAAATCAAAATACTTCTCCATCTCCATTATCCAATCAAGGAATTCATCTGAATCCAACTTGCCATTATAATCCGGTGGATTGAAATATGGTTTAGTATTTACTCTGGTTAGGGCTCTTATGAACCTCTCTTCTCCCTGATCCAAGCCAAGTTGATTTTATCTTTCCCCTTCTTCCTGTTCTTCCACCTCTTCATCACTCACATCATCAACTGGTCGACCTCTCCTCTGGGTCATTTCGACTACTTCTAATTTGGCAGCAATTCCTCTCAACATCTCCATTATAGTTGGGTTTACATTTCCACGCGCTCCATTTCCTCTAGTGTTTCTTCTTCCTTCCATCTTTACACAAGTCCTTTGCAACTACAGGTCAGATCCTCAGTCCACCACCCCACAACAAATCTTTAACAAGACTTCGCAAACTCTGACGATCTCTCATAGAATGAATCTCGCTCTAATACCAATCTGGTATAGTCACGACAGGAGGGTCCTTAGAGAGAACTATATGGACCATGTAGCAAGAGTTACACAATGAAAGCGACATAGAATATGGAGGCAAATGCAAATTAAAACATTCTTATTATAAGAAATTTCAATTACATATAGTTGGCCACATCCGGGCTTACAGATTCGGCTCAAAGGCCTAATATAACATGCTCAAAATACAATATTCCTATATGCTCCTTAATGTGAGCTGAAATATTACATATCGAATCTCCAATCTAATTAATTCTCTTTCTAATGATCAATTACAATGATTTATATCACATCCACGGGTCTAGGATCATCTGCATCAGCTAAAGATCATTACAATCTCTGATGAATAAAATGTAATGTGCATGAAATAGGTCGGCCTTCAATTTGAATTTATCCTCGGTGGGTGCATATGATGAAGTGTGGACCTAAAATTAAGGTTGGGGACACTCCACAGAACAATTTGAATCAGACCTCAAGGATCCGCAAGTTACGGGAAATATCCACAAGAGATCAAACTAGTTGTTAGGCTTGAAACTATTCCGGTGTTGGCTCAAGAAATTGACACTTAATCTAAAAGTGATAACTTGCTGAAAAAAGATCCAATCATGCTAAAATCTTGGATTATGGAAAATGAACATGTCCACGATGAAAACATAGATCCATAGGGTCTGGTGAGAAAATACGAAGATATACCAAATCGGCCAACTCAAACTGAACAAGAAAAAAACTGAATGAAAATATTTTTGGTTGATGTAGGATTGCAAAACACCAAGGATTCTCCTACATCATTTACATGATCCAATTTGCTTTGGGATTCATTTCAACTTTATTTTTCCACTTTAACTTTTAGATTTATTAGCTTCAAAAACATGAATTCAATATTTTATTTATAATGATTTTTATTTTGTTGGTCTCAATTAGTGGGTTGAAGGATTTGGGAATGAAGGTGTATGATGTGCATGGGAAGATTTTTTGAGACAACCATATTGTAAGGACTATTTATGGCCCCTATTTTGATATTTGTATTAGATAATGTTTCCCTTGATATCAAGGAGGTACCACTAACATCATTAGGTTTCTTAATCGATGATAACCAAGACCTTGATATTTAGGGTTGTCAAAATATTATACTAGCTCTAGAATACCTTGTTCATATAGGCCTAATCATTTTCCTTGATACTAAATCTATCAATAAATTTTGTTTGAAATAATAAATGTGTTATGTTGAAAACAAGATACTAACTCTTCTTTGTTTTGTTGGGAATCATCAATGGTGGTTATATTCTCTTCCATAAGAAAATTTTCTTTGACAAAATTGAGTGATCCAAGTTGAAAGAATATAGGTGATTTATTTATATTCATGCTTTTTGCTTCATCATTTTGTGATATATGGATTGAATCCATAGTATATTAAACCCTCTTCATGGTCATTTTATGGAATACCATCATTGAGTAGAACAAACTCATCTATAGCTTCATCATTTTCAAATATGTCAAGAGATAAAGACTCTTGTTTTGGATGAACAAGGGGGAGGTCATCTATGTGTCCAAGGGAAGCAAGTATCTCATTTACAAAAGTGGAAGTTATTGGAATATGGATGGGGTCAAATTTAAAATTGGGATCATGGATGGTATGGAAAGGGATGATGGGATAACTATGGAATTCTAGAGAGATAGAATCTTGATCAATGATAGGACGAGTTTGGAGGATTTTGGTAACTTGATCTTGATTCATTTCATAGCTTTCTTCTTTATTGTTTGGATTTTATTCTTGACATAGATCTAATTCTAATAATGGGGTATGAATAAGAGACTCTTGGATGGACTCAATTTTTTGGTATGAAAATAATGGATTTTGAATAGGTATTGATGGAGTAGGCATGATAAGTGATGGAGGTAATGATAACTTATTTAGCCTAGGATTTCTTGATCATAGATTGGACTTGTATAAAATTTTGGATTACCTTGGAGTTCATGATTAGCTATCATGGATATTCCTTGGATAAAATCCTAAAAGGTGTCATTATTGGATGCGTTTCTTGATGTGGATGGTGTGGATTGATGTTTCAAAGGTTTCAGGGATGATGGAATGGAAGGAGAGATGGGGGCCTTTTGTGGGAAAGCTTCTTCAATATGACCTAATATGGAATCAAATAAGGTAGATATGTTATGGTTGTGACTATTTTTAATGTAATTATTTTGGGAAGAGCAATTGCTAGACATAGATGGATGATTTTGATCATGCTTGGTAAAAGTGTCTTGAAATATACCCAATTTCTCATTATGTGAGCTATGGATATTGTTTATGTAATTATTTTTGGATGGATTTTTGGGATGATCATCAACAATGATGCCACCTTGGTTAATAAAATCTTGAATGAGATTTTTTCAGTTTCATACGATTTGATGTTTTATGACCCCTTATCCTATGGTATCCACAATAATCATTGTCATTGTACCAAGATGATTTAAATTGGGGTTCATTTTATTTCCTTAGCTTTGGTAGCTTTATGAGGTTTTTTTGGATTAGTTTGTTCAAGAATATCTCAATTGGCTCCCTTAAGGGAGTGTACTTTTTTCTAGTTGTGTTGTTTGGTCTTGGTAGTTCCTTTGGGGGATTCACATTTTGATTTTTTGGTGGGGTTGTATGTTTTGTATAAAATTTATGTCCACAACACCATCATTTGTAGCTTTTTTTGTTCATATCCCATAGGCAAGGTTTGTCATTAGAGTTTGACATATGATCTTTGTTGTCCTTATATATTTTAACAAGTCCCTTAACAATAAGAGCCTTCTCAATGGTGATACATTTTTATATAATTTTTTCAAAGGTGTTGGCATATTGTACAGCTAAGTGAAAGCCAATTTCGATGTCAAAATTTTGGTTAAGTGAAAGCCAATTTTGATGTTAAGATTTTGAACAAAGATATTCATGAGTTTTTTTTCAAGAATAGGCCATTTGAATTTTTAATCCATGTTTCTCACACATTGCAGGAATGAAGTGAATTTCTCTCCCATTCTTTGTTGTGTGTTACATAAATCAATCATGCTAAATTTGTGTTTTATGTTGTAAGAGAAGTGACCAATAAAATTTTTAGTGATTTTGTGGAATGTTTTAATACCATGTGGTAGATGGGAGAACCGTTCTATTACTTGTCCTCCTATAATTTGAGAAAAGAGGTGCATTAGGTATGTGTAATTGTAGTAAAACTCTAGGCATGCTATGTAAAATTCTCATATATGGTCTCGTGGATCTCCTCTTCCCTTGTATTTGTCAAATTTAGGCATTTCAAAGTTATGAGGGAAGAGTATCGCAGAAATTTTTCTATCAAATGGGTACATGGACAAATATATTTAAGAGTGTAGATTTTCTTTGTTTTTCCTAATTCCATGTGGTAATATTTTGGTGTAAGATTTGAATTTTCAATGCCAAGTCATAATTTGGGTTGTTTTGTAGTTGGTTAGATGGAGCATATGTTTGATGTTGAGGAATAGATAAAGAATGATATGACATATTTTAGTTTTGGGCAATGTTTTGAGGGATGTTATATGAGTTGTATGATTTTTTTAGTGTTGGATAATTCTTTGTTGTTGAGGTATGTTTTGTGTTTGAGGAATGTTATATGAGTTATATGAGGGGCTTTGATTTTGTGGTATGGATTAATCTTGTGAATGAGTTTTTGTTGTGGAATGAATTATTGTTGGGGGTTGTTATTATACAAATAGATTTGAGTTTGAGCAATGTGTGTTTGTGTAGGGATAGTGAATGGAATGGATTGAGATTGTTTTTGTGGAATGAATTTTTGTTGAGGGATGTTTGTGTTTGTGGATGTGTTAGATATGAAGGCTTGTGAAAAATGTGGTATATTGGAAGTTTTGGGCATGTTGGATGTAGAAGTTTGTTTTGAAATGATAAGTGATGGAATTTGTGAAATTGGAGGTTGGTATGAATTATTAGGATTGTACATGTGCTCATTGTCATGTTTGATGCTTGTGTAGCATATACAATGTTGAGAGGCACATAAGATGTGGTGGATTGGTCTGTGAAAGTACTTTTTGTGTATTTTGTCATGTTTTATGGTGATGCTTGAGGAATATTTATGTTATGGGGTATAGATGAAGAAATTGGTGGATTTGTGATATGTGTGTTTGGTTGGTTGGTTATGTGTGGTGATGCATGAGGAATTTTTGTGTTTGGTGGATTTTGGATGTGTGATTGTTTGATTGGTTATGTTTAGGTTTTGATAAAGCAAATTTATGTATTGTCTAGAAAATGGTATCGATTTTGTGTCATAAGATGGTATAGATGGTTGACTAAGTATGTTTGGCATTGAAATTTGTGAGATAGCTTCATTAATAGATTAAAAAATAGGTACATTCTCATTTGATGGAATATTAAATGACACATGATGGTTTCTTCCCTAAGTGTAGAAATGTTGCAATCCAAAGGTAGCTTAGCATCCCTTTTTGCAAGTCTAAGAACATATGTGTTGGAGTTTTAAGCAATGAGGGCATCAAGTGCTCTAGCTAAGGAGGGATCTTTTTGCATTTCTAAAATAATTTATTCATTCATTTTCTCAAATTCCATAGATCCATTTGTGATATGTCTTCTATGATAATTGGTGGATATTGAGGTTGTGGTTGTGGAGTTTGGTATTCATTTGGAGTGAACAAATGACAAGGCATTCCAAACTATAGTTTAGTAACCCTCATGGTTGTTGTGATGTTTGAGCTACTAAGATTACACTACATGAGTTTCATGTGTTGTGACCTTGTAATAGGTATGCAATTTTAATTACCTTATGAAATATGGATGTAAGTGAAGATTCGTAATGTGATATGAATGAGTATTTTTTCAAGATAGACTATGAGAGATATGGTGGGTAGATTTGGACAAAAATTGATATTGATATTGTTTGATTGATGGAAGATAAAAACCTTTAAAAGTCAAATTTAACCTAGATCACTAATTGGATAAATGCTAATGATATTTTTTTCTTGTACAAGACTAATGAGTCCAAGAAAAAGGATGATGATGAGCTCACAAAATTAGAAGTAGTCAAGACTACTAAGCTAATTCATTCATAAATTTTGATGCTAATCCAACTATATACTTGAGAAGGTTGAATTCCAAGAAAAATGATAAAGTAGAGATAAGATAGGAGATATAGATGAGATTATGATTGATATTATTTGTTGGTGGGTTGATTTTTGATGTTGTTGATGATGAATTTGTTTGTCCAAAGCTAAGATATGTAACCCTCAAAATACAAGAAGAAATGGTATGAAATTTGGTTTGTTGTCGATGATGAATGTTGGTTACAGTTTTGTTGTACTATAGGTCCCATATCTTAGGTCTATATGCTCAGTAATTCTAGAAACTAGAAGTTGGAGTATTTAAAAAAAAAAATTACACAGTCAAATGCGTCGCTATAGGTTTCAAATCCATCACTTTGGGTTTAAAATATGTCAATATATGTATCAGATGTGGAAAAATAATATTATATGTGTCACTATGTATTTCAAAGGTGTCACTATACTATTAGATGTGTCAATACATGAAAAAGTAGGTTTCAAATTGACAAAAATGATTTTAGAAAGTTTCAAATCAGATGCAACAAAGTAATATCAAATGCATCAATCTAAAAATCATATGCACTATTGTGTGTGTCAGATGTGGCTTAGTACAATTATATGTGATAAAGGATAATTAGATGTGCTTTTGTAACAATAAATGCATCACAGTAGCTATCAAATGCATAATTTTGTGTGTAACTAAAATTTTATAAGTGTTGACTAATTTTGACAAGTTTGTTGGACTAATTTTGACTTGTTTTGATTGGAAAGAGATACAAAATATTAGAGAATAGTAGCAAATTGAATCTAAGGTAATGGTATGATTGGTACTCATGGTTCTTCACAATAAAATCACACCAAGAAGTTCATCCTACCTAGTATAAAAGGTGTAGTGCACTAGTGTGCGCCCAATCATAAAATACCATAGGATTGTGCATGTATACTCCACTCTCAAGAGGGAATAGCTAGGTCTCTAGTGGCACAAGGTTTCACCTTTCTCCTTTCCTTGTAGGATTTTACACCTCCAAAGAAATTATCTCTCTTGAGGATGGTACATATTGAGTAACTCTAGGCATGATATTGTCCCTTGCACCACAACTAGATTAATAGTCACCAATCTTAGGTCTCTAAATAATAAGGTTTGTAGTGGTTTCAATAATAGTGAGCCTATCTAAAATTCTTGAGACAAGGGGGTTATCCCCTCTTCTCCTCACCAAAAGTGTCTCAACAGACTAAGGGTCTTGCGGCTTGGCTTGAATGATGATGGTCATACCGAGAGGTACAACTTTCATTATTTCCCCTTTCTATACCACATCGGTAAACGTGGTTGAGGTCTCCCTTGAAGTGATGAAATCCCCAAGTGGGCCTCATACTAAAATTAAAAAATAAGATACTAGCATTTTTTATTCTCAGGCTCGAACAAAGTGCAAGAGAACAACATACTTTACTAGTACTCCTTGGGAGTACTTGAAATGTGTAAACTAAGAGTTATTTTGATCTCTAGACTCGTACGAAGCACACACAGAGAGAATACACACTATAATTTCACCAAACATGGCATAGAATTCATTAATTACTCCAAAGGAAGTGTGAACTATGCTAGAAATCAAAGCAATTGAATTTTTTTTCCTACATCAAATACATCAATAGTCTGGTTTACCAGTCTTCTCCCAATGTTTTCCATGTTGCAAAGATGCGTTAGTTCCAAAATATTAAGCAAGTGTTAGGGTTAGAAAATCAAAATTACTAAATCAAATGTGTCACTATAATTTTCAAAAGCATCACTATAAAATATCAAAATTGTTGATATACCTTCAATTGCATCAATTTACCTGTCAGATGTCTCACTATGAATTCCAAATGTGTCATTGTAAATCTTAGATGTGTCACTCCATAGTCAAATGCAACCCTAAAAATCAAAGTGTCAATCCCCCAAATCAAATACGATATTTTTTCAAAGGTGTCACTTTACTAATTTCAAATGCATCACTCGACATTCAATTGTGTGACTATAGTATCAAATGTGTTACTTTGTAGAAAATTATAATTATTGACAAAGAAACACAAAACGTTAGATGAAAGCCTATAACATAAAATGTGTCGTTGTAACCTTAATTGTGTTGTTTTGCATATCAAATGTGTCGAGTTGGGCTCAATTGTGCCACTATAACCTATAACCTACAAACTTCAAGAAACTTAATTGAAACATTAAATCAAGGACGTGGGTCCCACCAAGTGTGCCAAAATGTGAATAGGTAAAAATGATTCTAATCAACTAAATTCAAATAATAGGAAAATTGTTGCAATATTTAAGAAACCCAATTCAAATGATAAAAAGTACCTAATCTCAATAGAGTGTGTGCACATCAAAATGAAATCAAATAACGTAAATGAAGCTAATCTAATCTACTTTATCTCCACCAAAATTTTCCTAGCTCTACTCCATTGTAATGCATAAAATTATGCTATTATGATGATACTTGGATTGCTCATAAAACCTTAGCATAATCTTGTTAAGCAAAAGAATGATGAAAAATAAGTATAGTTTGGTTGTCGATTCGAGGAGAGATTAAATTATCAAAATATGGGTGATTTATAGCTTTCAGGATATCGGATCAACAATGTGAGATGTGAAATGAGATCGATGGATGAATATTGATGAGAGATTAGGAGGAATGTGCATGAGTTTGCATGCAGAGATGAAGTGGAGTGAGTGAGAGTGAAATAGGGTTCAAGTTCAATCAACTCACTATATTTAGCAAGGATCACTAAAGTTAGATTGGTCTCTAAATTTAGGATTTGGAAGAATAAAGACAAGATATTATTAGGAAATAAATAATATGATTTTATTTATTTTTAGAGGAATGTACAAACTAAATAAATTAAATAATTTATTTAATTTTATAAGAATAATTATTTAATTATGGGAGATGAGAGGAATGCATGATGTGTAATTAAATAATTTTTTTAAATATCTAATTTTGTGGATAGAGGAATAATGCAAAAATTAACTAAATAATTAAATTATTCAATTATGGAGATGGAAGAATAGTTGGAAATTAATTAAATAATGTAGGGTAAAAAAAGGGATCCTAGATCGAACAACTAGATTAACTAGGATCAACTCTTTCTTTGTCTCCACATTCAAACAAAAACCAACTAGGATTTTGTGGTTGGTTAGCTACCACAAGGGAGAGCCAATCTACTAGGGTTTTGTTCTTTTGTGTTGCAAAGAGAATAAATTTAGTGTATTTTAATAAGCCTATTTCACATAAACCCTAAATTTAAAAATGTAATTTATCACACAAAACAAACTAAAAACTGATGAAACAATTACATATCTGAGAAAGGGTGATAGAGAGGAACCTACACTTAGAAATTGAGCCTAAATTTTATGGTCAAGGGTGAGGGTGCCCTTGACTAGAGATGTTACTTTTTAGGGTCTTCAAACTTCAGATGGTAGGTTGCAGATTGCTTTGTGTTTTCCTATAGCTTTATGTTGACGAGTCTTTTGGATCTGACTTGCACACATGAAAAGAGGGGGAAAGGTTGTGATGTATAGGGGATTTCCTAAGTCAAACCCTATTTTTGTGTTTCCACCTCCATGAACAACAAATGATGATGATAAAGAGAGTGTGCCTTAGATCTGGTAGAAGCCAAATAAACAATAATTGATTGCAATGAAAAATGAAAATGGATAATGTTACTTAGGTATGAAATCCATGTCAAAGTGATGTCTGCCCCATAAGTTGCTACGAAAGGTTGTTTGATGAATGATTGAATTTCTTGAATAGCTACAAGAGGTTAGTCCACTTGTAAACACAAGATATTGTTGTATGTAGAGGATAATTCATTTATATCTTCAAGAAATTGCATAGTTGATCATGATAGTGCCTTGTTCATAATGTATTTCCTCATGTTCAAATGAGAATAAAACTTTTTTATATATGCATTCCAATTGATCTTTTTTATTATAGGCTAACCTAGGATCCTTTTTAAATCTCCAAGGACCGACATCAAAATATTAAAATTTGAAATAGGTCGCCTTTAGGTCAAGGGCACCCTCACCCCTAACTAGGTGTTTTTGGCCCAAATTTGTCAAGATGTTGGGGATTTTAATTTAGTCTAGCCCTAAAATGAATAAATTATTAATATAATTAATTCCATAGGTAAAATAGGGTTTCCATGTGGTGTGAAGTTGTCAAGGGTAGAAATTTTACAACACTGCATTTAGCCCCCACTTTAGTGCGAGTATGATCTTATGTTCATGCTCACACTAAAGGAATAGAGAAGATATACTTTTTATCAAAACATTGAAGAGATCGGATCACACCAATTTGAGGGGTGTGCTATCCCCCAACTTGGGATCCCATTAATCCACAATGTTAAGAAAAACATGAATCAAATATATTGCACATAAGATAAGGAAAAATTCAATCATATATAAGTCATACAATGAGCAATCAATGGAGTACACATAAAAGCATACACCAAGCAAACACATAGAATACATGAAGCAAACATGTAGAATACACGAGGTAAACAAGGAATACATTAAGGAAACATGATACAAACCTAAAGCAAACATAACTTGCACATGAAACATAGAACAACAAATGTTAGTATACAAAAACTAAATATCTAACTCAACAAGGTAAGGAAACCTTGGTATGTAAGGTTGTCTCAATTACCAAGCATCATCAATCAAATGCACAATATACACATCTAAAATTATAAACAATGATAAATAGATCTATTGGATAGCAAGTTGTGTTATGTTGGGTGCCATATAAATTTGATAAATGGTAGGTCCCATTAGGCTGTCAAGTTGTGTTATACTGTTTTACTCATGAAACACATGGATCTGCTAGCTCGCAAGTTGCATTATGCTAGGTGTCCATATAAAAATGCTCAATTTCACAAGCCAACGAGCTCCATTGTGTTAGGTCTATGGACTATTTGGCAATCACACTTTAAGGAGTGCATAAATGTTTAACATCATGGGGGATGGTTTAATGTCTTGGGGGATGAAAAAATGCTTAGCATCACAAGGGATTAATAAATGCTTAACGTCATAGGGGATGAATTGATAACAATGCCTCGGGGGGAGTTATAAGCAACACCACCACCAAGGGGGTATGTCAATAGGTCAAAGCTCACAAGATGCCAATGAAAATTGATAAGGTGATATGCCCTCCTTAAATTTTTAGCATACTTGTTATATTGATATTTTAAGGAAAATAAAGGGGGAAGATAGGATCCTCAAGAAGGAGGCACAAGTTATCCTTTCCACCCAAGTGTATAGGCAATAAAAACCATGCTAGAGACTATTGCGTTGCTACCATAGATTAGATATGGTTGCACATAAGATTGTACCACGATGAATTGTAATGAGAAATACACACGAAGCTATAAATACATAACTTGAGGAGCAACACAAATAGAGGAGAGTTTATCATTTAGAATGGATAGGTGCATAAACACATGGAAGAGTGATAGCACCAAAATTGAGAAATTGTATTTTATTGCTCAAGGCTTGATATTCATTGGTGGAATGACCATGTTCTCGATGATATAAACACAAAAAAATTATTTTCTTTATTTTTTTGTGAAATTTCTTAAATGTTGAAGGAGAAATACTAATCAAGTGGGCTTTGAGAAGCCTTGAAAAAATATTCTCTTTCTCAGATAGAGATAAGGAGTAGGAGACAACCCTTTCTCTTATGAAGAAATTTTTTCTAACTTACCACAAGAGTCATAAATATAATATATGATGGAGGATGTGATGTAGACGAAGGAGAAGATTGGAAACCTAAACCCCTTTTAGCAAGGTATGGTTTAGACTTCACATGATCCTTAACTCTTTGTTCCATGTTTTCATTTATCCAATTTTAGAAAGAATTTTAAATTCAAGCCCATAATATTTTTCTAACTCAGATGGGGGAGGAGAAATCTTGTTCAAATGATTATGAGAAGAATTAATTCTTTTGGAAGACTGCTAACCCTTTTTGGGTGTTAAAATGTTGGGATTAGGAGGATCTTTATTAGATATTATCAACACATGAAGGATGAAAGATAAATATCCCCATCACCATCATGGCATGATGATGTTTGTGTATTTTTTGATATAAAATCAAGATTGTGCAAATAAAATAAAAGAATCTTTAGGTTTAGATTGTGATATTTTGCACCCTCCCGTAAAGGAAGGTGTAAAATCTAAAGAACCCCAATCATCACCAAAATATGTACTTAATGGTGGATCATTTTTATTTTTTGAAGGAGTTGTGGTTTTGATATTAGATTGTGTTGATGCTACTAAAACAACCTTCAGGCTCTTTATGCTTTGATGGTGAGATTTTATACTCCCCAATGAAATTAGGTGTAAAATGTAATGAACCTCAATCATCACCAAAGAGCACATTCATAGTATCACTATTATTAGAAGGTAATGGTTCAAATTTTGAAGATGGAATCAAAGTACTAAGAGAGTTGGAAATTTTATGTTTAGTCCTACCTTAATGATTAATGTAATTGTACCCAACGATTTCCTACCAACATTAGCAAAGCCACAAATAGAAAGATTATCAAGTTTTGTGAGAGAGTTATCCACATCGATCTTATGTAAAAGGTCAATACTACAAACATTAAGACTTTATCCACTATCAATTAGAGTGCACCTAATTTTGTAATTGTTAATGATGACAACAATCATAAGAGCATCATTTTGGTTTAGGATGCCCAAAGGAGGTAATTCATGTTGAGGGAATGTAATATCCAAGTTTGTTGTCTTCTTACTATCTAACAAGGTTGATATGTCATTTAGTTTGATAGAATGTGGTATAACAATTTTCTACAAAGCCTCTTGGAGCATACTATGGTACGTAGGTGAATTTTGAATTAATTCCCAAAGAGAGATCTTAGCTAGAGTATTATGAAGTTGCTCAACAAGATCATACTATTTTCCATGTTGAGGAGGACGAGGTACGGGCGGAGATATAGTTGAGGTTCAATGGAATGGAGGTTTGCATTTGTTTTGGTTTTTTTTTTATTTCGAGTGTTATATGTGTGAGCAGTTGCATGATAATTTTGTTTTTGTGACACATTTTGGTGTATATAGTTGTTTTGAGTGAGTTGTTTTGTAAAGTTTAGGATATGACCAAGAGGTTTATACTGGTTTGAAGAAGATCCCATAATGAGAGAAGGTGTATCTTGAGGTTGAGTAACATGATAAGGAAGATATATGACTAGCTTTAGTTCAAGACATCTCTTAAGATGGGTGAAGGGACATCTTGAGAAGATACAAAGTTTAGTCAAGAAACATTGTTTGGTTTCTGTCCCCAATGGAGAACCAAGTAGGTTGGTTTGGAACAAAGTGTGTTAAATGATTTATTTTCCAAAGGAAATATAAAACATTTTTAAATTGAAATGAAATGACTCAAATCTAAATCCCTAAACGAGGAGAATCGGATATGAAATTATGAAATTAAATTCAAAATATTTTGTAATTTTGATCTAATTGAATTCACCGAGGTGTTTAATGAACAAAAAGTGCAAATGCTTAATTTTGAAAATGAAACAAATACAAATCCATAAAAAGATATTCAAATAACCTAGGTTTTAATCATTTTTTAGACTTTATGCTATGTAAATCATAAAATTGCAAGTGTAAGAAATGTTTGGTTCACCAAAATGTAGAGTTAAAAAAGGGATCCTAGATCTAACAACTAGATTAACTAGGCTAAACTCTTTCTTTGTCTACAAATTCAAACACAAACCAACTAGGACTTTGTGATTGGCTAGCTACCACAAGGAAGAGCCAATCTACTAGGGTTTAGTTCTTTTTTGTTGCAAAGAGGAGAAATTTAATGTGTATTTTAATAAGGTTATTTGACATAAACTCTAGATCTGAAGAATGTAATTTATCGCATAGAAAAAATTGAAAACTGATGGAACAGTTATAGATTTGAGAAAGGATGGTAAAAAGGATCCCGCACCTAGAATTTGAGTGTGAATTTGAGGGTCAAGGGCGAGGGTAACCTTGACCAAAGATGTTGCTTTTTAGGGTCTAAAAACTTTGGATGATAGGTTATATTCTACTCTCTTTTTTAGCTTTCTCTTGATGAATCTTCCAGATCTGGCCTACACACATGAAAAGAGGGGGAAAGCTTATGTTGTATAGGGGTTTGCCTAAGTCAACCCCATTTTTGTGTTTCCACCTCCATGAACAACAAATGAGGATGATAAAGAGAGTGTGCCCTAGGTCGATCAGAGGCCAAATATATAATAATTGAGAGTAATGACAAATGAAAATGGATAATGTTTCCTTACACCTGAGTTGGCTTAATGGTGGAGAACTTGTACTCTTGAAAGAGAGGTCACAAGTTCAAATCCTATAGGGGGTAAGGTATGTACACCTCGTATTGTGGAGAACGAGTTAGGTGCCTCCATCATATTGGGAGTACAAGGAGTCCCATATACTCTAGCCATCTGTAGACTCAAAAATAGACCGCCTGGTATCGTGGACTATAAAAGGACATTTCATTTCCTTACATATGGAATCTCTATCAAAGTGATGTCCACACTATAAGTTCCCACCAAAGGCTGTTTGATGTATGATTGAATTGCTTGAATACCTGTAAGAGGTTAGTCCACAAAACACAATACATTGTTGTAACTAGCATGTAAGGATAATTCATATATCTTCATGAAAGTGCATAATTGATCATGATAGTGTCTTGTTCATAATGTCTTTCTTCATGTTCAAATGAGAAGAAAAATTATTTATATGTGCATCCCAATTGATTTGTTTTTATTATAGAAAAATCTCCAAGGACTGACACCAAATTTGTCGAGATGTCAAGGATTTTAATATATTTTCTTAATCTAGCCCCAAATTGAATAAATTATTAATATAATTAAGTCCATAGGAAAAATAGGGTGTCTATGTAGTATGAAATTATCAAGGGTAACAGTTTTACGATGCTACAAATAATTAAAAAATTATTTAATTAAAGAGGATGAGGAAAAATGATTAATTAATTAAATAATTAAAAATGATTTAATTATACCGATAAAAAAAAATATTTAATTAAAGGTGATGAAGGAAAATGATTAAAAAATTAAAAAATATTTAATTAATGTGAGAAATGGGTTAGTTTAATCAAATAATTAAAAATTATTTAATTAATAGTGAGGAAAGGGGTGATGAGTGATGATGACGGGAAATAATGAATTTAAAAGAATGTGTTAGAAATTTTTTAGCTGTCTACAGTAATTGATCAAGTTGATTACATTGTTTAGCCTTAACCTTTTTGTAATTCAAACATTATTATATTGATATGTACATATCCATTTTTTTCTTAGGCAAAAAAAAAAAGTATTTTAATTGAAAGATTAAGTTTTAAGAAAATCATGGGTGACTTAATACAGGTATTTCATGAGAACCTTATAAAATTTGTAACTTGATGCTAAGAAAATTAGGAATGCATAACCTTCCTTTATAATTTACATAATCACATTACTTTTAAACATAAAGGATTCAAGTCAATCTTTTAGATGTGTGTTTAGAGATTTATTTTGTAATCCTTCATAACAGGATTGTAAATAACTATCAAAAGGTAATTTTTTTAAGAATTTAAGGTTCTATTATATTACCTTATATGAGACATTTTATGCTATATTCACAAAAGAAGCTAGGTAGAATAGAATCACACCCTAAACTAAAAGCTAGGAAAAACCTAAAACATCAACAATATTAACAAGTTTTTAAATGTGGATTAACCATAAACTAAGCAGCAAGAGCAATAAACCTAGAAGTTAGTGGATCATTGTTAACAACATTGTCAATTTCTACTTCTAGTAGGCATCATCTATACATGGATTATCATTTCTAACAAGAGAAATTGCCAGTGTGAGTCTCAAAAATCAATCATTCAATCTACTAGAATCACCCTAACCATCAGGTTGTGAAGAAGCAAAGGATTGGTGAGAGTGTTGGAACCATCCCCTAAGATCAACATGTTGGTAAATGATAAACATGAGAGCTATGAGAAGGTTGATAACTATAGTTGCATCTATTGGGGAATGCCCCGATGTGAAGGGAAAGTTGGTGGGACCCAATCAAGTATGCAAAGAGTCTTACCATAAAGGTAATTTAGATTTAATATCATTTTCAAATTGAATTCTTTCGAGAGTTAAAGCATTTATGTACACAATCATTTTCTACTTAAAGCATCAATTACAAGATTTTATTTGTCTAGAACATATTGAATTATAAAATCATATTCTATCAATAATTTCATCCACTTTTTTTCCTCATATTTAAATGCGGATGATTAATGAAATGTTATAAACTTTGATGATAAGGTTTTATGATATATTTTTTTTCAATAAATAATGTTCTCGAGAATTTAAAGCATGAATAATACAGTGTAATTATATTCTATGAATATGATATTTTCTCTTTGATTATAGTTTTATAGATGCATAACAAACCACTTGATTTTATTTCATCAATACATCACCTAGATTCCTATACCAAAAGCATTAGTAACAACTATGGATGGTTTGGTAAATTGAGAATGCATTTAAGACCAGTGCATTCATTAATTAAGAATTTAGATTATTAAATACATTTGACCACATTTAATGGTTTAGTGAAATGTTCTCTCCTATTCCTAAATTAAATTTCATTAGATTTCTACTTTCTATCATTGGTGCTTGTAATTTACAAGTAGATCAAATGGATCTTAACACTTCTTCTTTTTAATGAAAATTTAGAAGAGGAAATTTATATAAAATAGTCTAATATTTTTTTTTGGTTAAAGGGGAAGGAAATTCTAGTTTGTAATGTCTATATTTTGATGTCTTGAGTTGTTTATTATTAGCATAATATTTTTTACTACATGTATTTGGGATTCATAGGTCATGCTAGTGTATGTTGCTTTGAGTGGTTGTGGATGTTTCAACTTCATCATTTTTATTAATAGTTATTATTATGATTATTGATTGTGTTTGGTTGGTGTGTTTGACAAATGAGTTATTGTATGTTTTTTATGACATGTGTTTAGACCACTTTCATGTTTAGTGATAGTGTTCCTTTGCAATTTAATTATTGGTATTTCTTGCATTGAGATTCATGTATGGAATGTGACATGATCCTCGTGAGGACTTGATGTATTTATCTTGTGTTGTTTGTATTGAATGTGTGAGAACCCTTATGCACACATGTCATATTTGACATCAGGATTATGTTGTATATTTTGTGATGCATAATGTCATGCTTTCTATGATTGGATTATCATAGTGTTTTATTCCATTTCCATATATATATGGATTTTATTATTATTGTGTTGGCATTTTAGATGATTGTCAGTTATCACTTTTTCATAATTGGATAATGTGCATTGATATTAAGTTATTCTAGACATGATGATTATTTGATGTATGTGACATTGTACCATGTTGAATGATTGTGCATTGCTTTAGCATTTTGTATGGTGTAGATATGCTTGATGTGTAACTTAAGTGTGCAAGTACAAGGTTATTTCACCACCTGAGTATGCAAGTTTGAATTATTTCCTCAACATTAGTTTTATTGAAAAGATGTCACTTTAGGTTAGTGTATTTGGTAACCTCTATTACAATCAATTTGAGTGTGAGATGGGTCTTGATTACTCTATTTGAGTCTAGATCTAAATCAGTGGAGATTTGTCAATCCATGGGTTGTGGAAAAATCATAAATACATTTACAGTTGTGATTTCCAAAACTTATTAAGAAAATAACTTGCAACAACTTATCAACCGACCTCTTCTTAATTAAGACAAGACCATAACTTGCTACCCAATAGTTATTATTCTGATACCTAAAAATCAACGACAAAATGTGACAACCATTTACTTTTTTTATATTGAAACAAAACAGATAGCTGAAAAAATACATAACCTGACCATCATTATAAAGAAGTTGTTAGATGACTGAGAGAGACAATCATTTACTATGTATTTGGGATGCATAGGTCATGCTAGTGTATGTTGCTTTGAGTGGTTGTGGATGTTTCAACTTCGCCATTTTTATTAACAGTTGTTATTATGATTATTGACTATGCTTGGTCGGTGTGTTTGTCAAATGAGCTATTGAATGTTTTTTATTAGTGATGGTGTTCCTTTGCAATTCAATTATTGGTATTGCTTGCATTGAGATACATGTATGGAATGTGACATGATCCTTGTGAGGACGATGTATTTATCATGTGTTGTTTGTATTGAATGTGTGAAAACCCTTATTCACACATGTCGTATTTGGTGTCAAGATTATGTTGTATATTTTGTGATGCGTAATGTTATGCTTTCTATGATTGGATTATCATAGTATTTTATTCTATTGACATATGGATGTTATTATTATTGTGTTGGCATTCTAGATGATTGTCAACTATCACTTTTTCATAATTGGATAATGTGCATTGATATTGAGTTATTCTAGACATGATGATTATTTTATGTATGTGATATTGTACCATGTTGAATGATTGTGCATTGCTTTAGCTTTTTGTATGGTGTAGATATGCTTGATGTGTAACTTAAGTGTGCAAGTACAAAGTATGCAAGTTTGAATTATTTCCTCAACATTAGTTATATCAAAGATGTCACTTTAGGTTAGTATGTTTAGTAACCTCTATTGCACTCAATTTGAGTGTGAAATGGGTCATATTTACTCAATTCAAGTCTAGATCTAAATCAGAGGAGATTCACGAATCCATGGGTTGTGGATAAACCATAAATACATTACTATAGTTGTGATTTTCAAACTTATTAAGAAAATAACTTACAACAACTTAACAACCAACCTCTTCTTAATTAAAACGAGACCATAACTTGCTACCCAATAGTTATTATTCTAATACCTAAAAATCAACGCAAAATGTGACAACCATTTACTTTTTTTATATATTGAAATAAAACAGATTACAAAGAATAGGAGCTACCAACAGATAGCTGAAAAAATACATAACCTGACCATCAGCATAAAGAAGCTGTTAGACGACTGAGAGAGACAATCATTTACTTGATTTCTCTACACCTAATGATGTTGTTTCAGAGGAATTTTTCAAAAAAAAAAAAAAAATCTCAAAATTCTCTAAGGATGAATCAATCATTTGTTTTATTGTTCAAACAGTTCCCTGTTCACAAAAATATTTCTGGAAGAAAACTGTGTCTTTTTTTCATTAATGAAGAAATTATGAGTCATTTGAAGCAATTCTGATGAACAAGTTTGACAATGAATGAATGAATGATTTTAATTACATCCACGAGACCCGTCGGTCCAAGAGATGAAAGAGGAAAACCGCCGGTCTATGCCAGTCATGTCGATTCCACAAAGATGAAATTCATACCGACGTCAGTAGTGATTGCAAAAGACAAAAAGATAAGAGACAAAAGAGGTGGATATCCAGAAAAGTAATGAACAGGCCGAGAGTCACAGGAGTTAGAGATGAAGTAGGTGGGCTGCAGTAGCACGAGACCATCCGCCTGAGCTTTAACAGAGGGCGTAAGTCACCCTCTTAATGATCTTATCGTCATCCTCATGGAACAGGTCACCGCCTATAGCGGCGCGTGCAGGCTGGTGTGGACCCGCTCGAAGAAGAATACAGTGAATGAGAGATGGGTGCACGTGGAAGGTTGGGATTGATCTTAGAGCTCGGCTGATTGACTGGTTCTCAAAAATGACGCCATGACAAAGCAGCAGAGAGCCACGGAGAAGTTGTGAGGGATTCGTACACTGACAAGGGGGCAAGGCGTCTCAAATGGATTGAGGTCTGGAAAGTGATGGCCTATAGACTGGGCTTTTTGGGGACCTTTTGTACCGTAATTTACAGGGCTGAGTTCGTATTGGAGGATAAAAAATTCAGGTAGAGTTAATGAAATTACAGGTAGAGCATTCAAGAAAGAGAAATGTTGATTATTTTATCATTTTAATGAAATGAAATGAAAGTTTTTAATGTCATATAGTTTATAAAATTGGATAAGAAATAAAAATTGAATTTAAAAGTTAATTCTTTTTGTAAGAAATAAAAGTGGCATCCACATCTTTTGTACCGTAATTTACAAGTCAATGATGAAAAAGATATTACTGGGTTCGTACTTGTAGATAAAAAATTCAGAAAGAGTTGAATTCGGACTCATAGATAAAAGAAATTATAGGTAGAGCATTCAAGAAATGTTGATTTTGTATTGTTTTAAGTAAATGAAATGAAATTTTTTAATGACAACGTAGTTTATAATATTGGGCAAGAAATAAAAATTGAATCCAAGAGTTAATGTGTTCGACACGAAATAAAAATTGCACCCAACAACTCTTGACACCTACTTCTCACTGTCCCATAAGAAATATATAATTTTAATAGATATAAAAGTAGTTGTCTGATTAAAAATGCATGACATTTACAACAATTGATAAGCGTCTAAAATAGATAAATATAAACAAATATTTGAACTGAATTTCATGTGAAAGTTGACACTCTAAGGCTATGTAGAAGAGTGGTTATGGAGCTCACTATGGTAAATGATAAGTTTGTAATCAGGCCGTTAATGGTCAAGGAGAATAATATTGGATCAAACAATGTCATGTATATTTAGGGGAGAGGACCACTAGTTGAGCACCCTAACTTCACACTTCTCAAAATACAGTTTTGTGTGTTAAGTATGTTAAACAACTCCAATGAAACTTTCTTGTGAGGAGTTGTTATCATTATTTGTTTATTTTTCAATTAATTTCAATGTTTCTTCTAAATTATAAATTTAAACTTAGCACATATTTGTATCAAAGGAGAACAAACAATGCATAGACCATTCTACCAAATACATTTCAACATCATCATTAATTGAAAGCTTTTTTCTATAATCCATTTGTACCTCCCTTCAAATAATACATAGACCATTCTACCAAATACATTTTAATCCATCATCATTATTAAAAACTTTTTTCTATAATCCATTATTACCCCCCTTCTTTGTTAATAGTTTAGAATGCCACTCTAGAATGAGCTCTCCCTATGGGAAAACTATACATCCATTAATCATTTGAATTTATATATCAAAACCATTTAACAAACATTTCAATCACTCAAAATTTATTTGTCTTATCTAAGTATTAGATAGTTGGTTTATAATACCTGCCTAATATTTAATTTGTTAATATTTATTAATATATAAAATCACTTTCAAGGTTTTTATATTAGATTTGTCATATAGGTTAGATATACATGTCGAAAATGATATCTTTTGACATCTTTTAGGTAGATATATTTATCAATATATGTTAGCTTACTTTTTGGTGGAAAAATTACATTAGATCTATGAAAGTCAGATTTCATGTGTCACTTAGAAAATTAGGTTGCACCAACTATCAACATTTTCTCAACCTATATTAAGTTTACAAGCTCAAGTAGTTGTGGACTAGGATCTATATTGTTCAATGTTGAAAATCAATATTGTCATCTATTTCAATAGAACCTTTAGGTGCTTGAGAAATCTTTATTCCAAAATAAATTTCTTGCTGACTATAATAAATTTCTTGATCTTAAACATATTGAAGAGGTACTTATACAATATTCAAGCCTCTTCCAACATTTATGTTGTAAATAAATGTACTTTTTCTTTCAATTTATGATTCTCATATTGGTCTTTGTCTTTTAAGTTGCTATGTATGTAAAAAAATTAAAATTTATATAAATATAAAAGTGATGGTTTGTAGAGTGGGTTTCTTTTGGGACCTTTTGAGCTATAATTTACAAAGAATTTTTGTAGGTCAATATTGAAAAAGGTAATATTGAATTCATATTTATAGATAAAAAAATTCAAGTAGAGCATTTAAGAGATAAAAATATTAATTTTACATTGCATTAATGAAATGAAATAAAAAATAATAATAATGGTAAGGTATTTAAAAATAAAAGTAAAAAATAAAGTCAAATAAGAGAGTTAAACTAGTCATTATGAAACAAAATTCATACCTAAGAACCCTTGATGCCTATTTATGACTGTTGCTTAAGAAATATGTAATTCTAATTAATATAAAATTTGTTAATAGACTAAAAATGCATGGAATTTATACAAATTGAATAGAGAATTTTTTTGTATTAATAATAGATTGATCACAGAGTACAACGTATTTACAACTTGTTATAGCATAGGATCAGTCATATAGCAACTTAGAGTTTCATACTTCCTATATCAACATAATATAATACAAAAATCATGCAACTATGCATGAGTCGGAATATACACATTACAAAAAGGATAGAAACAACATTTGTAGACAACAACTATCTTTCATTCCCCTAGTTCATACTCTCACTGCACTCATCCATTGAACCCCATTTAACAAGGGTATTGATGGCATCTAGTTCCTCATTTGAAAAAACCTCTTCTAACTCATAGTTTGATTTTATGAACAGTTTTGGACCTCTTTCTTCTTTGGTATTCTTCCCAGCCTTTATCTGCTCTTTGAATTCTTCCTTTAAAGCCTCTAGCACTTGCATAAACACTACCAAGTTGGGTTGTCGTTGTTGCTAGGAGTGTCCATACATGATTTCCTTCTAATGGATGAGCACCACCCCATCTTTAAGCAACTTTAGGAACTTGCTCTATGCTAATTCCATGGTAGCTACAACCTGCAATGCAACAATGAAGAATATGAGTCTTTTAGTTGACTCAGTAAGTACCCTCTAAACCCCATTGTATTCAAGTCCTCATTTCTTACCTTCCATATGCACCAAATAATTTCAATCAGTAAAAACCAAAACAAATGCATTTCTTTACTCAAATTTCTGTCAAATCCCATAAGAATCTCTTTCCAATTAACTTTACCATTTACCCCTCAAATATCTTTCCCGTTACAAAATAAATACCAGATTTCATTAGCATGGAAACACTCAAAAAAATATGATTAATAGTTTCAGGCACCCATACAAATATTACAAATATTAATATCGGTATTTCTCAATTTGTAAGGAATCTTTTGCAACAGTACAAGCCATATAAAACAAGTCTTTTAGTATCAATCCCATTATGCCACAAGAAATAGAAAGCCTTTTGCCAGTCTTTGCTCCCAAGGTCAGTCCTCCAAACCTTGTTTAGATACTCAATGGTGGTGCAGGAATTAAGAATTTCCTTATAAATAAGCTTAGTTTGACCTCCTACATAGGGAGAGTACCCTTCCACAAGACATCAATCGGCTTATTCTTCCAATTTTTCCATTCTAAGATTAGGAATCCAATTTTTCCAAGCTTCCTTAATGAAAGAGTAGGTTCTAAAGTTAGAAAGGGGTAACCCATAGTCATCTTTCAACTGATCCCAACCAATCAGTAACCCATCTTTTATAATGTTACTGAATGTTTTAATGCCAACCTGGTTCCATTTTTTAGTAGAGCAGCCTTGCAACAAGGCCAATGGTTTCCCATTATGCTCTAAATTCCACCAGATGGATCTTTCTGGGTGAATCGGATTTTTGTTAGGATCAGTTAAGAGAGGATAAGTGAAGTTATCCCTAATTGACTCCCAAGCTCTCTAAATATTTCTGAAAGTCAGTGAACTTGCAGGCAATATTGGGTACTTGGTGATGAGAAGATCGATAAGTACCAATGCTTCACCTCTATGAGCATCACCTAGATGCAATGAGTGCTAAGTGGACCATTCATTATCATGAGAGATGGGTTCTTGTGAACCACTACTCATGAATCATGGGTCAATGAGTTTGACTCGAAAACTACACGATTGAATCCTGATAGCAATATCATAATGATGAGAAGATCACTGAAAGGTGGTGCCTTCCATGATTTTTCCAGGTCATCAATGGCAGATGGCCAGTACCAGGTATCAAGATCTAAGCTTTAGATGTTGCACAAATGATTCTATAGTGAAAGATGCTCGAAAATATGCTTCACGATAGAGGGGAATTTCAAAAGTTGAAAAATACAAAGAAAAACTAATTCTAGAATGTTGGAAGCTTCACAGATCTAGCACGTGCAAGAATAGACACAGATCATGCATGCACAATGGCAAATGTAGTCAACACATCAAAAATGGTGACAATGTGGTCAACAAACACGTAAATGGCTAGTGTTGGTGTTGTACACGAACGACAAGTGCAATCGGCAGATGGTGATCGTAGTCAACACAGTTGACGACATGATAAACGTGAAGTTCAAGAGGAATCAAAATCATCAAAAAATGAATAACTGTAGAGCCAAATGTACCCCTGCTGGCCAAGGGTACCCATGAATTCAAGGGGCCAACTCTAGTTCTTAAGAATTGCGAAAACGATTGTCCTCTCCAAAATTTTGTTGGCTTTCCAACAAATTGTCAACCGAGTTCACCAAATTCATCAAACACTGTTAAACACAAGCAAAGGTAGAAGATGCTGAAAGAAAAAGTCATCAAAGACGACAGTAAAACAAGGGAAAAAGTGCTTGTGTAGCCTAGGGGCACCCAAGAAATAAAGTTATCAGATGCTAGTCTTTGGATTGGAAACCTCCAGATAACCTCCTCTAATCCAGCCCATCTTTGCAATGGATCCTAGAGCCAGTTCATGATACATACCAAATGGAAACAACAATTGATCATCTGAGCACATGAAACAGAGGGTAAACTGATGGACATCAAGACAAAGGTGCCCCTACTAGCTAGGGGTGCCCATCATTTTGAGCAACTAAATGAAGTTTTTAGAAGCTATCTTCTCAATAGCCTTTCAGCTTTGTGATCAATCCAGTTACAATCTCATGGGACTTGTCAAGTGCTCATAGATGAAGATCAAACAGAAAATGCTGGAGGTGAAGGCGAATTGAAGGACATGAAGAATTGACTAAGTATCGAAGAAAATGCACCTTCCTAGAAATAGGTGCCCAACCTTTTGGGCAATTAGATGTTGCTTTCAGGCTTCGTAACTTCTTGGAAGTCCTCTATTTTGATCAATCTCCACAATGACACCATCAACAGATTCGATGGAATAATCAAACACTCGACGACAAAGATCAAACTGCAGTTGTTTATGAAAGGTTACAAAGTGAAAATTATAGCACAAAAGGTCAAAGGTGCCCCTACAGGCTAGGGGCGCCCAAGAATTTGAACCTTCTAAATCAAATTTCATGACCTGCAATGTCAGTCATCCTTTTTGGGATTGAATTGGTTTTCCATCCAATGTCTCGCCACGTTCATGGGAGTCGTCAGTCACCGATGATGGCAAATCAAAGCATGGAGGGTCCAATTGGAGAAATTGAAAAAGCATCCAAGAAGTTGACTAAGTCTGGTGAAAAAAGAACCTTTTTGGGAAAAGGTGACCAAAAATTTGAACCATCAGATTCAAGTTTCACGATTTGTAGCCCCCAAGAACATCTCTTCAAAGTTGATCCAAATTTGTAGTGAATCTATCAGCAAGGCTTCAAGATCGATCAAGCAACTAGAATTAGGGATCAAACAGAGGCACTTTGTCCCAAAAAAGGATGAAAATATTCAACTCTCAAGACTTGGATGCCTAAAGTCAAAGTAGGCCCCAGTTGACTTGAGTTAAAATATTTTGAAAGCTCCTTCATGCCCAAATGTCCCAAAATAGGTGGAGATGCTTTTTTTAACTTCCAATCATGCAAGCGATTCTCTCAATCAGGATTTGGATGCCCAATAGATGCTTACAACTTCATATTAATATATATCAAGCCTAAGTGTCCATTCTTCATCATTTCTTGCAGGTTGGAGAGATCAAACACAAATATTTTCTCTCCAATGCCATTTGAAGATCTGACGGAAGCCTTTCTCAATATTCTTCATTTTTCCAATCTCAAGTTGCATAGAAGGACGCCTTTCACAAGATTTCATCTTCAGGTGTCATTTTCCAAGACAACAACTTATAACTTCTAGCTTCTCCCCACACATTTCTTATGTTTTTGTCTTAGATCTTCTTGCATGTCCAAGTAAACATCATTTTTTCACAAATCTGACCTCTTGGGTATGTTGAGCACAAGATTGGCCGCAAAACCCACATGCCAGATTTATTCAAAAAAATTGCCCCAATGCCTCTAGTTTTTAGGGTTTCCAAAAAAGTCACTTTTTTCAGAAACTGATGAACTGGGTTTGCTTAACACAGGGGCACCTACTGAAGAAACCTATAAATCATAGAGATAGAAAACAAGGACACAGGATGCATAATTTGGCTTGTTAATTAGATGAATGAGATGTACATAATATAGGAGAGTGTTTGAGCACCCAATCTCCATGAATTGAGGATAAGACTCCTCAATCAAGTAGTCAGTCTCCATGAATTGAGGATAAGACTCCTCAATCAAGTAGTGGTGGCGAGTTTGCTCACATAAAAGTAGCATGAGGTGTCAAAAGTGCTTTGACACCTCTAAAACTCCTAACTAATGTTGACACCTTGCATGTCCAAGTGTCATGTACACCTAAGTAGGCTTATAAGCACATTGTAAACTAATTATTACACTAATAGCCCCCTTAAGCATAAATTAGGTGGGCACAAAAAATAATGGAAATTTGAGTCTTGGCAACAAGGCCTAATAAGGTACTCATTTACAATGCAAACTCTCAAATAAAGTGGAGAAAGATAGAAAACCTAATGGGAAAAAACTATCCTCCAAAAAGAGAGTAATAACAAACATTTTACAAAACAAGAGAAGTAATACAATAGATCTTGCAATCACTCAGAGAACATGTCCTTTTGATTTCTCTTTTGCCTTTTTAGTTCTTGTAGATGATGAAGTTCCAAAATTTACAATCTTACTTTCCTCAATGATTTGAGTAAGATCGTTTAGTTTTTTCCTCATACAGTCAAGTGCATTATGCCCCAATTTCTTACAAAATGAACACTTGACATATTTCTTAGTATTTTCCTCCATTTGTGATTTTCCCCTTTGTATTTCCTTATATTTTCATTCTTCATTTTTGTTTGTCAATTCTTCATATTTTACACTTTTTGCTACTAAAGCATGTGGCTTGTAGGATACTATGGCCCTCATTTGGATGAGTTTATCTTGTTCTCTGATCAAATCAGCAATAAAGTCATCTATATTTGGCATAGACCAATTAGAACCCAAAGCCCTTTTTGTAGAGTAGAATGTTGACACAAAAACAAAATAAGAAGATCCCAACCTGGAAAGAGTTGACAAGATGAGTTGATCATCTTTCTTCTCAATTCCACATTCCTTAAGCTATTGGCGAAGTGACTTAAATTTGGTGAAATATTATTGTAATTTTGGGTAATTACTTGGACTTAATTTGATTAATTCATTTTCTAGCTCATGGCCATTAATATCATCAACTTTCCCAAATAACTTTTCAAGAGCTGACCATACTTCATGTGGGGTTTTCAATGCCTCCACATAAAATAGAAGCTCTTTTGAAAGACATAAACACAAGAATCCAAAAGCTTGGTCACACTTATTGAACCAGTTTTCCTTGTCCTTGGCAGCATTTGGTTCCTTTTCAATACCCATTGTAACTCTATACAAACCTTTGTTTTTGAGTGTAAATTGTACTTGAAACTTCCACTCATGGTAGTTAAAAGGTGTAAGAGGGTCAATCACTTGATTGGACTCCATGCTTGATTATGTTTACAACTTTTTTAGGAACTTAAGAAAATAATTTTTGAAGTTTTATAATCACAACTCTCTCTAATACACCCCCCTTTTTAATACTTTTTATTTTCCCCCTATTTGGCACTTTATTTTAGTCCATATATTTGCATACAAGAATGAAGATGAAAAGGCACTTTACATTAGTGTGAAATCACCATCATTGAATAGAATTTGAAAAATAAGCACTTTAAGAAAAGCACTTTTAAATTTTCATTCTATTGCAAATTTACACCAATAAGAACTTGCATTTACAAAGTTAGGAAAATAAAATATTTTGAAGAGCTAGAGAGAGGGAAAATTAAAAACAATTAAGCCCTCATGGGATGGGAAAAAACAAGGGCCATATGACCAATAATGGTGCATTATGCTTGAATTTGACGCCAGTCTGGGAAAAATGTTGGTGCTATCCCACGGGTTTGTGGCCTTAATCGCCCCCCAAAATAGAGGCGTCCAATGAGTAGATCATTGCCTGAGGGTTCCAAATGCGCCCTTCAAACTTTCGGTCTGGTTTGGTTTAATCTGCATGAATCACGGATTTCCCGCGCCTGCATCCATCCTCCCTGTTTGCCAAATTGAAACACTGGTCTCAGATGAATCCCGACCTCCCCAAACTATTTTCAACCCTTGCAGATAGTTGTGTAGGATTTGAGAGGGTCGCGTGGACTGTGTGAGATTTTCATAGGGCATCTTTCGTTGATCGTCGATTAATTGAATTTCACTGTCAATGATGAACACAACAACCCTTCTAATCTTACTTTTCTCAGATCCGCACTTATCACAGATGGAGAAAATCATGCCTCTACCTATAGATTCATCAGAGTCGGCTATGAATACAAATATTTTAATCACTCAAAACGAGATTTTAATCGTTGGTTCAAAGACTTTTCCCGCAACCTGCAATTATCTCCAATGGCTTTGATACTATGAAGAAACCCGTAAATCACAGAGATAGAAAACAAGCACACAAGATGCATAAGTCGGCTTGTTAATTAGATGAATGAGATGTACATAATATAGGAGAGTGTTTGAGCACCCAATCTCCATGAATTGAGGATAGGACTCCTCAATCAAGTAGTGGTGGTTTGTTTGCTCACACAAAAGTAGCATGAGGTGTGAAAAGTGCTTTGACGCCTCTAAAACTCCTAACTAATGTTGAAACCTTGCATGTCCAAGTGTCATGTACACCTAAGTAGGCTTATAAGCACATGTGTAAACTAATTATTACACTAACACCTACAATACCCATGTGCTAGAATTTTCTGGGAAAAAATAGGTTCTAGAGCTTCTACCTCGAAGGGTTGTTGCATGTCAAAGAAAAAGTCACTTTTTCAAAAATCTGATGTGGGTTCGTTCAAAAATATATTCTCAACAAAACCCATGTTTTAGAAATTTTCATAAAAATTGCCCTTCGAGGAAGCTATTTTTAGTTGCTATAAAAAGTTGTTCAAGTGTAGGCGTGCGCCCAGTCAATCTTTTAGATTTTCAAAATGCAATTCTCTTCGGTTGAATTCAAGACCAAAACGGTCTTGCTCCATGATTTCCTGAAGACGGTTGACACTGATTTGCATCGAGCACATTCGAGGGTTAGGCATAGACACTCAAGGTCCACAAATTCCATATGGTTTAATACCTCGTATATCTGATAGCCTTTCAAGGCCAGTTTAGAGGGTTGAATACCATTGGAACTCTGGATGTGTAGTGAGTTCATGGGAATTTCTCACAGCTAGATTGTTTGCAGTCAACCTTCGCGGTTTCATCATGAAATACTCTTCCATTGAGAAAAAACATGAAAATCATTAGAAGCATAAAGCTGCATAGAAGGAATAGAGGTCATCACTTCAATTACAAACACCAAAGTTACCAATTAGTGAACTGCCAGTTGAAGTATGCAGATATTTCAAGGATTGCACAAATTTCTAACAAGCAATCAACTGATAGTGGAGGCATGTGACGATCTCCAAATGATGAGGTGGTTAACAACTCCTTGGAGGGTATACTTACTCAAGATCACAGGCAATGAACTTCCATTTAGGACGTCTATCCTTCCAAAGATAACATTAGAAAAAACAGTTAACTTGATTCCTCTTTCCAAGTTAACTCGCTATCCCACTAATTGTGCATGTCTATTTTTGGAGACACCTTTGTACATTGGAGTTCTATTTAGTTTAGAATCAGTTAACTGAAGTAGTATTTCTAGTTAACTGTTAGGTTACATTTGATTAGACATAGGAATAAATCTTTCTTATTGACAAGAACTAAATGTTAACTCAAGGAGACTTTAGGGTTCTCTACTCCTTTTCTATAAATAAGAGAAACCTTTGCTCATAATTTTTTAACTTTACTTTACGGTAGAAAAATGTTGATGCTAGATAGCCTATGTTTTGTTCACTTAGTATATGTTCTTGAATCATATTTGTTATAGCTCAACGTTGGGTGGATTGCTCGCATTCTTGTTATTCAAATACTTGTGTTCAATATTTGTCAAGTATATCTGGTTGATCACATGTTGTGTGATTGTTCTCTTTCATGCATTTTTTTGTCCCAAATTGTAATCTTTGATTGAAGTTGAGATAATAAATTAGGAGAGCCTCATGTCTTTGATCCAAAATTCTCAAAATATTTCATATTTTTTTGTTCTAATGATCTTTTTTTCAATCTACACCTCAGACAGTGTTCCCTTGCCTCCTTGGGAAGTTAAAGATTAAGATTATTGTTTAATGTTGTTTCCAATAAACTTTATTTCAGCCTACACCTCAGACGGAGCACCATCACCTCCTTGGGAATCATGCCATATAGTTTATTGTTTGATGATTACTTGCATAAACTTTATTTCAGATTAACACTCTAAGAGAAAGTTTTTCTAAGTGATCAAACCATTCCTACTTGCTCCTAGACCCTCTTGCTCTGAATTTCTTGAGGAGATAGGATATTCATAGTCTTAGCCTAGTTGTAGTTAATATCTACGGAAACCAGAGAAAACCTTAGTTGCAATGCATTGTGTTTTATGACATTGTGCTCTACAGCTGAGTAAAAAAGATAGGAACTTAGTTTACTTTACTTTTTATGCAATAGCAACAAAAGAGGGAGCTTCCCCTCCTAATTTGAAGAATATTTTATCTATGCATAGTTGTATATTTCCCATATGCACTCTTGAGGTGCGAATTGAAATGCCAATAGTTTTCCAGTGCCCACCATGGGGCACAAGGCATAAAACTTCAAGAAAAGCTAGTGCTTTATGACACAAGAATGATCCTTTGGCATCCGATTGCATGATCCATACAAAAGCAATGGATGATAGCAATAATAATGCTAGAAATGATGATAGAAATCAGAGACATCCACCCCCATTACCTTGGGGTAATAGAATTGGACCTTTGGATTTTTAAGTAAATCATGAGTTACCTAAAGGGTCAAGGAAGCACTTTCCCTGATTTCACGGTGATGGAAATCAACACCTGAATAGACATTTTGTTGCATTCACAATGACTTGCACCATCTTGCACGTGGCACATGAAGACATCGTTGTACGTCTCTTTGTGGAGACTCTTGTTGGGAATATTTCCGAATATTTCAATCATCTAAAGTCGAGCATTATTACAAGCTAGGAAACTATGATCGAGAAATTTTTGACAAGATTCAAGCCCTTTGAAGATAGCCATATGTTGTTTACCCAGCTTGCAAATTCAAAGATGGAACACAATGAACACATGAGGGAATTCGTAGCAAAATTTAATCGTCTTGTTACAAGAATTTCTTCTACACTCGATCGATCACCGGAGATTCTGATGAGTTGTTTCATAAATGCTCTTCCATCAGAGATAGCCTTATTCCTCAAGATAGAAAAAGAGATAAAGTTGAAGAGTGCACAAAAAAACACCATCAAGTTGGAGGATAATATGATCACTTCTGGCTTGATGAAAACATGTATTCATCATATCTCTAGTTTAGCAACTGTACCAACCAAAAAGAGACAATTTTCAGCCACATTTGCCAACATCTCCATCAAGACCAATGATTGAGGTTGCACACAATGTAGTATTTTGTTGTTTCCAATGACACTGGTGCACATACCGGATTCACTTGTCTTGAGAATCTAAGAATGAATCGAATCATGGGATACACTGAAGCTGCTCCCAGTTCTAGTTTTGTACCAATGCCAAGTTTGAACATTGTCTTACCACTAACAGACAACTTTGATGGTGACTCTACAACGAGATACTTTGAAAGAGAACCCGTTAATCACGAAAAAAAAGCATACCATCAATATTCTCTTGCGGTGAATCATGAAAACTTTTCAACGCCTATGTTTACATGTGCTCAGCACTTCAAAGCACAGAAAGAAGAAGAAGAAAGATGAAAATCAAACAAAAAGGGTAAAGAAGTTCCTTCCACTTCTAAACCCAAACCTCCATGTGAGAACACTATGCCAATTGCTCAAGGTTCATCTTCAACAATTTTTGATATCGTCGCTTCCATGATGAAGACCAAGGGATAAATCTCTCAACTGGAATATCTTCAAGATCATCTAGAACAACTAGATCAGATTTTCAAAGTTGTAAAGAAGTAGGTTGTGCTCAAGTCATTTGTTCCAGCTGAAGAAAAGCCTAAAACAGGTCTTCGTAATTATGCGACTCTGTCAGAGATAGAAACTAAAGACCAAAACATTGCTTATTTTGAAAAGATACTTACAGAGGACACAAGGTCATTGACAATATAGTTCAATGGATATTGTTTGACTACAGGTTCAGGAGTAGGCGAAATGATCATTTCCCTTAAAGAACAGTCATACCCAACTGCACATTACGTGTAATTAGAATGTGAATCAAAATCTTATGTGTTAAAAGAGGCGCTTTTGTTGGGCCTCAAAAAATTTGAAGACATGGGAATCAAAATCATATGTGTTAAAGGTGATGTAGAGATGATCGATGAGTCGGTCAAAGGATATTTTTAGGTCAGAAAAGATCACCTACAACATTATAGAAATCAAGTTTGGAACTCGATTGATCAAGGTTTGAAGAGTTCAACATCCCGAGGATGGACAAAAATAGAACTAATGCCTCTGGGGTATCAACTTTCCCATTTGCATAATATTCTAACATTTTTCAGAGTACCTTTTCTTGGATACATGAAAACTTGATAATCTTCATCTCGAAGGGATTGTCTCTAGCAATACCCATCAGAAGAGAAGTGAATCCTTTCAGACATAAGCGACATCAATGGAAGGCTCTTCTTGTTGCCATGCAGCGAAAAATATCTAAATCTCTTCATCTCTTCAGGGGTGGAGTAAATATTTGTAAGTAATAATTTTCTTTTTGTTTTCGTTATTGTCGTAATGTGTTTCCTTGTTCCATAAAGTTTTGTCGTGTTTTAGGTGATTAGGTAGTCTTATTTCTAGGTGAATTTTAGGAAAACTCCAAACCAAAGGTGTTGTGAAAAATTCCTAACTCTATTGCCCAATTGATAAGATATTGGTTTGCGCTAAACTACCTAGAGATTCGCGGTTCTCCTATGTTGTAAGTATCTGACATGCTCACCAAACAGAGCCTAATGTTGTACCCAAAATAAATAAAAAATCTTCAATAAGGTATTTTGATAAAATGGTCTAAATCTAGTAAAATTGTTGTCAAAATTCAATTGTAGGTCAAACCAAGCATGGGCTTTTTGTGGTTTATGTCAAGGAGGATACTTGCAAATTTTGGAAATTTTGAAAATTAGGGTTTTAATCCCCTATTTTTAGGAAAACCCTAAAAATAAAACCTTTCCAGAAAAGACTCAAAATGATTTTGATAGGTTAATTTCACTTCACAATCACAAAAAAGTTAGTTCTACTCTGGTGGGTCTATTTGACTTTCTCAAGAGAAAAGATAGGACCTCTTAGGTCATCAATGGAAAATGGCCAGTACCAGGTATTAAGATCTAATCTTCAGATGTTGCACAAATGATTCTATGGAAAAAGATGCTCAAAAAGATGCTTCACAATAGAGGGGAATTTCAAAAGTTGAAAAATGTAAAAAATAAACCAAGTCTAGAATGTTGGAAGCTTCATAGATCAGCACATGCAACGGAAGACATAGATCATGCACATGCAATAGCGAACACAGTCAACACATCAACAGTGGTGATGAAATAGTCAGAAAACATGTAAACAACTGGTGTTGGTGTTGTACGTGGACAGAAAGTGCGATCGGCGGACAGTGATCGCAGTCAATGCAGTCGACAACATGGTAAATGTAAGTTCAAGAGGGATGAAAATCATCAAAAAATGACCAACTCTTGAGCCAAATGTACCCCTATTGGCCAAGGGAACCCATGAATTCAAGGGGCCAACTCCAGTTGTTATGAAATGTGAAAATGGTCATCCTCTCCAAAATTCTGCTAGCTTTCCAATGAATCATCAAGTGAGTTCACTAGATTCATTAAACATCATCAAATGCAAGCAAAATCAGAAGATGTTGAAACCAAAGGTCATCAAAGATGGCAGTCAAACAAGGGAAAAATCACTCTTATAGCCTAGGGGCACCCAAGAAACAAAGCTATCAGATACTAGTCTTTGGATTTGTAACCTCCAGATAACCTCCTCTAATCCAACCCAGCTTTGTGATGGATCCTACAGTAGGTTCACTCGACATACCAAATGGCAGCAATAGCTGATCATTTGAGCATATGAAACGGAGGGTAAATTGATGGACATAAAGACAAAAGTGACCCTGTTGGCCAAGGGCGCCCATCATTTTGAGCAACTAAATGAAGTTTTTGGAAGCTATCTTCTCCAAGGAATCTTCTCAGCAGCCTTCCAGCTTCGCGATCAATCTAGTTGCAAGCCATGAGACCTGTCAAGCGCTCACAAACAAAGATCAAGAAAAAAATGCTAGAGGTGAAGGCAAATTGAAGGACATGAAGAATTGACTAAGTTTCGAAGAAAATGCACCTTCCTAGAAATAGGTGTCCAATATTTTGGGCAATCAGATGTTGCTTTCAAGCTTCGTAACTTCTTGAAAGTCCTCTATTTTGATCAATCTCTGCAATGACACCATTAGTGGATTCGACAGAGTAATAGAAAATTTGACGACAAAGATCAAACTGGAGTTGTTCGTGAAAGGTTGCAAAGTGAAAATTACATCACAAAAGGTCAAAATCACCACTGCAGGCCAGGGGCACCCAAGAATTTGAACCTTCTAAATCAGCTCGCATGACCTGCGATGCTAGTCATCCTTTCTGGGATCAAACTAGTTTTCCATCCAATGTCTCAGCACCTTCACGGGAGTCGTCAGTCACTGGTGGAAGATCAAAGCACATAGGGTCAAACTGGATAAATTGAAAAATCATCCATGAAATTGACTAATTCTAGTGAAAAATGCACCTTTTTGAAAAAAAGTGCCCAAAAATTTGAACCATCAAATTCAGTTTTCATAGTTTGCGGCCCTCAAGAACATCTCTTCAAAGTTGATTCAACTTTGTAGTGAATCTGTCAGCAAGGCTTCAAGATTGATCAAGAAACCGGAATCAAGGATCAAACACAGGCACTTTGTCAAAGAAAAAGGATGAAAATCTTCAACTCTCAAGTCTTGGACACCTAAAGTCAAAGTAGGCCTTAGTTGACTTGAGTTAAGTTATTTTAAAAGCTCCTTCATGCCCAAACATCCCAAAATAGGTGGAGATATTTATGTTAACTACTAATCACAAAGGTCATTCCCCCAATCAGGATTTGGATGCCTAATAGATGCTTACAACTTTAGATTAATATATATCAAGCCTAGGCATCCATTCTTCGTTATTTCTTGCAGGTTGAAGAGCTCAAACACAAATATTTTCTCTCCAACACTATTTGAAGATCTGACGGGAGCCTTTCTCAGTGTTCATCAATTTTCCAGTCTCAAGTTGCATAGAAGGATGCCTTTCACAAGATTTCATCTTCAAGAATCATTTTCCAAGGCAGTAGCTTATAACTTCTAGCTTCTCCCCACACATTTCTTTTGTTCTTGTCTTAGATCTTCTTGCATGTCCAAGTAAACAACATTTTTTCATAGATCTGGCCTTCTGGGTATGTTGAGCACAAGATTGGCCACAAAACCCAAGTGCCAGATTTCTTTGAAAAAGTTGCCTCACTACCTCAAGTTTTTAGGGTTTCCAAAAAAAGTCACCTTTTTCATAAACTTATGAACTAGGTTTGCTTAGCACAGGGTGCTTACAATACCCATGTGCCAAATTTTTTTGGGAAAAAATAGCTTCTGGATATTCTACCCCTAAGGGTTGTTGCATGTCAAATAAAAGGTCACTTTTTCAAAAATTTGACATTGTGGGTTTGTTCAAAAATATATTCTCAACAAAACCCATGTCTCATAATTTTTTGTAAAAATTGCCCTTCAAGGAAGCTATTTTTAGCCATTGTGAAAAGTTGTTCAAGTGTAGGCATGTGCCTAGTCAATCTTCTGGATTTTCAAAATGCAATTCTCTTAGGTTGAATTCAAGACCAAAATAGTATTGCTCCATGATTTCCTCAAGACGGCTGACACCGATTTGCATCGAGCACATCTGAGGGTTGATTTGGAAAATTTGGCAGGCATAGACACTCAAGGTCCATGAATTCCATATGGTTTTTTTTGGCAAGAGACACTATGTGTATCACTGTGTGTTGTCATTGATGGCAACCCTAACCGATGATTAGATCCACACACTATCATTCGTTCATACTGGTAGGAAGATTGAAGATTATCAAGGAAGAACAGAGTATCCGGTAGCACAGTGTTCATCAATTTGTAAGAAGCTTTCAGGTTATTATTTTGTATTGTGCATCCTAGGGAATATTTTTTGGTATACTATCTTTGTTTCTACTAAAGTGTAGCGGCTCGTATCAGTCAGTGTGGAAGTTAGAAGATTCGGTTGACTTGTTCTTAGTTTTTCTTGTATTAAGGCCGACCTCATAAATGTATAAATTCATGGATGTAAGAGAACTAATTAATTAAGTATTTGTATGTTAGTATATCTTTTTTTGGGTCCTAGCCAATTTGTGGCCGACCATTAAGGGTACGCATTGCATATTCCTCATAATTTGAGCCGACAGTTGTAATTTTCTTGTGTTCTATTGAAGCTGACAAAGTGTAAATAAATTCTATGTTGCAAATATATATACAAGATCGTCCATATCATTTTGGATTATGTATGAGTTGTGTATTGGTGTGAATTGTGAATAAGAGTAGAGCAAAAGAGTGATAAAGCGCAATTTCACTTGCGCATAGAAGATCTGTATTGTTTGTATGAGTAGAGAAGAGCAAAAATACAGAATCAATATGTAAGGCAATAGATCTATTATTGTGCTTAATCTGGAACTATAATCTTGCATAAATAGATGTTATCATCTTAGTTCAATCTTCAGATGGTTTTAATATGAACTCTTGTATGGCAATGAGCCTTTTCTTTTGAGCAATGAACTCTAGGCAGTACGCCTGAATGCAAGTGTATTCCCCTTATTGTAATCTTCATTTGAGTATACTCAAATCATAATTGTGGATTAGCCATCCATCGTGGTTTTTCCCCTATCAGGGTTTCCACGTAACAATCTTGGTATTATGGTGTTGTGTTTATTTTCCTGTTTATGCATTATCATTGAATGTTACTAATGCTTGATGATAAAATTTAATGAAGTTAATTTTTGCACAACACTGATTCACCCCCCCCTCTCAGTGTAGTTTGTTTCCAACAATTTCATACCTCGTATATTTGATGGCTTTCAAGGCTAGTTTAGAGGGTTGAGTACAATTGGAACTCTAGATGTGTAGCGAGATCATGGGCATTTCTCATAGCTAGAGTGTTTGCAATCAACCTTCGCAGTTTCATCATGCAAAACTCTTCCATTGAGAAAAATCAAGAAAAGCGTCAGAAGAATAAAGTTGTAGAAGGAATAGAGGTCATCACTTCAATTAGAGAGCCACCAATGTTACCAAGAAGTGAACTGCTAATTGAAGTATGTAGATATTTCCAAGATTGCACAAATTGTTGAATAGCAATAAACTGACAGTGGAGGCATGTGACGATCTCCAAATGATGAGGTGGTTAACAACGAGCCTTGGAGGGTATAATTTCTCAAGGTCATGGGCAATGAACTTCCAGTTAGGACGTCCCACCCTTCCAAAGATGACATTAGACACAACAGTTAACTTCATGCCTCTTTCCAAGTTAACTCGTTGTCCCACTAATCGTGCATGTCTATTTTTGGAGACACATTTGTACAGTGGAGTTCCATTTATTTTAGAATCAGTTAACTAAATTAGTCTTTCCAGTTAACTATTAGGTTACATTTGATTAGACATAGGAATACATCTTGTTGATTGGCAAGAACTAAATGTTAACTCAAGGAGACTTTAGGGTTCCCTACTCCTTTGAGTTTCTATAAATAAGAGAAACCTTTGCTCATTATTTTTTAACTTTACTTTACAGTAGAAAAAATTTGATGCTAGATAGCCTATTTTTTTTTCACTTAGTATATGTTCATATTTAAATAGCTAAATGTTGGGTGGATTGCTCGTATTCTTGTTATTTAGATACTTGTGTTCAATATTTCTCAAGTGTATTTGGTTGATCGCATGTTGTGTGATTGCTCTCTTTCATGCAATTTGTTGTCCCAAACTATATCTTTGATTGAAGTTGAGATAATAAATCAGGAGAGCCTCATGGCATTCCTGAACTCTTTGCTTGGAAGTATTCAGATATGCCAGGAATAGATCTGAAGATAGTAACACACAACATTGTCGTTGTTTAAAATGCCAAGCCCGTTGGCATAAAATGGGTAAATAGACTGAAAAAACTACAACTTGAAGGCGAGAAGGGAACTGTAATGGGAGCTAACGGTCAACTCTGGGAGGTTGCGGTGCCCAGGTCCTCGCTTGGCTTGAGCTTTCAAGGGAAGACTCTCAAGGCACCGCTCGGCACCAGTTTGAAGAACAGGAATGTCGTCCAAGCTAACGGGAGGTGGGGAAATGCAGATTTAGGCTCAGGGTTTCCATGATAGGTGGAGGATTTAGGAAGCAAAAACCCTAAACGGGACGGCTCTGGCATAGGAGGAGAGAACTTGCCCCTATTTCGAGCTGAGAAAGGAAGTCTATGGGCTGCTCGCGTCTCAGGTGGCTATGGTGGAGTAAAGGGGTGTACATCAAGCCAAGCTGCGGGAGTTCGTGAGGAATCGCAACAGCTTGTGAAGCCACCATGTAAAAACGTCAAGGGTAGAAATGGAGTGGACTCGGTGTCACTTCCAACATCAAGATATATTTCTTTGGATTTAGACGAAGAGATTGAGCGAGAAGTATTCTCAAATGAAAAAGTTTTTTTGGGCTAGGTTTGATAGGACGATTCAGGGGCTTCAAACCAAGCTTAACAAATTTGCATCAATGGATTTCACATCACTGGATGAATGCATTGGAAGGGTATGTTCAGATTTACCCCATGGCCAAAGGCTTTTTCATTGTAGTTTTTGAAAAGGAGTCGGACAAGAAAAAAATTATTTGTGAATACCACTGGGAATAGGAAGATAAATACCCACTAATGTTGAAGCCATGGCATCCAGCCTTTAATCCAGCTATGGAAGTATTTGAGAAGGTACCTGTCTGGGTGAGGCTTCCCTACTTTCCTTTACAATTCTGGTTTGATTCCTGTTTAGAGGCTATAGGGAACTCTTTAGGAGAATTTTTAATGGTGGATGAAGGTTCATCAAACCTTCTACATTCAACTTTTGCTCGGATTTTAGTGGAAATGGATATTTCTAAGGCACCTCCGAAGGAGATTCTTTTGAACACGTCAAAAGGCTGTCGGGTGCAACCCCTGGATTATGAAGGAATACCCTTTAGGTGTAGGGTGTGCTTTCGGACAGGACATTTGGCTGCTTAATGTGCCAAGCGCAAAGCAATAAAATCTGCATCATGGTGGAAAGACATTGGTCCTCAACACTATATGGTGGAGAAAAAGGTTGTGAACCCTTTGAACTCTCAAAACAATCGAGAGGGAGGAGCTTAGGTTGGGAATGCTCCTATGGAGGATGATGGATTGATGATTCAGCAACATACGACTGTTATCTCGATTCATGAGGAGCATACATATGTCATCAGAGATAAGGTTGCTTCCAAGGATGGGATCGAGAATTTGAACCCCAAAAGCTAGGCAGCAACACCTGAATGTCATGAGAAAAAAGGCCTGGTGAGATCGCTAGAAGAAGCAATGGGGAATTGTAATGTTGAGGATCAAAGACATCAAACATTTGAAGGTTTGGATGGTGTTCTAAAGAGCCCTTGTGACAAACCATTGGCCTGGTAGAAGGAGGTTGCAAGGGTAGAAGAGGGTTGGCAAGTGGTTAAGGGAAAGAAAGCAAAGAGGGGAAGGAAAGAGACTTTTGCAATGGTTCTTAGATCCCAAGTGAAGCGAAGATCAAATTGTTCTACATGATTGACCTGTTCATAGGTCCCTTGTAGGGCTTCCTGGCTATAGGCCTTTTTCCCTGAGATGCATGCAGATTTTTGGTTTGTTTAGTTATGTCTCTTGCTTTGTAATTCGTGTAGATGTGGGCCTTATGGAGAGTTGGTTGGTTGGGGGTTTACAAAGGTGTCTAGAGGGGCTGGAAATGGTTTATGTTTTTGGACTTACAAAATGATACACATTGTAATCTGCTTTTATTTATTAATATAAATATCCTTGTTACCTATCAAAAAAAAAAAAAAATCAGGAGAGCCTCGTGCCTTTGATCCAAAATTCTCAAAATCTTTCATATTTTGTTGTTCTAATGATCTTTCTTTCTATCTACACCTCGGATAGTGCACCCTTGCCTCCTTGGGAATTTAGAGATTAAGATTATCATTTAATTTTGTTTCCAATAAACTTTATTTCATCCTACACCTTAGACAGAGCACCATCGCCTCCTTGGGAATCCTGCCATATAGTTTATTGTTTGATGATTACTTGCATGAACTTTATTTCAGATTAGCACTCTGAGAGATAGTTTGTCTAAGTGATCAAACCATTCCCAATTTCTCCTAGATCCTCTCGCTCTGAATTTCTTGAGGAGATAGGATAATCATTGTTTTAGCCTAGTTGTAATTAAGATATGCAAAAATCAGAGGAAACCATAGCTGCAAAACATTGTGTTTTATGACCTTGTGCTCTACAACTGAGTGAAAAAGATAGGAACTTAGTTTACTTTACTTTTTATGCAATAACAAAAAAAGAGGGAGCTTCCCCTCCTAATTTGAAGAGAAGTTTATATGTGCATCGTTGTTTTTTTCCATTATGCACTCCAAAGGTGTGAATTGAAACTCCAACACTATCAACATTTTCTCAACCTATATTAAGTTTGCCAACTCTAGTAGTTGTGGACTAGGATCCATATTGTTCAATGTTGAAAATAAATATTGTCATCTATTTCAAATAGGACCTTTAGGTGCTTGAGCAATCTTTATTCCAAAATAAATTCTTGATCTAAATCACATTGAAGAGGTATTTGTATAATTTTCAAGTCTCTTCCAACATTTTTGTTGTAATTAAATGTACTTTTCTTTGTTTCAATTTATAATTATTGCATTGGTCTGTCTTCTAAGTTGTTATGTATGTAAAAAATTAAAATTATTATAAATGTAAAGTGATGGCATGTAGATTGGATTTTTTGGGTCCTTTTGAATTGTAATTTACAAGGAATTTTTGTAAGTTGATGTTGAAAAAGGTAATACCAAATTCAAATTTATAGATTAAAAAATTAGGTAGAGCATTTAAGAGAGAAAATGTTAATTTTATATTGTTTTAATGAAATGAAATGAATTTTTTAATGGTAAGGTATTTAAAAAATAGGATAAGAAATAAAGTCGAATAGGAGAGTTAAACTAGACAGTATGAAACATAATTCATACCCAACAACCCTCAATCTCTATTTTGGTTGCCCCTGAAGAAATATAATTCTAATGGATATAAAAAATTGTTAACAGACTAAAAATGCATGGCATTTATAACAAATTGAATAAATAAATAAAATTCAATTGATAATTATCTAAAATAGATAAATATAGAGAAAACGTGAACTAAATGTTATGTGAAATTTTATACTCCAAGGTTATGTGGAAGAGTGGTTATTAAGCCCGCTATGGAAAATGATAAGTTCATAACCCAACCATTGATGGTCAAGGAGAATAATATTGGATCAAACAAATGTCATGTATATTTATGAAGTAAAAAAAAATTGTTGTTTTTTTCGAAAAAAGGTTACTTTATATTTCAAGAAAGAACAAGTTATATTTGTGTAGGTGTGCAAGGCATCACAAATAAATTATATTATAATAATGTATAAAAAAAATTAATGAAACTTTTTTGTGAGGAATGTTGGCTAACAGATTGGGCACATTGAGAAATAATCTCACTCTACTCGAAAGGTGTAATTGTTCCCAACAACTCTGGAAAGTTCACAATTTCATTTGTGACTTTCCTCTGAATTTTAGAGGTACAACTCCCTCGTATGATATGCAATGAATTTGACAACTAAATAAACATATGTATCCTTTTAACTCAAAAACAAGAAAAGAAAACCCAATACAAGATTCCTAATATCAAGTGCAAAGGAAAGTAATAAAGATACTAGCACAAAGACCAGTTCACATATAACATATCATAAGAATACTAGCACAAAGGCCAGTTTGTATGAAATAGATTATCAAATTACTAGCACAAAGACTAGTTTGTTTAAGATGTAGTAACATAAATATAAACTAATATCACTTGTAAATTGAAATCAACTACAAAGATAGATGCATGCACCAACGCACAGGAATAGTATAAACACCGAGATATTCCCAAACACACAAATTTTAGAATACCGGATATCTTTGTAAACTAGATGCACACAAACAACTAGATATTTCAATTCACGGAAAAATTATATTCAAAGTAGCATAATATCAGGTCTTTTTGATGATGTCTAGAGAGAGATAGTTTTAAAAATAAACATATATATATATATATAGTGGATGAGTAACCGCTTCTTTCCTTGCCCATAACTAATCAAAACTAAAATTCTTTTCAAGAAATAAAAGCAACTGAAAATCAAGATGGTGGTGCTTCTCTTCCGGATTCTATGGATGTGGCGAGCCTCTTCCACAAGGCTTGGAAAGCCTTTGTGACATGTGGAAGTTCCTTATGATGTGGGATGGTTATGTTACCCATTCGTAATCTCCACGCCAACTGGTTGTCTTGAACGTCTTCAATTCTCTATTCATAATTTCTCATGAGCCCTGTTTCTTGGGATAGGATAAGGTCTAACTTGTTGAATGTCCTTAGATGTTTGGCATCAAAAGACTGGGACCTGAAAATCCCATCAATTATCTTCTGGAAATCATTCTATAAGGCTTTAGTATTCTCATTATTCTCATTTCCTCCCTTGTTAGGTTGTAATCTGAGAGCAACAATATTTTTATGAATTTCTTCTAAGATTGCATTGCATTCAATTCAGACCTCCTAAAGCTTTTGTAGGCCTTACCTTGTGACTTGCAATTTCCATTCCACACTTTTATTTCAGATCATGCAACGAGCATGAGTAGTGTTGGGTATGATTTTCTCAGTGGATAAATTTTCCATTCCAAAGCCTATCATTGCTTTGATTTCATTTGCATACCGATTCCATGTCCTTTCCTCTTTTTCAGCAGTGACAATCTCCTCTTGAAGTTTTGATCTTGAAGCATTTGCCTTTTGGAGACATTTAAGAGATTCATAAATAATTAGATTACATCTTCTAATAAATCCACCACTCCATTCCTTAACAACCTTGATGAAGTTTTTGCAAATCTTCATCTTACTTACTGCTTCTTTTCCTATTAGGGCCAGGGGATCAGCGAATGACTCAACTTGAGATATTGGTTGAGGGGGAAGATCAAAAACTGATTTCAAATATTCAGTCAAGACTTGGATCTGGCTCTTCATCTCATCTTTAATTTCTCTATCCTTCTTAGAACTTTCAACCATTCTTGTTGTAGACACCTGGAAGTGTGCACATCTCCATCCCTTGTAGGAGGTCCCAGATTAATCCTATCAATATCAAAGTCACACACAGTTGCTTGATTAACTTCCTTCTATACAGTAGGACGTGCAACTTCTAGACATAGAGTCCATGATCCAATATCATCAGTTAACCAGGAAATGGTTTTCAATTTCTTAGGCTTTGGAGTCCTTCAGAGCAATTGTCCCACCATATCTTTCTTTGAGAGATCCAACTACATTGCCTTCCTCTTTCTTGAAAAAGTATCCTCTAGCCGAACTAGGGTAACAGGAACATTAGTTGCCTTAGAAATAGATGATTCAAATAGTTTTCTATTCATAGGAGGGGTATTTATCTGAATATCCTATGATGGAAGTGGAGAAGACCTTTATTTTGAAGGTTCATTTACCTCCCTAATAGCTGATGACCATTGAGATGAAGATGAAGAGCTAATATCAATGTTACCTAATTCATCTTATTTGCCTTCATCTCCTTTATCCTAATCCAAATGGGGTAAATTTGGGAGGTCTTCTTTGCAAGTCGGTTGAAACACATTTCTATTTGGAGGTTCTTCATCACCATCACCCTGAGTTCCAGATGGAATTAAATGGGAAATGGCCCCAGAGGCTCCTATAGTCATAGAAGGATGACTACTACCTCCTATTGGTTGAGTGTTCTAAGACCTATTTTGGGGATGAGATTGCTCTATTCTCTTTTTAGTGACCCATTCCTGAGTCCTTTCCAAGACATTAGAAATCCTTGCTTCAATTGTTTCTCTTTCTTTAATACTCCAATCCATAGCAAGAATAGGTCGGTTTTCTATCAAGTCAGTAAAAATTAGGTCCACTAGGTCTGAATCATCATCTTCAATTCCTTGTACATACCAACTCATATTATAGAGAACTATTTTTCTTAAAGACAATCTCATCCAATTCCTTCTCCTTACATCGAATTCATCAAAATAGTCTACCCAATAATCTTCCAAAGTGGACAGATGGAGGAAACCAGGACCTAGATTCAAATTATCCTTCACATAATCCTTAAGGTCAAAAGTAAAATGTTCATCACAGGTCTAAAAATTATACCTCATTATTTCCCTCTCTATGTTCAAGGCATTTGACATGGATTCATAGGTGTAGGTACCAAAACTGACTGGAAATTACACTATCACCCTTATTCGCTCTTGGTATCTCTTGTTGACATCCGCCAACTGTCTTCAAACCTCAATCATCACAAACTTATATTTTGGGTGCCTTGGGAGATTGATAGGAATAACAGTGAAACCACCAACCCTAATATAAGAAAATCTCAAAAATTGGATGAAATGGCTACCATAGAAATCGACAAACTGCATAGCCTCAAGTGAAAGCCGCATCTCAATTTTTCCTTGTAATTCTCTGGCCACTCTCATAGTGAATGTGTCTAATATCATCCTATGGTGATAAAAACAATTATTTAGCTGCAACTTATGAAGGTACTCAAAAATTGGTACCTGGTCACAAGGGAGATCACTTGGCCTCAAACTTGGTCATAGTCTAGTACTTCCAATGGCATAAATTAAATAAGAAGACATGTAAAATTCCCTATCAACACTGAAGTAAAAAAGAATACTATAAAACCTATCATTTATGAGTGTCCCCCAATCTAGAAATTGGGTCCCTCTGAGTATAATTTGGATGAAAAAGCATCCTCATTTCCCTGAACTTTGTGTAGTAACATAATTATGTTGGATAATTATTCTACAAAATGGTTTGTTGCAAGTATGGTGGTGTTGTCATTAATGTTTTCATTGATGCCAACATAGTGATTATAGGTGGTACGTGTGTAGTTTAGATACTGTAGAGGTGTTCGGAGTGCATGGAGCTATCTTTATGATGTTGCAGGTGTGCTAATATGAAGTGCTTTTGAGAAAATTAATAAACAGTGAAGACAGAGTTGTGTGTGTGTTTTGAATGTGTTCTGATAATGTGATCTAAATTTCTTTTGTGTTGATATTATGCTTGTGCAGATCTGTACTATTGTTTATGGGAATCCTTGGGTGATATATTCTGAGTTCTTTCTTATGGGTTAATGAAGAGTGAGATTTGTGTTCGCTGGTTTGTGAACTGGTCTAGTAGAGTTGGTTGTTTGTGGACTAGGATAAATTCTTCTACTTTGTAGTCCTCTGATGGTTTGTCTCAGATCTTGCGAATCTAGCAAAAGGTTAATAATAATGTTATCTATGTTCTAGAAACAATTCTAGTGGTTTGGTGGTCTAGAAGACTTGTTCCAGAGCTACTATGTGTGTCCATATGGTTCGGTTGGACTGAAGGAAAGTGTTCCTCACATGGAAGTTGTTGCAGTTGATGCAAACAATTCTAAAGGTTTCTAAGAGATGTTCCATTGTATGGTGAAGTGTGTTGTGTGGTCCATGTGTTATCATCTTGTTGTGAACGTGCATACTTCAAAGTTCATTGGTGTTTTCATTAGGTTTGGTTGACCTGGTGTTTACATGTTACACAAAAAATAAGTATTAATTAAGGAAGCGTGTGATTGATCCAAGATATTGTTTTGGGTCCTAGTTAATTATTTAATTGGTCCACTCTCATTCTTATCCACTGTGGGAATTTTGAGTCACCAAACTTTATAAAATAAATAATCTGTAGCCGACCTTGGAGAAAGTTTCTAAGGTTGAAGATGGTATAAATACAATTCAAGATGTTGTGAATTGAGAGATATAGATGTGACAAGTGTGAAACAAGTGCGAGAAGTAGAGTGTGTGAAAGTGAATCAAGGTAATAGTACTTTAATGTGTTTTGACTCCTAAAAGAAATGAGTTGATGATGTCTACAATTCTCTAATCAAGGTTGCAATGTGTGGAACCTGTTGTGGTGGATTTTTTTGTTATCTATGTTTATCTGTAGGTAGTGAGCCTCCCTTCTGGACAGTGAGTTCTATCTATAGGCAGTGAACCTTGTATCCATACAGTGAGTCATATCTTGGGCAGTGAGCCTTTATATCTAGTTTTGCACTACTATTATATTGTGAGTTAATCTTCATCGTGGTTTTTCCATTAGTAGGTTTTCCACGTAAATATTGTGTCTCTTGTGTTGATATTGCTTTCTGTTATCTGCATTTCATGCTCATACTTAATAATAGATTAAAGTGGATGTGGAGTTGATAATTATTTAACATTTGTGAATATGATTGGTGAAAATTGATTCACCCCCCTCTTAGTTGTCTTGTGCATTTCAAAAATTGGTATCAGAGATTTGGTTCCTCAGAGAAGAGCTTAACTACTTGAGGTAGATCTAATGACGCATAAATTGTCAATCCATGTGTTTGATGGAGCTGACTATAGTGACTGGAAAGTGAAAATGAGAGGTTACCTAATCTCTCTAAGCTTCAAGACTTGGAAAGTTGTTGAGACTAAATATGTTGAGCTGGGAAGTGGTCCTTCTTTTGTTGGTGATATTTTTTCCTATGAGGAAAATGAAAAAGCAAGGTATGTAATCTATAGTGATTTATCTAAGACTAGGCGAATAAAAATTATTTCATTAGGCATTGCTTATGAAGTATGGGAAAAGTTGAAATATATCTATGAAGGAAATGATAGAGTCAAATTATCAAAGAAGCTAACAACAAAATGCAGATATGAGAGCTTGAAAATGGAAGAAGGTGAAGACATTGCAAGTTACTTTAAGAGGGTTGATATTGCAGAAAATGAAGTCAAAAATCAAGGTGGTACTCTAACAAATGAAGATGTAATAGAGAATATTTTGATGACCCTACCAAAGAGCTATAGTGACAAGGTCTCAGCAATTGAGGAAGTGTGTGATCCAAAGAAATTCACTAAAGAACAATTATTTGGCACCTTGACCTCATTTGAAATGAGGAAGTTTGGAAAAGAAAGGGAGAAAACATAAACAACCTTCAAAGCCACTAAGACAGAAGATGATCTGGATAGTGAAAGTTCATAGGATTTGGAGGAAAAATTTATAAGGAAAATGAAGAAAGGTACCGGTAAGTAAAAAGGTATGTTACCCTTTAAATGTTTCAGTTGTGGAAATATTGGTCACTATGCTTCAAGATGTCCAAATAGAGACATACACAAAAAGAACGGAGATAATAAAGACAAAAAGGACATAAAGTTCAAGAAATTGTATTATGTTAGAGAATATGTTGGAATTTATGATGATGAGTCTGATTTTGAGGATGATAAAGATGAATGCTTGTTTCTAGCCTTGGAGAATAAATCTATGTCCACTAACCATGGAAGATGTGCAAGGGAATGTGGTCCGGAAAACAAGAAGGATGAGATGGAAGGTACTCTGGTTACTACCTTTCATGCTAGACAAGATGAATATTATTGGGTAATTGATAGTGTTCAAATCATATGATCGGAGACAAAAGTAAGCTCACTAAACTTGAAAAGTATGATGGAGGATTAGTCATGTTTGGAGATGATTCTAGTGCAAATATTATTGGAAAGGGAACAATTAGTTTTGATGGAAAACATAGTACTGATGATGTCTATTATGTTAAGGGCTTAAGGCATAATCTCTTGAGTGTTGGACAAATGTGTAGCAAAGGATTTAAGCTTGTGTTCTAGGATAATACCTGTGAGATCAAAAAAGGGTTTGGAACTGTGGTTGCTGCAGGAAGAAGAACACATGGAAACATCTATCAGCTCAAGAGTGGTCATGGTCAGTGTTTTGTGTTTCAAGTTAATGAAATTTGGTTGTGGCACCAGAGGATGGGACATGTAAACTTTGATCAGGATTAGTTCAAGAGAAGTTGTCAGGGATCTGCCCAAAATTACAAATCCTACCAATGTTTGTAGAAGTTGTCAATTGGGAAAACAAACAAGATGCGATTTTAAAGGAAAAGAACAATCATCTACTAGAATGCTGGAATTGATTCATACAGACCTCTGTGGTCCCACAAGAATAGGAATATTTAATGGTGATAGGTATTTAATCCTTTTAATTGATGATTATTCTAGAATGACATGGGTTACTTTTCTTAGGGAGAAATCTCAAGCTCTAGATAGATTAAAAGTGTTCAAGGCAAGGGTAGAGAATGAAGTGAACCTAAGAATCAAATGTTTAATATATAATAGAGGTGGAGAATTCACTTTTGGTGAGTTTAATGCATTTTGTGAAGAGCATGGTATAAAGAGACATTTTTTTCTCCTATAACTCCTCAGCAGAATGGAGTTGTAGAAAGAAAAAACTAAACTATTCAAGAGGCTGCAAGGACTATGATGAAAAAGGAAAAAGTACCTGATGTATACTAGAGAGAAGCAATATGTACTGTTATTTATATTCTTAAGAGAGTTCATACTAGAGGTAACAACACAAAGACCCCTTATGAACTATGGACTGGTAAGATTCCTACTGTTAAGTACTTTAAGGTTTTTGGAAGCAGATGTTATATTAGAAGAGATGATAAGAACCTTGGAAATTTTGATGCAAGATGTGATGAAGGTATTGTGAGAGAGGGGGACCAACCACTGTAAGGCCCCAGGTCACGAAAGGCCAAGAACAAGGCTTCCCTAACCCACCTCAGTTTAAGGGGAAATTAGGATGATGAGGATGAGAATGATGAGGATTGTGCGTCCTTCGATCACTCTACAATCCCGAATGTTGGAAGGAGACTAGATGAGTCAGCCTTTAGAGTCAAATTCATGTCTCGGGTAGCTCTCTGTCTGGGGACAAAAGGGCAATTCCAGGATGATAGCACGGCACAGTGGCATCTCACAAGTGCACTGGCGTTTGTATGGCTAGAGAACCGAAAAGACAGAAATCTAACTCCAAAAGGGAGACTATCAACCTAGTCAAGAGATGTTGAAGTGATAAAATGAGATTAAGTAAAGAGAAATGCAGCTATGAATACGATAAAGGAAATGTATTACCACCAAGTTCATGAAGATGATCTTGTGCAATGCTCTCCTCACTAGCTTGCTCCAAGTTCTCTCCACCTACACATAATAAAGGGAGAAATTGTTGGGGCTGTATAGGGGCCTACCTCAGTTAGACCCTCGTCTTGGCGTTTCCACCTCCACGGACAACCAAGTTTGGAATAGTAGAGATAAATGATAAAGAAAAGAAACTACAAGCTACAACAACACAAAAACATTACAAGAAGTACGTGCTTACTCAATCAAAAGCAAAAGGAGAGATTGTAGGAGCTTACCACCTCTGTCCAAAGCACTCAAGGCTTGTGGAGGAATGAACAAGAGGGACTCAAGCCTCTGTTGCCATGGTTTCTATCATGTGCTCGCCCTGTTGGAGTGACCGAGTAGTGGATTGTTGCAATGGAGTGAATGGTGATGCTACAAAGCTTGGAAATGAATGCAAATGGTGGAGAAAAATGCTCAAACAATCTTGCAAAACTTCTCTCAAACTTCTGCTTGAAAAATTTTATGCATGGAAGAGTGAAGATTATGAAGAGATGGATGAAAAATGGCCATATTTGGGTCGGCTAGCCAAAGAGAGACTTTACTCTTCGACTTCCAATCGAAAATGTAACGCCTATGCAATCTCCAGCCGCAAGAATATGCTAGGGATGTAAGCACGCCACGCGAACGTCTGCATGTCACGTGGGTGTCCCTGACAGAAATGCCCCCATTGACACGCGAACCAAGCATCAAGTGGAATGCAATGAGCGAGCTTAAGTGGAATCAAACATCTGCTTTTGATTTTCTAAAGTGTTAAGGGTCAAAAGGGAATTTGCGTTAGGGGTGCAAATTCATGTTGATACATTTTTCCCCCACTTTCGTGAGCACGAGTACTGATGAGTGCTTCGATAAAGTAGAGTAGTAAAGAATTAACAGAGTAAGAGATGTATACCTAGATTGACGAGGAAGCAGAGCACGGTCTGGTGAACCCAGAAGTGTAGGAAAGGACTTCATAGTTTCACGAAACTACAAAGCTGAAGCACGAAAGTACCTTACAAGTTCACAGTCCTACAAGGGTGGTATCCTTCAAGAACTCTCACATGAAGGAAACCAGGACAAGCACCTTACAGCCCCACAGACTTGCAAGGAAGGTATCCCTCAAGAACTCTCACATGAGGGAGACTGAGAAAAGAACCTCACAGACCCACAAATCTGCAAGGAAGGTATCCCCCAAGAACTCTCACATGGAGGAAGCCGAGCAAAGGAGACTCTGCAAAGCCAGAGATGGCGACATGTTTACCCGCAGATAGAACACATCAGGAAGCAGTCGTGTAGGCCAGTGAACAGACAGTCACGTAGACCATCACTAAGTTGTAAGACTTTCAAAGGGGTCCCTCGTGAACCCTTCAAAAGGAAGGAAGGTCCACTCAAGGGACGCATTGTTTGGAAGGTAGGGTCTAGTCAGGCTACCCCCAAGCTAGACGTGAAGATGCAAAGATGGTCTGGTCAAGTTTCCCCCAGACTAGACATCGAGATGTGAATTTGGTCTAGTCAGGCTGCCCCCAAGCAAGACGCCATAGAACTTTGTTGAAAACTTTCGAAGGGGTCCCTCGAAAACCCGACGTGAAGAGGTGAGGTCCACTCAAGGGACACTCTATTCAAAAAGCTTAATGTCTTCCTTTTCGAATCGATTTGTCATCAAGGAAGGAGATGTGCTCATGTGAGGGGAAGACTAAGATCATTCCCACTTCAACAGAGGATTTCCAAGTCCTCTCTTTACGAACCCCTGATGAAGAAAACATGTTATGTTAGGGTTCCAAGTTGAGAATGCCACTCTAACGAGGAAGTGTGTGAAGGGTCTTCGAGAAAAGATTCATTTGGAAATGAATGCATTTTCTAAAGACTAAGCAATGTAGAAGTAGCATTGTCACACATGAAAGGGAAAACTCAAGCAAAGAAGAGAGAAAGATAAAGAGCAAGTAAAAAAAATAGATCACGTGAAGAGGGCATAGGGGGATCTGGTTACGCGGGGTCAAATCTGCCTTTATTTATATATATGTAGGTAACTACACTAAGAGGCAAAAGATCATCAATCCCCAACCAAATCAGGAAGAATGCACAAAAGACAAAGAAAAATAAAAAATCGGGTCAACATGGAAGGAGGCCTAAATGCTCCTGACACTTTACATCATCCCCAATTTACCAAAAGTCAATCACAAACATGGAAGAATGATGACACATATAGAGGAAGATTTACAATGCAAACACCATGCCTGTATCCACGCACCAACAGTGTGATGAGGGTCATCTAGGCACATGTAGCACAATCGCGGGGGAAGAACATGTTACGACATGCACACACATCTAATCTAAAGATCAAGAATAGGGTCTCCCCCTAACACTGGTCGACTAGGAGGTCATCAGTTTCCCACTCTAGATCCTTGAAGGAAGGAAGATGAGCCTGTAATGGTGTAATGTTAAGGGGAGGAGCTTTTGATCCTCCCGCAACAAGGGCCAAAGTAGAGGGACCTGTAAGGTCTCTGTCACTTAGCTCTTATGGATCCAGGGTCAACGACCTAGCGAAGATCGCTAATAGTGTCGGGACTTCATCCACCAAGTTAAACATGCACTTAACAGGAGTGCCATATTTCACCTCGGTAGACGAAGGAGTTTGTACCTGAGGTTCACTACTAGGCTCACTGAGAGACTCAAGAGCAGTGACAAACTTGGGGGAGGTTGGGTCTGATTTCATTACTAAAACAGAACAAGTCAACTTGGGGCCACCTTTTGGAGAGGGTGGGCTCTTCTTATGTCCTCCATTACTGGAGGGGCCATTCTCTACCTTCTTCTTCATCGAGGGGGTGAAATCCCCATAGATGAAACAAGGAGTGTCGAGGAAGAGGAGGAAAGAGCCACAATGGACACAACCGAAGGGTTAACCATGTCTATGGGCTTTGGGAAAGGCAATACATTCGGGGAGGAAGTCAACAAGGGTGGTTCTATCAAAGGAGTGATGAGCACTTGCACCCTTCTAGGCACATGTGCGCTCACAGTAAGAGCCGAAGGAGGTTCAAGAGGAGGACACAGCAGGATATGTGCTCTTCTCTTCCTCCTTCTTCTGTAAGGAGGCTTGCTTGGCTAGGAGAGCGTTTTGTTGGCGCTTCCGCTCATGCGCAAGGTAGTTGCTATAGGTCTTCACACTGGAATCTGGAAATTGTGAAGAGACAAAAGGATCCTACTCAGCCATGGGAGTGTCCTCCACGACTGTCTCCAATGGAAGGGTAGACTCCTGAATGGAAGGAGGAGGGGTAGGCTCAAAAATGGCAGAAGGAGTTGACATGAGCACCTCAGTGGCAAGCCTCTTCCTATTTACAATTTTAAGAACAGGAACAGTAGGATGCCACGAAGACCGAGACAAAGAGGATTCTCCAAGAGGGGATTTTTTCCTTCCATATCAGACATTCCTAGGCTCCGTTAGTAAGATAGGAAACTCAAACACATGATGCTTTGCCTTCCACCAAGTGGGCACCAGGAGATTCTCTCACAAATGCGAGACAAAAGAAGATGGTACCACGAAAGGACAAGAGGAAGCATCAGGCTGAACCATGGAAGAGGAAGAGCAAGGATCTTGAAACCGCTTATCTTCTTCTCTTCTACGAGCCTTGGTGGCATCACTATCAACCTTTAAGCAAGCTCTATGCGAGATAGCATAAGGCGAAGGAGGGTACCTCATTTTCGGCCTAGTGTGCCCCTTCTTATAGTTTTCATACATGTGGTGTAGGAGGTCTTTCCTAGGGGGGAGAGGACCAAGAGAGATAGGCCAAAATTAGTTTAGGCTATAGCTACCACATGCAACCAGTGGTCTATAACCAATGTCATGGACAATGTGCACCGAAACTCCATGAACAAACTTTAGACACTTGTGTATAATCGAGTGAACTGTTTTCATAGCCACAAGCCAGGGGATACCTAGCTTCACTCTGAAGAGTTCAGACCCCAGGATGATGTTGAACTTAAGGCTTATGGACTTAGGTCCAACAAGGACCAATAGGACAATACTCCCTATAGGAGGTACGAAAATACCGTTGTGTGTGCGGATAATACTTTCAGGTGTATCATACCCATACCTTATGCAGGAATTTAATCGGCATGATCTCCTCAATTATGATATTCACTTGCGATGTTGGATCAATGAAGACACCTGCTATAGTGTTCCCATTTATCCTCGCAAGAATGTAAAGAGGAGATGGATCTCTATTGAAGTTCATCAGCAAGTCCTATGAAGTAAAGGTTATGCTAGTACCCTCATTCATAGTCTGCACATAGGGAATGAGTTAGTTTTAAGAAAGAGGCCATTGCACACACCAAACAGTACTTCTACAGAGCCTCTTATGGTTTATGAGATATGATAGTGACCCAATTAAGGTTGTGTCACACAACACCATTGGAACCTTTCAACTACGCCTACTAGGGGTCACAAGTTTGGTTGCAAGGCAGAATCCTCACAACACTCACACCTACAACACTCTTAAGACATGAGGAAACAGACTTTCAGTATTGGAAAACAGAACCAAAATGGTTCACATCAGATTCACCAAAAATGTGAGGGGGACCAGCCACTGCAAGGCCCCAGGTCACGAAAGGCCAAGAGCAGAAAGGCTACCCTAACCCACCTTAGTTTAAGGGGAAATTAGGATGATGAGGATGAGAATGATGAGGACTGTGCATCCTTCAATCACTCTGCAATCTTGAATGTTGGAAGGAGACTAGATAAGTCAAACTTTAGAGTCAGATTTGTGTCTCAGGAAGCTCTTTGTCTGAGGACGGAAGCATAGTTCCAGGTGTGATCCCTTAAATGTCTTCCCTATTCTAAGATGCAAATCTAACTATTACGCACTAATGGAAGATCACAAAAGGTAAAGCTCAAGATTAGCCTAAGGAATGATAACACAAAGAAAGAAGATGAAATGAAGACAATAAACAATTATACCTTCTTTGTTGTTGAATCCCTTGGTTGGCCCTTGATATTGTATGCTTTGTATGCTCCTTTGATGGAAAATGAGATTAAAGATGTAAGATTGGATGCAAGATGATTGAAAGTGTGATAATGATGGATTCAAGTGCTATGATGAAGGAAAAATGTTCAAATAACAAAGTAGCAACAGTTTGGTATCAAATGCATAAGGTTTTTAAATGAGAGAAAAGAGGGGGTATTTATAGAGGGATTTGAATTCTCTAGAGAATTCAATGGTTGAAATTAAACCAACAAGGCCAAGATGAAGGGCTATGGTGAGTTGAGGACTCACAAGCCCTCACATCTTGGCATGTGGAATGTGAGATGGCATAAGATGAGATGATGTGGAAGTGAAGTGGAAGGAAGGTACATGATGTGGAGGAAGAACAAGTACCTTGGAAAAGGGATGATGTGACCTTTCAATGATCACATAAGGAAGAGGAGAATCTTGAGTGAATTAAAAATTCACATGATTGGAAGAATCTAGTGGATAAGACAAGGTTCCCAGAAAGGTGGGAACTTGCCACATGTGAGTGATGTGACAAGTCAAAGATTTTGGAAGACTTTGGCACATGTGAAGTGATAAGTCAAAGGTTCTAGAATTTGCATGGGGAAGAGAAGATTCCTTGGAGGAATAAAAGTGAATTAAAAATTCACATGGGGAAGAGAGAATCCTTGGATGAATAAAAAGGAATTAAAAGTTCCTTCAGGGATGGGGAGAGTTGACAAAGGTATTGATTAGGCTTAATTAATCAATAATTAGAAGATAATTAGTGTTTAATAAGGTTTAGAAGCCAACTTACAAAATTTGGAGGATTTGACACATCCTAGTCAAGGATTAGGCATGTGCGCATCCCTAATGAAGAGATTTAAGAGGTTGATTAAGATTAAGTGAAGGATGTGACATGTAAAGAATTAAATAAATGTCATATTTATTTAATTCATTTGATGAGAGGGGAATTAAAGGGGTAAGGTATTTAATTATTTAACTAGATACCTTAGGGATTAGAAGAACTTTAGAGGTATTAATTAAATAATAGTGATATTACTTAATTAATGCGGATAAGGGGATATTTAGACGAAAAAGGGGGAAATTTGGACAAATGAAGTGTCCAAATTTAGGTGTCTACATTTTGCCCCTCTTTGAGATGGTGTTATGAAGTAGCATCATTTCAAAGAATATTAAAACGTAGAACCCAGAAGAAGATGATTAGACTGGGAAAGATGCCCCAGTCATTCAAAGTAGCGACTAGGAAGAAAGATGATGGGGGTGAAGATGAAGATTAGGGATTGAGGATGCCCCCTCGAGAGGACATACGGGTTCAAGAGAACATGAGTGTGCTCTCGAAATGGATGAGACGATGAAAGGGGAGATTAGGAATATTATGCAAAGTGATGGATAAGGGAGTATGACAAGTGATATGAGATGATTAGAAGCACAAATGGATTTTAGGACAAGAAGTGATGTTGCCGTAGTCAAGCTACAAGCCAAAATGGGTTGATGATGGATGGAGTGTTATCGTTAAGGGAATGATATTTCCCAAGACAACACAAAAGGATAGGGAAGGATACATCTCGATGATGATGATGAAAGTGTTGTTGATGAGGGAAGGATACATCCCAAAACAACACGAGGATAGGGAAGGGTACATCTCGATAAAAAGGGTTGTTGATGAGAAAAGGATACATCCCGAAACAACACCAAATGATAGGGAAGGATACATCTTGATGATGAGGATGATTGGATCAAGGTTTGTAACAAGGTTGGGGACAAGACCAAGGAAAGGATTAGATGATTTGTGCTAGATTGAATGGGTTAGGATTGGATGGAGATGTGACATGGTTAAAAAGAATTATGATGAAGGTAAAGATGCAATGTAATGGAAGATGCAATTTTCCATTTTCGGAGCACTGATTTTTTCTATAGCATAAGACACCAGGTACCATGGTATGTGGAACCAAGGAAGATTAGTGTTTAATGCATAAAACAAACACAACAAACAAGAAGGCTATCCCAACACCCCAAAGTCACAAAGACCTTGGTCGGGCCAGGTATTGGGATAACCACAAGAACAAAAGGATGCCCCAGCATAACACAAGACCTCAGGGATCTTGGTGGGTACTACATGGGACAACCAGGAAGACAACAATAGAACAAAAAAGATCAAGATATGCCCCTATGTTGACCAATCAGAGTGCACCATGATATGATAGATCATGGAGGCCTTGACAAGTGATGATATGTAGCTCAAATGATAAACAAAATGTCAAAAACGCCAAAAGATCACAATCAAATTTCAAATGTCTTGTGCCACAGGATCAAAAGGATGGATGGGATTGATGAGGTCTATTAGGAAGGATACATCCTATTAAGACCAAATATGGAAGATAGATTGGTTGATCGACATGATGTAGGATATCCAAAACTGATTGGATCTCATCAAACTAATGACCTTTTTTTTGAAAGCACCAACTAGGATAAGGACATACTTGACGACACAGTGACAAGATGACAAAACAATGAGGTGACAAAATAGACACACCCTAAAGACCTAGGGGCTCGGGGGTTGATGAAAGATCAACCTTGCCTAGGTGAAAGTGTAGAGCCCTCATAGTTCAAGAAAAGACCATGATAAAAGAGGAAAGAGGAAAATGGAGACCACAATGGAGGGCGCAAGCCAAACAAATGCCCTGGGGGCAGATCAAATGATCGACCTTGCCTATGTGAAAGCATAGGGGCCACGTAGTTCAACACAAGGCCAAAGACAAATGATGGAGGATGATAGGATAGACAAAAGACAGAGCCCTGGGGGAAAATCAAATGATCAACCATGCCTACATGAAAGTGCAGGGGCAATGAAGTTTGACATAAGGCCAAAGATAAAGCCCCGGGGGAAAATCAAATGATCGACCTTGCCTATGTGAAAGCGCAGGGGTAAAGTAGTTTGACACAAGGCCAAAGACAGATGATGGAAGATGATAGGATAGACAAAAGATAGAGCCCTAGGGGCAGATCAAATGATTGACCTTGCCTACGTGAAAGTGCAAAGGCAACGTAGTTTGACACGAGACCAATGACAAAAAATGGATAAGGGATAATGAGATGAGCATGATAAATGGATAAAAGGATGGAGGCAATATGATGAGACAAGATAGACTTGCAAGATTGGATAGGATGATGATTGATTTGTGTAAGATATGTATGATTTGAAGCTCAAGGATGGGATAGGTATTCAGATCATTAGAATATGAATTGAGAAGGTGAGATGATGGATAGATGAGCAATGAAGATATGAGAAAGATGTGGGAAATAGATAGGAATGATGAGAGAGAGGTAGCAGGGCATTGGAGTGCATGGGTGTAGCCTATAGCTAGATACCAATGACAAGGGATTATGAGATAGGAGGAAAAATAGAAGTAAATGGATGGATGGATAAAGATGGGGAGATAGAAAGATGCGAGGATAGGTGGATAGAGGGATAAGGAATTGGAAGGATGGAATGGATTATTGGATGGATAAATGGATGGGAGGGTAAGGATGAAAAGATGGAAAAGGACTAGTGGATGAGAGTATAGGAAGATAAGGATATGGTAGATGGCAGGGATTACTAGATGGATAAATGGATGGGGAGGTAAGGATGGGCAGGAGGGGGATATGGAGAGGATTACATGGGATGGATGGATGATATCTCCAAGGACTCTATCGCAAATAAGGAGATGCCCCCACTCTAGATGTGTCATGCATGACGGGGCAAGAGGGATAGCATGATGGATGGATAAGGAAGTGAGATGGGAAATGGAAGATAGATAGAGGTGGATAAGGAATATGATAGTGTATGGATGAGGGGAATATATGCCAAGAGGTGTCCAAAGCATGTATATATGCTGGCCCCTATCTAGGTCAAGATTACAAGGAAGATGGAGGGACGGGGGTAGATGGGATATGATAGGATGGGGAATATAGGAAGATGTAGGAGATGGAGGAAAGGAATGTGTAGGTGGATGTTGCCCCCAATTGTGGAAGTAGATTAGATGGGGGATTTATGCATGATCCCTGTTTGCCAGGTTTTCATCATGGTACTTATCCAAGGAGCTTTTTTGGCAATTTTTCACCATTAAATGAATGATTTTCTCTTTACTATTTTTCTTTTTTTTTTCTTTTTCTTTCTTTTTTTTTTGGCTTGTCGAGACTTTTCGGACAAAAATACGGAGGGAGATGGAGGAGGATATGGATTCAAAAGACATGTGATAAATCAGATGGATGAAGGACTCAAGCATAAAGTTCCATATGAGGTAATAAGAGCCCATGTGTAAAGTGTCCATTGGATATTGGTACAACCTTATTAGGAGAAATGGATTATGCAAGAGGATAAATCAAAGGGATTCGATGGGGGAGATATGGGGGATAGTGGATGGGATATTGGAAGGTGTATGGATGGAATGATAGAGTGGATGTGTGATGGGGAAAGGTGTTCAAGACCAACATTGGCACATGTGGTGGATGTGAAATGATAGGAGGGTTGATGGATGGAGAATGTGGTGATAATGGAGGCATTGGGATAGTGAATTTTGGGACATAAGGACCCAAAATAGATTTAAGAGATGGCGGATGCAAATGAGAAACTTTGGATGTCTTTAGAGATTTCTCATTTGAAGGCATGGACTCTTTTTCCTTGGGAATCCACATGGTTTTGTTTTTTCTTTGGTGGGCCTTTCTGGCCTTTGGGATAGATTGGGCTTTTGGATTTGATTTTTCTTTTTTTTTCATGTCTTTTGAAGGGGACATGAGGAGCTTTAGATTCATGTGGATGTTTGGATTTATGCATTTTTGCTTTGGCATCCAAAGTGATTTTAGTAGCAACGGGATGGGTATGAGGAGATGGATGATATGGAGAAGATGTGGATGGAGTGATAGAAGTGGGCTTTTGATGATAATGTGTAGATAGAGGATGCGAGATATCATGCATGGAGGGGTGTCGTTGTTGATCTTGATTAGGGTTTATGAATTTAGGAGTTATTATGGTGGATGGAGGCACATAAGGACCTAAAATAGATGCAATAGCTGGAGCATGAGCGATGGTGGATGGAGGCACATAAGGACCCAAAATGGACTTAGAGGATGAAGGAGGAAGATGGACGGTTGTTTTTTGGTAATACAATGGAGGAGGAGGGATGGTGACAAAGGAATTGGTAGAGCGACGGGAAGTGCCTCTCGTTCCTTTGGAAGAGGCTCGCTTAGGATGTATGGAGGTTGTACCAACATTTTTGGATTGTGAGTCTTGGGAGATATATCCCAAACTGTGTGCACCTGGATGTACTTTGACTTGGATGGGTTCTAAAATACCTTGCTCATGAAGGCCTAAACCTTTTCCTTGATAGTTCATGTTCTCGAGGATGTGATATATTGTAGGATGCTTATTCTTTTGGAAGCATGATGCGGTTTTTTTTGCAGGTGGAGGAGGAAAGGTGGTGCATAGACTTTGTTTTTCTCCTACAAGAAGACCACCATGGAAGAGCATAATGTTACCAAGGTGATATAACAGTGGTGTTGGGATGGTAGAGCTAAGCGGTGATGGAGGATTGTGCAATGGAGATGAGGGGATAGCCGCATCTTGATTTGGAGGAGGAAGTGATAAGGGATCCGAAGATGGATTAGGTGGTATCACAAGATCCGTATTTGTGGTAGTGGGTGATAAGGGTTCATGAGATGGAGCGATTGGATCTTGAGTGCAAAGGGGATCATGGGATGGAGCAGATGAGCTAGGGTGATCTTGAGATGGGGTGGATGGGATGATCGGATTAGGATTCGGTTGAGGAAATGAATCCTGAGATGGGATGGATGGAGAGCCATGATCTTGAAATATAGTAGACAAGATGGTAGGATCTTGACTTGGCAGAGGGGATATGTCTACAGGCTTTAGATCGAGCTCTTGGCATGGCTCAGCTTCTGTAGGAAGCATGACGAGGGAGGAGTGTTGGAGGGACTCCTCAAGTGTTGGAGATGGAAGGATAGAGGAGTCATGAAGGTCATGGGATTGAAGTTCAGTAATATGAGGACTAGGAGGAGTGGATTGGATGTCTCCAAGGGATTGGGTGGATCTTGTAGTAGAAGAAGGGGATTTAATGGATTCGATGGGTTCAACTGTTTGGATAGTATTAGGAATGGTAAGGGGAGTGATAGGTGTCAGATGGAGGAGGGCCTCATCACTAGTGACTATACATGATAGAGTGAGAGAGTATGGTGTATCTTCCGTCATGAGTCCTTGGGTGACATTTGGAAGGGATGTAGGACTAGGTGGAGGGTTTGATATGGATGGAGTACTAGGATTAGGGATTGGTGGATTAGGATTAGACGTGGGGATGGGAATGGATGGAGGATTAATATTAGGGATTGGAGGATTAGATGAGTGGATGGGATTGGATGGAGGATTAGGGTTAGGAGTGGGTGGATTAGGACTAGATGTAGAACTAAGAGGAGATTGAGGATTAGGATTAGATGAGTGGATGCAATGGAATGGAGGACTAGGAGGAGATGGAGGATTAGGGTTGGGGATTGGTGGATTATGATTAGGTGGAGGATTAAGATATAATGTGGTGAAGGGGGGAGTGATGCAAGAGGATGCAGATGATGAATTAAGATAGGGGGATGCAGATGTTGGATTAGGTTGGGGGGATTGGGTTGGTGGGTGATAGTAGGAAGATATGTATGATGCATTACAACAAGAGGACATTGGTGGTGGATTCACGTAGGAGGACATGGATGGAGGATTAGGATGGAAAGATGTGGAATTAATGTAAGGATATTGGGATGGGGGATTGTGATAGGAAGGTGTGGATGTTGGATTAGAATAGGAAGATTGAGGTGGTGAACTACCATAGGAAGACATGTATGGTGGGTTGGCATAGAAGGATATGGATGATGGATTAGGATAGGAATATTGAGATGGTGGATTAGGATAAGAGGAATATTGGGATGGTAGAGGAATGTAGGAAAATGTGGATGTTGGTTTAGGATGGGGCGATTGGGATGATGGATTAGGATAGGAGTATGTGGACATTGGATTGACATGGGAAGATGTGGATGTGGGATTAGGATAGGGGGATGTGAAGGTTGGATTAGGATGGGAAGATTGGGATGGTGGACTAGCATAAAAGGATGTGGGTGGATTTACGTAGGAGGACATAGATGGAGGGTAAGGATAGCAATATGCGGATGTTGGACTTTTCAAATAGGGATATTGTGATGGTTGATGATGATAATGATAGGAGTATGGAGATGGTGGATTGCTATAGGGGGTTGTGGATGTTAGAGGTGGAGAGGGAGGACATGATGAATATGTTGATGGTGAGGATGTTGGATATCCCTTGTCAAGGGTAGCATAAGGATTGTTAGTAGATGCGGATGAAGGCATGGTGGGATAGTTCGGAGGAGTAGTTGGATTTTGGGAGGTGATTGGAGAGAGCTTGCTAGCAATGATAGCGTCAATGGGATCTATATAACACTCTTCATGATCAACAAGACTTTCATTATCATCGTCGACGTAATTAGGATTTCCCTTGACTATTATTATTAGTCATGCGAAAGGGGTATAAGGATTCATGGATACAAAATGGATATGGATTGAGAAGATGGAGGGGACTAGATGATGGAACAATAAATAGGATGGATTGGAGGAAGATGCAGCTAGACTAAAGCTCAGATTTAGATGATGGGATGAGGGAACGACACTTGAAATAGGTAGATAGATACTCAAAATGGGTGACTGGATACCTAAAGTAGGAGAGAAACAATCAGAACAGGAAAATAGGTTGTCGAAACGGGTGAACGGTTTCCCAGAACGGGTGAACAACTGGTCAAAAAGAGGGAATGATTGCTCAGAACGAGCAAATGGATACTCGGAATGGATGGAAGGATGGTTAGGATGAGTAAATGGGTCCCCCGAACAAGGGAACAACACTCGGAATGGGAAAACCGGTTGCTGAAATGGGTGAACAACTTCACAGAATGGATGAACAGTTGGTCAGAAAGAGGGAACGATTGGTCAGAATGAGAAAGTGGATACTCAGAATGGATGGAAAAATGGTTGGATTGGGTAAATGGGTACTCCAAAAAAGGGAACAACACCTAGAACGGGAAAACAAGTTGCCAGAATGGGTGAACGGTTTCCCAGAATGTGTGGACAGCTGGTTGGAGAGAGGGGACGATTGCTCGAAACAAGCAAATGGATACTCAGAATAGATGTATGGAGGGTTGGCTTGGGTACTCTAGAAAAGGGAACAACACCTGAAATAGAAAAATAGGTTGCCATAATGGGTGAATGGTTTCCCATAACAGGTGAACAACTTCTTGAAACAGGATCGTGTTAAAGCTCATATTTGGGTTGGATGAAAGCTCAGATTAGGATTAGATTAAAACTCAAATTAGGATGATGGGATTAAGGTTCAAATTGGGATTAGATCATAGAATATGATAGGATTGATTTGAAATCAAGTTCAGGGGTTTTAACTAGAGGACGTAAGGTGTTGACAATCAGATTTTTGCCTGATTTAGCAATTTTCAAAAATTATCAAATTTTGCCATTTTAGGAAACTTCATAGGCATGCCTTTGAGACTCCAGGTTTTTCTCAAAAAAATACCCAATACTAAGATAGGATGAATTGCCAACTAACATCCCAAATATGAGACATGCATTCCAAGTTTTTAACGAAAATGATTTTTCAAAAACTAGAAAAAAAAATACTAAATTCTGATTTTGAGGGTCAAGATGAAACTTTGAGGCCTCAAAAATGTGTTGAAATGGGGTCCATCGAATTCAAAGTTTGTTGGAAATCCACATGCCACCTCAGAACACAACCACCCGTAAAATTTCAGCCAAAACCCATATCTGAGTCAAAGTTATGGCCTCCGGAAGTTTCTACATAAAAATCAAAACCCTCAAAATGAAGTCTAGATGATTGGGATGGATGATTTGATGATAGATATAGACTCAAATTCGGATGATGGGATAAAAAATTTGATTAGAATTGGATTTAAGAATATGATGGGATTGATTTTGCCAGTCGGATTTGAAAGTTGAATCTGTTTATTGTCTGTTTGCCAACTTTTTGTTTTAGAGGGGCGAACTTGCCCTTCCAGGGTGGATTTGCCCTTCTATCACAGAGGGGCGGATTTTCCCTTCTACAAGGCACATAGGGGCAGATTTTCCCCTCTGGAGGGCAAGTCCACCCCACTATAGGGCAGGTCCTCCCAACTATTTTTGGACTCTAAGCGGATAAATAGGTTGTTAGAACGATGAAACAAGTGATTGGAATGGGGTGTTAGATAATCAAATTGGGGAAATAGATGACTGGAGTGGATGAACAAGAACTCGGAACTAGTAAATGATTGCTTGGAATGGATAAACGACTCTTAGTTTGCAGAGATGAAAGCTCGAAACGAGTAAATAATTGATCAAAATAGATGAACAACTCTCAAAATGAGGAGATGAATGCTTGGAATGGATAAAATATTACTTGGAATGAGTAAATGAAGAATCGATGGGGACAAAAGACTATTCAGAATGTATGACAGTTTACTCGCAACGGGGAAACGATGGCTTGAAACAGAATGTATGCAAGTTTTCCTTTTGGTAAAAAATGGGGAGAAACAGATGTTTGGATTAAGTAAATAGGTGCTCGAAATGAGGGGTTGATTACCTTGACTAAGGGGATGATCACCCAATATGATGACAAGACATTCGAAATAGGGGGACGATTGCTCAGAACGTGAAAACAAGTAAACAGGTGCTTGGAATAGTTAAATGGAGGCTTGGAATGGTTAAACGAATGCTTGGAGCAGTTGAACGGTTGAATGGAGGCTTCAAATGGTTAAAATGGAGGTTCAAAATGCTCAAACTGAGGCTTGGAAAGTTAACGGTTGAATGGAGGCTTAAAATGGTCAAATGAAGTGAAATTGATTGTTCAGGGGGGCGTATCCGCCCTTCTGCAATGAAATAGGAGGGCGTATTTGCCCTTCTGTGGAAAATAGGGACTTGGTTTGGATGAGAATGACTATGGAAAGGACTTGAAATGACAACAATGAGGATGACTTGTCAAAAATTTACTGGTTTATCACAAGAAGACACTTTAAACAAGCACAATCCTATGATTAGTGTTAACGGTATGGCCAACAAAGGTCTTAATCTAGGATGCACAAGGTTTTTAGGGAGTCTTTGATATACTCTCGATACGTGAGGTCCAGACCGTGAGCACAAGCCCATCACAAGCGTGAGTCGGGAACCCCAGTGAGATACTAAAAGGCTCGGACCAAATCTTCACGTCTATCTAGGTAACACCATAGCTTCGACGCTCCGCCAAACACAACATGACTAGATTGGGGTACAAATTTGGCTCTCCCCCTTTTTATACCCCATTGGTACGCGTGGTTGGGATCATCCCTTGGGGTGATGAAATCCCCAAGTAGGTGCCTCTAAAAAGAAGGCACTAACTGTTTCCAACTACTCCCCAAGATCACACGAAGTGCAAGGGGAAAGCGAAAACAAACTAGTGCCCCCTTGGGTGACACAAAAATAGACACACCAACTAATAAATTTTACTTCCCCCTAATTAAGTTATGTGCATAGATGAAAACAACAAGGAAAAAATTTAAAATTTGAACAAACGGATGGCCCTGCAAGCAAATGTTAGTTGTTTTATCCTTTGTTCTTTGTTAATTATGAAAGTATGCTACTAAATATTAGCAATAAATCCAACTATACCCACAAACAAACAAGGTTAGGGGGTTAGAACCTCAAAATATCAAAAAACTGAGGCAAAAAGGAAGCTAAAATACCTATTTTTACCTTCCAAAATGTGTTGTTTAGGGAAAATCCACCCCTCAGCAGTAAAAATGTCAGAAAATAGTGAACCAGTAGGAAAAATCCACCCCTCTGCAGTAGAAAGGTTAGAAAACAGTGAACCAGTAGGGCAAATCCACCCCCCTGCAGCAGAAAGGTTAGAAAATAGTGAACCAATAGGGAAAATCCGCCCCTCTATAGTAAAAATATCAAAAAATAGTGCACCAGTAGGGAAAATCCACCCCTTTGCAGTAAAAATTTCATAAAATAGTGAACCAGTAGGGAAAATTTGCCCCTCTACAATAGAAAGGTTAGAAAATGGTGAACTAGTAAAGCAAATCCACCCCTCTGTAGTAAAAATGTCAGAAAATAGTGAACCGGTAGGGAAAATCCGCCCCTCTGCAGTAAAAAGATTAGAAAACAATGAACTAATAAGGAAAATCTGCCCCTTTGTAGTAGAAAGGTTAGAAAATAGTGAACCAGTAGGGCAAATCCGCCCCTCTGCAGCAGAAAAGTTAGAAAATAGTAAACCAGTAGGGCAAATCTGTCCCTCTGCAGCAACAAGGTTAGAAAACAGTGAACCAGTAGGGCAAATCTGCCCCTCTGCAACATAAAGGTTAGAAAATAGTGAATCAGTAGGGCAAATCAGCCCCTTCTACAGCAGAAATCAAGAAACAGTGGGAATAGGAGGGCAAATCTGCCCCCTTGCAGCAAACTGAAAGGAAATTTCGCCCCTCTGCAGCACACTGGAGGGCAAGTCCGCCCCCTCTGCGACCTAGACCTACAAACAAACTCAACAACAACAAACGTGAAATAAAGGGACTCGTTTGTGGGTCCCATCAGGCATGCCAGAAATGTGATCCCTTAAATGTCTTCCCTATTCTAAGATGCAAATCTAACTATTATGCACTAATGGAATATCACAAAAGGTACACCTCAAGATTAGCCTAAGGAATGATAACACAAAGAAAGAAGATGAAATGAAGACAATAAACGATTATACCTTCTTTGTTGTTGAATCCCTTGATTGGCCCTTGATATTTGGAAGCTTGTGTGCTCCTTGGATGGCTATTGAAATGGTGTATGCAAGATGTGCAATGTGATCAATGCAAGTGCTAATGACTAAGTGGCTAATATAATGCTTGAAAATTGAATGAACAATTTGGTAGCATAAGGGTGCAAATGGCTAAGTCCTCTCAAATGAGAGAAGAGAGGGGGTATTTATAGAGCAATTTGAATTCTTTAGAGAATTCAACGATTGAAATTAAACCAACAAGGTCAAGATGAAGGGCTATGGTGAGTTGAGGACTCATAAGCCCTCACATCTTGATATGTATAATGTGAGATGGCTTAAGATGAGATGATGTGGAAGTGAGGTGGAAGAAAGGTACATGATGTGGAGTAAGGACAAGTACTTTGGGGGATAAGAAGATTTCCTCAAAAGGGAACTTCTTGTTCCCAAATGAGAGTGAAAAAGACATTTGAGGGATTTTAGAATTCCTCAAAAATCTCCATAGGGAATGAGAAAGTATTTGGAGAAATAAATGTGAATTAAAAATTCACATGCTTGAGAGAATATAATGGATAAGAGAGAGTTTCCAAAAGAGTGAGAATTTGTCACATGTGAGTGATGTGACAAGTCCAATGTTCTAGAAGTCTTTGGCACATGTGAAGTGACAAGTCACATATTCTAGAACTTGCATGGGGATAAGGTAAACCTTGGAAGGATAAAAGGTGAATTAAAAATTCACATGGGAAAAAAAGAGACCTAGGGTGAATAAATGTGAATTAAAAATTCACATGGGAAAGAGGGTCAAGGCCAAGAAAGGAAAATGAAAAGGTTGACTTAAAAAGGCATGCTAAATGTGGCTAATGAACTTGATTAAGGTTGTGCAAACACAGGATTAGGATAATTAATGAAAGATTAGAAGCAAGTGGGAGATTATGGAGGATGTGACACTAATCTTGATTAAGTGGTGCACATCCAAATCATGGATTAATTTATTTAATCCAGATTAGAAAAAGATTATGGAGGATGTGACAAGGAGAGAGAAAATGAGGAATTAAAATTTGATTTTTAATTAAAAGATTAAATGACTAAATTGAATAAATTGACATATTTATATAATTTAGAGAAGAAAAGGTGTAAGGTAAAGTATTTAATTATTTAATTTCATTCTTTAGGAACCTTAGGCAGAAAATGGAATATTGATTAAATAAATTATTTATTCATTATTAACAAAATAGATGAATAGAGTAGACGATTTTGACTATGTGGAAGTGGTCAAATTTAGATGTCTACATTTTTCCCCTCTTTGAAATATTGTTAGAATAACAGTGTTTCAAAGAAAAGAAAATGCAAATGACTCTATAGAGGAAGCAACCAGAAAATGATGCCCCAGCACGAGAAAAGGTACATGAGCTGCCCAAATAGAGGGGGAATGGATGAATATGCCCTAGTCCTACGAGGAAATGACTATGACAGGGAAAATAGAGAAATGGGAAGGATATGCCCCCTCGAGAGGGCGAGTGGGGAAAAAAGAGGGGTCTTGGGCAGCCTTTTGATATGAAGAAACGAAGGGTATGGTTGGAAAGAGCTCAAAAAAATAGGCAAGTTTGTTTTTTGAACAAAGTCAAATGAATGAACAGTTTCCAAATGGCGGCTCCGGGAAGATAGTGGATTAGTTGGAGGAGAAAAAAGATAAATAAGAGGTAGAAAATACCCCCTTATATTAAAAAAGGAAAATTAATATAAGGTAATTTTTAGAAATTACCTCACCTCAATAGCATTGTAGCGGTTGAGAGAAGAGGAGAGGAGAGGAAGCAGACGAAGAGCGAGGAATCCACGGGATTATGACTCTGACATCATCCACCGATCGGACGACGTGCGGCAATTCTACAACCATCGGGTTGTGCCCCGCCAAGTTATCAACAAAACTCACCATGCACATTTTAATTAATTTAAACGCATTTGGTAGGTTTTTTGTAAAATTTGAAAAGTGGGTTTTGTTGACAGGATAGGGAAGAAAAATGGGTAGACATGAAAATGTTAGGTAGCTGAAGACGGGGAGAAAAAATTAAAGGGTTTGAAGTCACAGAGGGGCAAATCCGCCCAACTGTGGGGGGGCGTCTCTACCCCTACCAGGGGTAGGTCAGCCTCGGCGTGGGATGGAGCCACCCCTGTGCGGGGACCTCTGCCCCGCAGTCGGGGGCGGGTCCGCCCCGGTGTAGGGCAGGTCTGCCTCGACACGGGGAGGGTCTGCCTCGACACTAGGTGGGTCCGCCCCACGACCGAGGGCGATTCCGCCCCAACTTGGGGCAAGTCCGCCCCGTGGCCGGGGGCGGGTCCACCTTAGCTCAAGGCGGGTCTGCCTCAGCTTGGGGCAGGTCCGCCCCGCGGCCGAGGACGGGTCCGCCTCAACTTGGGGAGGATCTGCCCTGGCACAGGGTTGGTCCACCTCAGTTGGGGGCAAGTATGCCCCGCAGCCAAGGGCATATTGGCTTCGGTCCGATGTAGGTCCGCTCCACGGGTCGAGGGTAGAGCTGGTGGGGTTCAAGATGAAGTGGTGAGGGAAGAGTGAGATAAAAAGACAAGTAAAAAAAAAGGGAAAGCAGAATGTCTCGAGCCGAGAAAGATATTAATAAGGTGATTATTATGGATGCAGAGCTTCGATCGGTTGCAGACACATGAGCGGCGTTCGGAGGCACATAGCACTGGAGCATGCAGGATTATTTCACTTGGTATAGTTTTCGGTGATGAGAGTGCATCGGGCGATGCTGACAGCACTGATACAGAGATGGAGTTCGGCCACATCAACCTTCCATCTTCCGATAGGGGAGATGATGGTGACACTAGAGGATGTATGGTGCATCCTAAGGCTACCCATAGCGAGGTGGTTAGTGAGTGAGGTGGTATCTAAAGGGATAGAGTTGGATCAGACCATCCTAGTGTTATTTGGACGGGATGATTTTCCCATACAGAGGGGGCAATTGGATGTAGACAGATGTTTGGCCTTGGGGTTGCCACCTTTACCATTGTATTTGTTTTGTTTGATTAGTGGGATATTGTTTCCAGAATTTAGAAGGTGGTTTTGCAGTCTACGGTTTATGGAGGTGATTCAACATATTGTCGAGTAGTGAGAGGAACAGTTCTCATGGGGCTCATGTGTATTAGCACAATTATATAGAGATATGCATGTGATTTGTTACCAGCAGTCGCTGAGTGTGACACATATGACACTTTTACAAGTATGGGCTTGGGAGCATATTATGGTGATGAGGCCCATAGTGGTGAGGAGAGGATAGGTGGATGAGAGGGAGCCTATTGCTTGGGAGTACAAGGGGTTCAGGGGTGGTGTTTTATGGTATGAGATGTAGGGAGAGATGGGGGATTGGAGGAGAGTGTTGGATGAGTTGCAGGAGGTTGACATAGTATGGTGCCCATATATGTATATACAGTTAAGGGGATGGAGGGCAGAGGAGGAGATACATCGGGGTTACTTTAGGTGTAGATGTGTCCTGATTGGGAGCCAGCTGCACATAGTGGAGACTCATCGGCCAGACAGAGTGGAGAGGTAGTTTGGACGGATACAGGATATTCCAACAATGCCAACCATGTTTCGTCAACTCAACAGAGAGAGACCATGGGGAGACGTTCTAATAGCGAGGGCATCCAGAGAGGCGTGGACGATGGCAGGTGAGGTGCCTTATCCAGGGAGGGTGGTTGGTCCTGAGGATGCAGGAGTGACAGAGCGGTATACTCAGTGGTTTCTCACCCACCGGTGCGAGAGGATTACACCTGAGGTGTCAATTGTGGGAGTCTTAGGGTAGGGGTCAGAGGGTGGAGAGGAGGGGAGATAGGAGTAGAGGGGACAAGAGGGAGGCAGGATGCAGCAGAGTAGCGGAGAGGATGAGGGTGGAGCTGGATCATAGCCAAGTAGCAGAGAGAATGAGGGTGGGGCTAGAGGGCAGCCGGAGAAGAGGAGGAGGAGGAGGAGGCAATAATGGAGGAGGACTAGGGATGATGGAGATGAGGGAGGAGATGGAGGTAGGAGGGCCAGGCGGTGGGAGAGCTCCAGGGACAGAGGCGGTACATCAGGAGGATGTGTGAGATGTGGTAGGACCAGGGAGTGAGCTAGAGGTGGAGATGCTATGAGAGGTGGAGGGGAGGGTTGTTAGGCAGACCAATATAGGTAACAGAGTACGATGGAGGCGATTTCAGGTGAGATTCAAGTAGGAGGAGGTGAGGGCCATAGGTCAGCAAGATGAAGCACAAGGGGAGACTAATGCCAGGGGACATCCAAAGAGTATGATAGGGAGGAGATGATAGAGGAGGATCCAGCCAGAGATCTGGATGGAGCTGGAGCCCCATGTGTTAGAGAGAGATGAGCAAGGATGGAGAGGAGCTAGAGGGGGAGGTGAGGACTGTAGGGCAGTCGAGGAGACAGATGCGGGTGGGGAGGAGACGACAACCAAGGAGGATTCGGGTGAGGAGTAGGGTTGAGCAGGCACAAGACAAGGTAGAGATTGATGTGATGGATGTGGATGTTCAGGTGGAGGAGCCATTAGCAGTATTACTAGTTGTACTAGTTGAAGATCGTATGATTTTACTGAGGGGAGTCCAGGCAAGGCTACGTGTGATGGAGGAGGAGCTGAGGAGTGCAGAGGCAGAGGTCCAAAGGATGAGAGAGACAGAACAGAGAGAGTTTTATGTTGTCATGGGTCGGTTGACGACAGATGTACATGATGTAGAGAGAGAGGGATGAGGCGTGAGAAGAGATAGAGGGATTACAGGGTGAGCTAGCTAGGGTGACCTGGGATTGAGACAAGTTAGAGGCAGCGATGACCGTAGCCAAAATGTGGGGATAGCTAGAGTCCAGAGGCGGAGCAGAGCATGTCTCAATGGAGTGTCTTCAACGAGCTGAGAGAGAGAGATGGAGACACTGAAGGTATAGATGGTAGGATTGTTGGGGAGAGGATAGAGCTTCAGGAGAGGGTATCTACCATAGAGATATCCCTAGAGGAGATGAGAGTGAGGGTTGAGGCAACCGAGGCCCAGTTAGTGATAGTACAGATGGAGAGGGACACAACGTATGTAGATGTATAGGCCCTCCAGGAGGAGAGAGATAGTGCACAAAGATAGGTGCAGGTGATACAGGGGGAGAGAGATGATGCACATCGACAGTTTCAGAGAGATGCAACAGTGGACCGAGCAAAGAGTGTTGAGAGAGATGTAGCATAGATTCAGTCATAAGTGGTGTAGGGTGATGGGGATGGGACAGAGTTAGTTATATAGGAATTGTAGGCACAATTACAGACTACACAGGTAAAGAGGGGGAGGGCCACAAAGTAGGTACAGTTGCTAATGATAGTGTAGGAGGCATGGGAGCAAGAGCGGTGAGCTATTAGCAAAGAGCAGGATAGATACAGGCATGAGTGAAATGTCACCAGATATCAGACTGGACAAAGAGATGATTATATGCAGGAGGCGACCTACTAGAGGTGTTCTTATGAGCAAGTAGTTCTAGATCCAGCACAGTGCGCAACACGCTATGTCAAGCAGGTACCTCAGATGTCGATACTGCCTCAGTCTTTAAGGACGCGTACCAGAGGGTATAGCAACTTTTAGCCGAACCCTTCATGCTTTGGTGGTCATCAGGGGACTCCTGGTCATGCTTATTCTTAGGGGACTCTGACACATAGAGGACTAGTTCCTGATTCTCCTCAGAGATCAAACGTGGGCAGCTCAGGGAGTAGGTGATAGGATACCAATTTTTTGACAGGTGTAGAATGGAGATTTAGCACATATTAGCAGGGAGCATATGTGATCTACATCCTTGTATTTTTCTCCTTATTTGAGGATGATATGTATGTGATTATGAGGTAACTATGTTTTGGATATTATGATGAGATTGACATTGTTTTATTTTGATCATGATATACGATAGTCCTCATGGACACTATGCCTTGCGTTTATGTGATAGATGATTTATGTTATGCATATGGGTATATATTTATGTTCTTATGATAGATGATGTAATATGTGTACATATATATGATGATTTATGTTGATGTGGATTCTTTGACTATGCATGATGTTAATGATTTATTTATGCATTCATGGATGATGTGATGATGCATGATGTTGACTATCTATGTATGGTAATGTTGTTGTGTATATGATGTAATTATTATGGACCTAACAATGTATTTGCAAATGGTGATGTATGTATGAATGTGATTATGGAAATATATGGATAAATGAACCTAAGATGTTTAACCTAATGAACTTTATGCAATATGGATGGAAAATGAACTGACACACTAAATATAATGCAAACACAAGTATCAATGAGGAATAGGTTGGGAATGTAGGTAGATGATAGGCGTATTGTGGGTGTGATATTGCACCTATCAAGAACCATTAGTATCCGAAGAAGAAAAGAAAGTAGAAAGGAATCAAAGTTTGCACAACCCAAATCCTAAGTCATAGGTTAGGAAAGAGAATAGATGAAGGGGATATGCAATGAGATGAAATGCAACATGAATATAATTTTTCATCTTTTAGAGCACTGATTTTTGCTATAGCATAAGACACCAGCCACCATGGTAGATGAAACCAAAGCGAATTAGTGTCTAATGCAGAAAACAAACACAATAAACAAGGTTATCCCAATACCCAAAAGTAACAAAGAATTTGGTTGGGCCAGGCATTGGGATAACCACAAGTACAAAGGGATGTCCCCATGTAACACAGAATCCGGGGAGAATCCTGGTGGGTACCATGTAGGACAACCCAACATACAACAACAATAAATGATCAAGGGATGCCCCTATGTTGACTAGTCAAAGCATACCATGATATGATGGATCAAGGTGACCATGACAAGTGATGATAGGGAGCTCAAATGATTAAAAAAAAGCTAAAAGCACCAAAAGATCACAATCAATTTCAAACATCATTTTCCATAAGATCACAATGATGGCAAAGATGCAAATGTCCTTCCTATTCTAAGATGCAAATCTAACTATTACGCACTAATGGAAGATCACAAAAGGTACACCTCAAGATTAGCCTAAGGAATGATAACACAAAAAAAAAAGATGAAATTAAGACAATAAACGATTATACCTTTTTTGTTGTTGAATCCCTTGGTTGGCCCTTGATATTGTATTTTTTGTATGCTCCTTGGATGGAAAATGAGATTAAAGATGCAAAATGATTGAAAGTGTGATAATGGTGGATTCAAGTGCTATGATGAAAGAAAAATGTTCAAATAACAAAGTAGCAATAGTTTGGTATCAAATGCATTAGTTTTTTAAATGAGAGAAAAGAGGGGGTATTCATAGAGGGATTTGAATTTTTTAGAGAATTCAATGGTTGAGATTAAACCAACAAGGCCAAGATGAAGGGCTATGGTGAGTTGAGGACTCACAAGCCCTCACATCTTGACATGTGGAATGTGAGATGGCCTAATATGAGATTATGTGGAAGTGAAGTGGAAGGAAGGTACATGATGTGGAAGAAGGACAAGTACCTTGGAAAAGGGGTGATGTGAACTTTCAATGATCACATAAGGAAGAGGAGAATCTTAGGTGAATAAAAGTGAATTAAAAAATTACATGATTGGAAGAATCTAGTGGATAAGACAAGGTTCCCAAAAAGGTGGGAAATTGCCACATGTGAGTGATGTGACAAGTCAAAGATTTTGGAAGACTTTGGCACATGTGAAGTGACAAATCAAAGGTTCTAGAATTTTCATGGGGAAAGGAAGATTCCTTGGAGGAATAAAGGTGAATTAAAAATTCACATGGGGAAGCGAGAAGCCTTGGATGAATAGAAAAGAATTAAAAATTCCTTGGGGGATGGGGAGAGTTGACCAAGGTACTTATTAGGCTTAATTGATCAGTAATTAGAAGATAATTAGTGGTTGATAAGGTTTAGAAGCCAGCTTGCAAAAGTTGGAGGATGTGACACATCCTAATCAAGGATTAGGCATGTGCACATCCCTAATGAAGAGATTTAAGAGGTTGATTAAGATTAAGGGAAGGATGTGACATGTGAAGAATTAAATAAATGTCATATTTATTTAATTCATTTGATGAGAGGGGAATTAAAAGGGTAAGGTATTTAATTATTTAACTAGATACCTTAGGGATTAGAACTTTAGAGGTATTAATTAAATAATAGTGGCATTACTTAATTAATGTGGATAAGGGGATATTTAGACAAAAAGGGGTAAATTTGGACAAATGAAGTGTCCAAATTTAGGTGTCTACACCAAGATGACAGCGTGGAATGCTGGAGTCTTACAGGTGTGTTGGCATCCATATAGCCAAAGAACCGAAAATACAAAAATCTAACTCCGAAAGGGAGACTATCAACCTCGTCTAGAGATGTTTGAAGTGATAAAATGAGATTAAGTAAAGAGAAATGCATATACGAATATGATAAAGGAAATGTATAACCACCAAGGTGACGAAGATGATCTTGTACAATGCTCTCCTCGCCATCTTGCTCCAAGTTCTCTCCACCTGCACACAATAAAGGGAGAAATTGTTGGGGTTGTATAGGGGCCTGCCTCAGTCAGACCCCCATCTTGGTGTTTCCACCTCCACAGACACCCATGTTTGGAATAGTAGAGATAAATGATAATGAAAAGAAACTACAAGCTACGTCAACACAAAAACACTACAAGAAGTACGTGCTTACTTAATCGAAAGCAAAAGGAGAGATTGTAGGAGCTAACCGCCTCTGTCCAAAGCACTCAAGGCTCATGGAGGAGTGAATGAGAGGGACTCAAGCCTCTGTTGCCACGGTGTCTATCATGTGTTCACCCTGTTGGAGTGATGGAGTAGTGGATTGTTGCAATGGAGTGAATGGTGCTGCTACAAACCTTGGAAATGAATGCAAATGGTGGAGAAAAATGCTCAAACGATCTTGCAAAACTTCTCTCAAACTTCTGCTTGAAAAAAGCTATGGATGGAAGAGTGAAGATTATGAAGAGATGGATGAAAAATGGCCATATTCGGGTTGGCCAGCCAAAGAGGGATGTTACTCTTTGACTTCCAATCGAAAATTTAACGCCTCTACAATCTCCAGCCACAGGAATCTACCAGGGACATAAGCACGCCACACAGACGTCTACGTGTCACGCGGGCATCCCTGACAAAAACGCTCCCACTGACACGCGAACTAGGTGCCAAGTGGAATGCAAAGAGCGGGCTTAAGTAGAATTAAACCTCCGCTTTTGATTTTCTAAAGTGTTAAGGGTCAAAAGGGAATTTGTGTTAGGGGTGAAAATTCATGTTGATACAGGTATATAGATGCTACAATAAAAGACTGAGAAAGATAGTTGAAAGTGCAAATGTAAAAGTTGATAAAGATATGCACAGACTAGTTGTAATAAGTGAAGTTGAACTAGATGAACCTATTTGTGGACAAGTACAAGAAGAGGATGAGGAAGAGAAAGAATAGATTGAAGAAGAAAAAGAAGCTCTGGAACTTTCTCCTAAAACTCCTAAGTATGTAGAGAAAAATCATCCGAAAGAACAAATAATTGGAGATAAAAGTGAAGGTGTAAAGACAAGAAGCAAAGCGATAGCAACTAAGGTAAATTTTTGTTTACTTTCAAAGATAGAACCTAAAACAGTACATGAAGCATGGAAAGATGAGAATTGGGTTAGAGCAATGAAAGAAGAGTTGCGGAAGATAGAGAAGAATTAGACATGGGAATTATTTCCTAGACCTGTAAACAAGAATGTAATTGGTACAAAATGGGTGTTCAGGAATAAGTTGAATGAAGATGGTGAAGTAGTAAGAAACAAAGCAAGGCTTGTGTGCAAAGGTTATTCATAGGTTGAAGGAATAGACTTTGAGGAGACATTTGCTCTGGTGGAAAGAATGGAGGCCATTCAGATGTTTTTGGCATTTTCTACTCACAAAGATTTCAAGGTATGCCAGATGGATGTTAAGTCTGCATTCTTGAATGGATAATTGGAAGAAGAGGTGTACATGGAACAACTAGAAGGGTTTTAGTTATCAGATAAACCAGACATGGTCTGGAAGTTGAAAAAGGCACTATATGGACTTAAATTGGCTCCCAGAGCATGGTATGCAAGGTTGGACAGATATATGACACAACAGAGGTTCAACAAAGGCTCCGCAGAGAACAATCTCTATTTAAAAGTTGAAGGAAATAGAATGTTGATAGTGGTTGTGTATGTTGATGATATTATCTTTGGAGGAAATAAAGGTATGTGCAACAAATTTGCAGATGAGATGCAAAAAGAGTTTGAGATGTCTATGATTGGTGAATTGAAATTCTTCCTTGGACTCCAAGTGAATCAAACTGATAAGGGCATATTCATTTCACAATCTAAGTATGTTAAATAATTGTTGAAGAAGTTTGTAATGGATGATTCCAAACCAGTTTGTACCCCTATGGTGACTGGATGCAAACTGAGTAAGGATGATGATTCTCCTAAAATTGATCAAAGCAAATACATATCTATGATTGGTGGATTATTATATCTTACTGCTACTAGACTAGATATTATGCATGTAATATGTTTGGTTGCCAGATTTCAAGCAGAACCTAAAGAAACACATGTTATAGTTGTGAAGACAATATTCAGATATCTAAAGGGCACTCCAGATTATGGCCTATGGTATCTTAAAGATATTGATTTCACCTTGAATGCTTATATTGATGCAGATTGGGTTGGTTGTGTGGATGACCAGAAGAGTAAAAGTGGTGGTGCATTATTTATTGGAGGAAGATTGGTTTCATGGATAAGCAAGAAACAGGATTCAGTTTCTTTATCCACTACAGAGGTGGAGTATATTACAGCAACATCTTGTTGTACACAAGTACTTTGGATGAAGCAAACATTGAAGGATATAGGTGTGATGTGTGATGAGCCTATCCCTATCTTTTGTGATAATACAAGTGCAATAAATATTTCAAAGAATCCGGTAATGGATTCACAGACAAAGCATATATCTATCACATATCATTTCTTAAGGGATAAGGTGTTGGAGAATGAAGTCAAGCTTGAATATGTGTCTATAAAGGATCAGATTGCAAATATATTCACTAAGGTTCTTCTGAAGGATAATTTTGAGTATTTCAAGGAGAAGTTGGGGGTTACTGCCCCTCCTTTGAACTAGGTGCACATGGAGGTTCATTAGTCCAGTGGATCTACAAATTCTTCATCTATCTGGACTGATGATTAAGGTCTACTCCTCAAGGGGAGTAGAAAGTATCATTGTTGTAGTATGAGATGTGGATGCACTCCTAAGGGGGAGTGATCAAAATTTTATATGGCTGAAGATTCATGCAAAAACTCTTCTTTGCCATTGATGTCAAAGGGGGGAGAGAGAGTCATGTGAAAAATCCTACCTATATCTAAAAACTTGAAAGAGAGAAAGAGAATCTTGTAAGGAGAAGAAAGCGTACAAATGTTGTGTAGGTTGTCTAATCTAAAAAAAAAGAAGCAGGAGAGTGTGTATGTTGTCTTTGATGGTTTTTCACATCATGTGTTGTCATCAATGACAAAAAGGGAGATTTTTGCAAGTATGGTGGTGTTGTTATTAATGTTGTCATTGATGTCAACACAGTGATTACAAGTGGTACATGTGCAGTTGAGATACTGTAGAGGTGTTATGAGTACATGGAGCTGTCTTTATGGTGTTGCAGGTGTGTTGATATGAAGTTCTTTTGATAAAATTAATAAATAGTGAAGACAGAGTTGTGTGTGTGTTTTGAATGTGCTCTGGTAATGTGCTATGTATTTCTTCTGTGTTGATCATATGCTTGTGCAGATCTATAGTATTGTTTATGAGCATTCTTGGGTGATATATCCTGAGTTATTACTTTTGGGTTGATGAAGAGTGATATTTGTGTTCACCGATGTGTGAACTGGTCTGGTAGAGTTGGTTGTTTGTGGACTGGGAGAAATGCTTATGCTTTGTAGTCCTTTGATGGTTTGTCTCAGATCTTTCGAATTTGGAAGAAGGTTAATAATGGTGTTATCTATGTTCTAGCAAAAATGCTAGTGGTTTGGTGCTTCGGAAGACTTGTTCCAGAGCTACTATGTGTGTCTGTATGGTCCAATTGGACTGAAGGAAAGTATTCCTCGCATGGAAGTTGTTGCAGTTGTCGTAGATGATTCTAAAGGCTTTTAAAAGATGTTTCAATGTATGGTGAAGTGTGTTGTGTGATCCACATGTTATCATCTTGTTGCGAATGCACATACTTCAAATTTCATTGGTGTTTTCATTAGGTTTGGTCGACCTGGTGTTTACACGTTACACAAAAGATGTATCAATTAAGGATGTGTGTGGTTGATCCAAGATATTGTTTTGGGTCTTGGTTAAGTATTTAATTGGTCCACTCTCATTCTTATCCACCGCAGGAATGTTGAGTCACTAACCTAATTTGAATTTGTAAAATAAAGAATGTGTAGCTAACCTTGGAGAAAGTTTCTAAGGTTGAAGATGGTATAAATACAAGTCAAGATGTTGTGAATTGAGAGATATAGATGTGACAAGTGTGAAACAAATGCGAGAAGCAGAGTATGCAAAAGTAAATCAAGGCAACAGTACTTTAATGTGTTTGACTCCTAAAAGCAGTGAGCTGATAGTGTCTGCAATTCTCTTATCAAGGTTGCAATGTGTGGAACCTGATGTGGTATATTTTTCTGTTATCTATCTTTATCTGTAGGTAGTGAGCCTCCCTTCTGGACAGTGAGTCATATCTATAGGTAGTGAGCCTTGTATCCAGAAAGTGAGTCCTATCTTGAGTAGTGATCCCTTTGGTAGTGAATCTTTGTATCCGGTTTTGCATTACTATTATATTGTGAGTTAATCCTCACCGTGGTTTTTCCCTTATTAGGTTTTCCACATAAATCTAGTGTCTCTTGTTTTGATATTGCTTTTTGTTATCTACATTTCATGCTCATACTTAATAACATATTAAAGTGGATGTGGAGTTAATAATTATTTAAGATTTGTGAATATGATTGGTGACAACTGATTCACCCCCCCTCTCAATTGTCTTGTGCATTTCAACATGGTTCCTATGCAAGTTTCGAGGCAATTGAGATTTGCCTCCCCTAGGTTTTTCCAACCAACTATTTGCCATTGTGTTCCAATAGTACCCCTTTTTGAGTGAGAACTCAATCTAAGTGTTGGTGAAATCCATGGGTGAGTAGGGTTATTTTTCATGGATTCAAGCATGAGGCATAGGTGGCTCTCTAGATTTTAACCACCAACCAGTTGTCCTCAATCCTTATTTCTTGATTCTGAGTATTATAGTGCTTTATACATTCAAGAATTAATTATGGGCATTGGATGGCCACAGGAAAAGTGGTTGCCTCTACCAATCCACTTTCAATTACTCTTTGTGTGATGGGTGGTGGACTAGGAGCAATGAATTTTTCTCTTAGCTCACTCATATTTACTTTCTTGAGCTTTGTGTCTCTTATCCTAGGCATATCACATGTCAACCCTGCGATGTACTTATAACACTGACACTTAATTCTTGCCATGTTTCAACTAGTAAGGTTTGAATGGATTTTCACCAGGTAATCTAAAATGCAGGGAAAAACAAGCTTGAAAACCGTAAGCTCACAAGGGAAAGATAAGGGTGCAAATACCTCATAATGACCTTGGATTTTGAGGATGGGGATCTGCATTGGCGTGCTTTCTTTCATCACATATTTCAATGTGAGTGTCATAGCTGAAGAATGTTTATTATTTGCATGAGTTTCATTTTAATTCCCTGTGAGAAATGTGCAAAAATATAGGCATTAAATGACATCCCCTCATCATGTAGGCATGTGTCAACTTTCACATCGCCACCTCCCATCACAATCGCTTTTCAAAATTTGTAAAGGAATGGCTATGTGAGCGGAGAAGTGGATAGTTCACAAAACCTTGCAAATCACCACCCAAGTTCATCATTAGTTACAAAACACTGCTCGCATTCTAATCAAGAAAACAATTTAATCACCCTTCTCTGACGATAAATGGGAGAGTTCAATGAACTTAACAACACATCGCCCACGCTACCTTAGCTCAAAAATAGACCAAAGCGGGAATTTTAGAGGTTCATATAACAAGACAAAACACCACTGGTGTGTTCAAAACAAACAGGGTGAGTTATATGGCGAGCAAGGGGGAAGTTAGAGTAACCTCATAAAACACCACTTAGGTTATACTGCTTACCCAAAACACCGTCGGTTTATAACTTAGCCAAAAATTTGAAATAGACACATTTTTTAGGGATGACCGTAAATTGAGTAACAAGGTGTTGTCTCATTATTTTTTCTTTTTTTCAATTAATATAAATGCTTCTTCTAAATTGCACATTTGAACTTAGCACATATTTGTGCCTAAGGAGAACAAACTATACAAAAATCATTCTAACAAATACATTTCAACCTATTATTATTAATTGAAAAATTTCGTCTACAATCCTTTCTTGCCTCCCTTCTTTATTAATAGTTTAACATGCTACCCCAAAGTTAACTATACCTATAGAAAACCCATACATCATTAATCTTTTGAATATATATTGAAACCATTTAACAAACATTTCAACCACTCAAACTATATGTCTTAATTAAGTATTAGATACTTAGTTTATAAGATCTTCCTAATATTTAATAATATACAAATCACTTTCAAGATGTTATACTAGGTTTTTCATATAGGTTAGATATACATCTCAAAAATGATATATTTTGGCATCTTTTAGGTAGTATATGCTAGTTTACTTTTTAGAAAACTTACATTACATCTTTTATATTTATACTAAATTCTAATTTCATGTGTCACTTAGAAGATTGAGTTGACACTACTATCAACATTTTCTCAACTTGTATTGATTTTGCAAACTCTGGTAGTTGTGGACTGGGATCGATAAGAGGTATTCGTACAATCTTCAAGCTTCTTCTAACATTTATGTTGTAATTAGATGTACTTTTCTCACTTTCAATTTATGATCCTTACATTGGACTTTGTCTTCTAAGTTGATACGTATGTGAAAAATTAAAAATTATATTAAAAAATTAATATAAATGTATTACATCAAAAGATTACTACAATGTCAACAAGATTTGAATTATAATGAAATGAGTACATTCATAGAAAGTCCTTAATTCAACTATTTAAACATTAAATTAATATTTGATAATTAAATATTCAAATTATATCTTTTACATTATATTCTAGTTTACAATTAATTATTAAAAAGAACAATATTTGCATATTATTTATAAATAATTTTAATTTAATTATCTAATATTTACATATTATTTATAAGTAATAAGATTTATTCAATTATACTCATTTAATATAATAGAATAATTAATAATTATATAAATAAAAATAATTTATACAACAATTTATAATTGCATAAATAAAATGTTATATTATATTGTCCCTGGGGTCTTAACTCAGATGGTGGATCAAGCAAGCGATAAATCATATATTCCCACCAAGTTCCAAGTTTGATTCTTGATTTACCCAAGAACTTGACTTGGTGCTCTCCTATGTCACCACTATTGTAAGGCCTCATCCTATATTTGATTGCCATAATGGTTTATTCAAGTCTACAAACTCTTAATCACCATAATGACTAATTCAAATTGTAGGGCTCTAATTCAACATCTTCCCCATTGACTATAGTAGTTGATCCAAGTCACAAGACTCCAAAATGGATGGGTAGATGCCCATTCTATATTGACTACATTTTAAGATATTTCTTTATTTTTAAGGTCACATAAAATTTCCAATTGATCATCATATTTAAAAATAATTTATATAGAGATCCATGCTCGTGTGTATCTAAATCTATCAAAATAGTACCTCATTGCATACCAGATAAACATGGTAGATCCTTCTAATGGTTCCAACTTCATAAATAAGTCTTATCTTGTTTTGTGCTTATTCTCTTTTTGTGCTTCTCCTAGATATTAAGATCTTTTATTCATTAATTGTGTTTGTCTTCAAAGTTTATACACATAAAAATACAAGCCTCCAAAGAAGAATTTAAAAATAATGTGGAAATTCTTTTTTTTAAGATGCTACAAAAATGATTTCACTGTAAAGGGTGATGGTATTATTAACATCACATTTTTATTATAGAAGAAGATCAAGCCTCCAACGAAATTTAAAATGATGTGGAGATTTTTTTTTAAAGATGTTATGAAAATAATACTAGTTTTCTCACTACAAAGGGTGGAGATATTATTATCACATTGTTATTATAGGAGAAGATAAGAAGTAGAGTGGAAGAGACCTTGATTTTTTCTCTCCATGCCTAGGAAATTTGAATTTTCCTTCAATGTATTTTCAAAAATTTAGTTTTTCAATTCTTAGGGGTTTTTTATGAACACATTCATATTATTATAATCCCTCTTGTTCTGAATGTAAGTTACTTTTGAACATAATTAATATTATTTATATTAATATATATATCTTAAATACAACTAAAAGATATTAGTCTATCTATATTGAAATTGTTAGTCATGATAAGTATCTATTTGTTAACATCTTTTAAATAAACTATATTTAAGATATCTATACTAATTCACATATTATCACATATCATTTGTTTATGTTGGTTTAGGTTTTTATTTTCTTAGTGGGTTAATTTATTTTCCCTTAGCTCTAGGTTTGTCCTACACTTCATTAAGCTTGCTTAGGATAATAAAGTGAGTTTATCATTTAATAACTAGGAGATAAGTGATGTGGTGCCCCCTTCCTTAAAAGGTGGAACACTTTTCACTTTTGGTGGTCCAATCCACTTCTGGTGGTTAATTCCTATTGGTTGGATTTGCCACCTTCATCATATCCTTGGTTCTATATAAACCCACTATCTAGCTTGTATTTTCATATATTCATTCTCTTGTATTGTTGCATACTTTGACATACTTACACCTTGATGCATGCAATCATTATTTTGTAGATTTGCTTTGAGCTCCTAATACAATCTTGTTATATTGATATTTGCACATCTCTTGGAATCCCGGGTTGTAATTGTGTTGTTTTATTTGCAGTTTTATAACTTATCTCTCTTATAGAAGATCTTGATTATTCAATCTATTTCAAAATTTTAACATTTTATATATCTAATATCAATGATATCACTTGATATTTCATTTATATTTTATTTTGTATATATATATATATATATATATATATATATATATATATATATATATATATTCACTCATATTTACTTTATTTTAATTTAAAAATTATTTTATTTCTATGCATATTTAATAACATGGTTATTTCAAAGTAATTACTTATTATTTTATTTACAAAATATATCAATTATTATATTTTAATCATCATTCAATTAAAAACTATTACTATTTTATTTACTAAATTACATAGTAATTTTTATTATCTATTTTGTTATTCTATATTTTTCTCTTTTGTTTTATTTTTCTTTAAAAGTATAGTAAATACTATATATAAATATGTAACTATTTTGTTTACAAAATATTAAAAAATTACTTATTTCTAAACAAAAATTATTTAATTTATTAAAATATATATTCACCATAGGTAAATGAAAATAATCATGCATATAAATACAATAATTTTATAGAATTTTCAAATTCAAGTTCTTATATTTTATATATATAATTTATTATTAATAATGTTTAACATTATTGGTTATGTATTTTATTTGTTTTATAATTTTTTTGATATGTTGATTATTTAATAGTTTTTGCTAACATGCTCACACCATTACTTAATTGTTTTGTTATATTAAATAATTATAATTAAATGAATATATAAAATAGTATTTGAATATATAAAAGTTCAAATATAATTTGTTTCACTTTAATCCTCATACGTGAGTTGTCTTTTTGCTTGAGTGATTTGTGGTTTGCTTGCACTAGTGATGTCAATCCTTGTGGTTGTTTCAATTTTGTCTATTGATTGTGCTATTATATCTAATCTTATCTTTAAAAAAGTTTTGGGCCATTTCAAAAGCTCAACTTGACCCTTTAATAAAAAATATATAGAGTATTTAAATATTTAAATTATATTTTTAGATTGTGTTTTATTTTTAAAATGACATTATATATTTAAATATTATGTTTGATTACTAATTATTAATTTGGCCATGTAAATGATCAACAAAATATTATGCTAACACACTTCATGTTACAATCCACCCCTTATGACCATTATAGTTATACCTACCAACATAATTACATTTAATCATTCTCTAGATTTTTCAAATCCACAAATTAATAATCCCTCAATAACTCCATCTACAATTTGATCATTGAGTAAAACAATATTGACGTCATGTGCCTTTATTTTGAATGTTTTCTTTAATGAAGTGGCACTGACTAAGTTTATGTGTGTTTTTCTTTCATGTGTAACTAAATCCTTCACCATCTTCAAAACACTAAAAATCAAAGATAAATCCATTGACTGATCCAATTGAGTGACCATATCACTCAAGATTCTACAAAGCCATGTTGCTTCACATATTTACTCGTGATATTTTGTTATTTTCTATATACATGAAATGACAACAATTATGTTTTCTTTCCCACAAGATAGCTCTTGATCTCATGTAGGATACATATCAATTTGTTGACTTTGTTCAACAAATCCTACCCAACCTATATTTGGTACCCAATCATTTGCATACTTAATGTCATATTTTAGATTACTGCTCTCATATCTCAACACCCTCCTACCCACATTCCAATGTGGAAGTCTAGGCTTTTGTCATGAACCTTAGAGAGATAGTTCACTAAATTTTTTGATTTGGTTTGGAGTTTGTGTGATAAAAGGAGACTTCTCGCTAATTATCTAGATAGTGTAACACTTGTATTTTCTAATTCATCAAATATATAAGGCTTTAGGCCTACTTCCATGAGTGTTGTCATTGGCTTTCTTTCATTCAACCTAAGTTTTTCAAGCAATTCCTCAACCTATTGTGTTTTCCATACCTCTAATTTAAGGCATCAATACATCAATCTAAGCTAAATCATCTCAAATGAATCACTTAAAACTTTCTTCACTTTAAAAATTAGCTTCTCACTACTCCCATTAATTACAAGATCATTGTCATCTACAAGCAAGATTACAATTCTTCCATTTCCTTTTCGAATATACAACTTATTAACCAAAATATTCCTTTGAAAACCCATGTATGCATACATGCTCATTTATCTTGATTACCATGCACAAGGTGTTCTCTTCAAAGCCATTTAAAGATTGCTTAATTGATATAGCTTAGTTTCTTTGTCTTTCAAAACAAATCCTTCAAATTCACACAAACACTAAGGATTAATAATCACAATTTAGAAATGCACTTTCAACATCAATTTGATTAATATGGTAGCTAAAATTTATAGCATGTTAAAAAAATAAGCCTAATGGTTTTTAACTTTGTTGTTGGAGCAAGAGTTTTTCCTAAACAATTCCCTTTTTTTTCATACCCTCTGACTACTATTGAAAGTATTAACTATCTTATACTTTATTTTGAATATTCATTTGTAATTAAAAGATTTTTCCCATGTATGATTTTTCATGAGAGCTCTATACTCTAGAATCGTTGCATCAATCCAAAACCTCATTCATAAAAATTAATAATGATGAAAGAACCACTATACATAAAAATAAGCCTAATGGTTTTTAACTTTGTTGTTGGAGAAGGAGTTTTTCTTAAACAATTCCCATTTTTTTCATACCCCTAATGGTTTTTAACTTTGTTGTTGGAGCAAGAGTTTTTCCTAAACAATTCCCATTTTTTTCATATCCCTAATGATTTTTAACTTTGTTGTTGGAGCAGGAGTTTTTCCTAAACAATTCCCATTTTTTTCATATCCCTAATGATTTTTAACTTTGTTGTTGGAGCAGGAGTTTTTCCTAAACAATTCCCATTTTTTTCATATCCCTAATGATTTTTAACTTTGTTGTTGGAGCAGGAGTTTTTCCTAAACAATTCCCTTTTTTTTCATACCCTCTGACTATTATTGAAAGTATTAACTATCTTATACTTTGTTTTGAATATCCATTTGTAACTATAAGACTTTTTCCATGTATGATTTTTCATGAGAATTCTATACTCTAGAATCATTGCATCAATCTAAAACCTCATTCAGTAAAATTAGTAATGATGACATATTAATCCTAAATTTATTTATTCTTATATACTTTCAACTACTCCTCACATCTTACTCTTGTTGATTATTAGTTCTAAGATTTTTAATAGGTCATGCTGTATTTTGAAAAGTTCCTCCTCTTGTACATTATTCACATTCAAATTAAATATTTCTTTAAGATCAGCATCCACTCCCTCTTCTACTATATCTTGAATTCTTCTTTTAACTTTTATTTCTCAATGTTTTTATTGACATCATTTTCCTCCAAGAAGATAAACTTAATATTTCTTTCATAAGTTTGTTCCATTCTTTTTGGAAAACGTAAATAATTCATGCTCCCAAATATGTTAAAGGTGCTTCACTGCTACTTTGAAAAAGATTCTACACTCATATAAGAGCATCTAAGAATTTTGTTCGTGCATTGTTGAGAAACCAGCTAAAAAAATTCCCACTCCATAATCATTCTTTTGAGCTCACAATGATTCATATCTTGGATGGTTCACTTCACTTTACTATGAGTATGAGCAACTATAAATTGATTTTTCATGACACGTTTGGAGGAGGAATGTTTAAACATATATTCTCTACTATAATGGAAAGAGCAAGGTGTGAAGAAGGAATAGAATTTTTTTTTTTGAAACGTCTCTTTACTCAGACCCTTTTACTACAAACTTTGAGATCTTTTTCTGAACTTGACTGCACTTTATACCACAACGAACAAGTGAACGCCCTGGTTAATGGATGATTGTGCAGACAAAAAGTGAAATACGAAGGTTTTTAGCATTTGAATTGATTCGTTTCATGTGCTTGCTTCCATTTTGGGACCATGGAAGGATAGGAGGATAGTATAACTTGTGTAAAAACCATGTTGGACAAGTTTTACATGTTCTTTGTGGAGTTACAGACATAAGTGACAGGTTTTCTGAGTTGCAGAGGTTCCACAACAGGTGCGAAAAAAGTTTCAAAATATTTCAAGACTCCAATTAGCCCTATTGGCATTGCAACACTTGCATAAGGACTAAGATAGTGATATGAGTTAAAAACTCACTCTTGCTGGAATTTTCACCCTTTTGTTTCCCTAAGGCAATTTCTTATGTTTAGTCTGATATGCGTGTGTTTACTTCTTGATTCATGCTTTGTTTTTCCTAAGGCAATTTCTTATGTTTAGTCTGATATGCATGTGTTTACTTCTTGATTCATGCTTTGTTTTAGTGTTTTTTGAGGAAATAGGAAACAATTTCTAGGAGAGATGTCATAAATTATCTGATCTGTTCAAATTCCAGCATTTTGACATAGTAACAATATTAAAGAATAACAAAAATGAATGAACTAATAGAACATCAATATACTTTATGAAAATCCACCCTCCGAAACACTAAAACTAATGTATCATCAATAATAAAATAGTTACAATACAATATCAATAATAGTTACAATACAATATCAATAATCGTACCTGTGTACTTACAGGATGCTGTCCAAACAGTCTCAGTTAGAACATTTCACTTAATTTCTCATGTGATCATTAATGTTAAGAGCACTAAATTAGAATCAGAACTTAACAGATATCCAGCCAGATTATACGCATAAAGGGCAACAGCTTAGAGAATGCACTATTCCTCATCTGAGTGACAAGGAGACTTCGAAAAACTGGAAACTTTGGAGCTAAGCAATTTTAATGATATCAATTTTTTTTTTAAGGCTGTAGGAATCAGGTCGCACGACCCCCTATAAACTGCAGTGTGCCTCATAAACTTTTTAATGTGACCGGCAGCACTGGCGCGACACGCCCTCTGATACCATGGGGGTGGGGGAGACTAGACCTCGTGATCAACCTCCTGCAACAGGAAAGGTTTAGCCAACCGAGCTAGGGCCCCCACCCCAATGATATCAAGTTTTCACAATCCATAATGTCTCAATGATTTCTGAATTTGATTGTGTGAGAATTTTCGCATCAACATTTCGGATCACACTCCGTGATCCATCGTCAAGATGAAAGCAAAGAACTTAAGAAGAAAAATCCAGAAATCATTGAAACTAAACAATCTTAACAAGATATTTGGATATTGTAATGGGAAATGAATAAAATACATTTACCATTCAATTTGTCCGGCAGAACATAACCTACTGAAACCCTAGATTCAAACAACAGAAACTTGGAGATGAGTAGTCCAAGATAGGTTACAGTGTATTGGCAGTGGAAAGACCTGCAGAACTTAAACACCTTTTGCACGCAGGGAGTGTCCCACATATAATCACGTGTAACTTGATATCTCTAGTGAACAATGAAAAACTAAACCAAGTATCGTTGTCCTTAGAATGTTATGTGACATAATAGAATACACCAATGTTCATTCATATAAAATTTACATAAATAAGAAGAGAGTAAGTTTAAAACAAATTACTACGGATTTAAAATCATCACATAGTAGAGGACAACTGAGACGAAAAAACTCATTTTAGTTTGAGATGGTTATTTTTACCCATATCTTATGTATACCTTAAACTGGTGCATCCCAATTTCCGCAGTTATCCAAAGACTTTGAAAGAAAAAAGTTAAAACTGGTATAAATTCACCCAAAGACTCTGTGAAAGGGGAAAAAATTATAGGAAATTATTTAAATGAAGTGGAGGACCAAATATATTTTCTATTAACTTGTCAATTTTACAATAAAGTCAAGACTCAACTACACCCTTATTCTGCAGTCATAATTTACAAAATAAGTACATGAAATTTTGAACCAAAACAATAAACAAAAGCTTAGTGAAGCTGTCAAAAGCTTAAGTCGTACATAAAATCATTGCTGCAATCATATTAGTATATGAAATCTTAAATCAAAAGAATCAAGGGGAGCTTAGAGAAGTTATCATGAAGCTTAAGTGGTAAAAACAGTCTTTTATAAAGATAAATACACCTGGGAGCTTAGAGAAGCTATCATAATGCTCAAGTGCTATAAACTATTTTTGATTCACATAAATACACTTGATAGGATCAATAGACCAATTTTGCCTAATGTGGCTTCACTATAATATATTATCGACAAGTCTAAGTTTTCAAGACAGTTATAATATATGATTGGCAAGCCTAAGCTTAAGAGATTGTCATCGTAATCTATGTTGTACTGAAATTGACACAAGGGGTACCAGTGCCAATATTGACATGATCTGCCATATGGTTACATTAACAATATGATGGATGTCTTTGATATACTGCAAGTTGGCTCTGTTAAGTCTGCACTTGTTATGGAGTGTCTTCCGGGCTTCCCTACTAGTAGAGTGGATCCATTTGCAAAGTCTAAGTTTGATAGAGAGCTTATTATAATTTTATTGAATAAAGTTCAAATTTTACAGTAGAGTATCAAAGGGTATTAGCAATACTAACTTCGTCAAAGCCCAAAACAGAGCTCAGGAGTAATTGATGCTTATAATAACCTCAACAAAGCACAAAACAGTGCTTGGGAGTAACTGAGAAAAATACATCAGCAGATGGCAAGCCACAACTAGCTACCATTTTATTTCTTTAACAGGGGCACTAATTTTGATATTGACATGTTATGCCAGTCAGTTGACAGTGTGATGAAGTTGTGGAGTGTCTTCATTATAATATATAATTGGCAAGTACTCCCATATATGGGTTAAGTGGTAAAACTCGAAGTAATTAGTCAGGGAAGGAAAAATGAATATAAAAATAAGGGTCATTGGTCACCTCCTCCAGAAGAGATTTCAAAATTAAATTTTGATGGGGCAGCAAGAGTTAACCTTGGTCTGGCTGAGTAGGTTTAGCACTATGTTCCACGGAATTTCCTGATGGGGGAGGGGGAGAATAAGGGCGTAAGTTTGGGGATAGCAGGCGGATGGTAAGGGGACAATGGCAGGGGGTGGTGCAAATAAATATAGTACTTAAAAAATTAAAAAATTAGTTATAAAAAGATGTATAAGAAATAAGAATAAGAACTACAAACAAAATTTTGGATATCACGTAAACTATTAAACAATAAACATACTGTAATGATTGCATTGAACATTAACAATGAAAATGTTAAATTCGGAATTTATATCATAATTATATTCAAAATTTCATAATAATGATTAGAATGTTCAAAATACAAATGAGTCAATGACCAGTGGCTTGATGCCTCTAATCATCCCCAAAGTTCTTGCCAAACTTCTCATCACTAAAACTACTAGACTCCACAAGCTCAAACTCCTCCAACTAGCCCTATTTGTATAGCATCATCATCAACTTGTGTTGGCTCCTCTAGCTCTACATCCTATCAAACTACTAGACTCTCCTTGTATGTAAGTGTGTTGTTGTAAATGGGCACTATGTACAACAACAAGCTTATTTGCCCTCCTAGAGGTAAGCCTATTCCTCTTAATGAAGTGGATGAAGTTATAAGTAGACCAATTCCTCTCAGCAACAAAAAACTAGAAACCTAAGACAGCAAAGGAACGACTAGAGTGGTAGACAAAAAAAAGGCCCATGCATAGTCCACCAAAAAATTGGGTCCTCCTAAGCCACAATCTTCCTATCTATCTTGGCCTCCTCTGAATATCCTCTAAAATTGGAAAATTTTGTCCACTCAATATGAATGATGTTGGCATCTACAAAATCATGTCTTCTGAATAGCCTTGGTGAACTCTACCTTCACCTCAACATCTCGTATAGGTGTAATTTTGCCAAGCCTTTACACATACCACTTTGAGTTCAATGCATAGGAAGTCATGTGTAAGGGAGTGTTGAACTTCTTCCATCTGTGATGAATGATTGGCTAAATATGTTCATTGTAGAATTGTAATGTGGGGTTCTATCTGTTGTAGACTGCACTCATACACCTCTCCAAGGGTAGGTGCATTAGTATCCCCATATCTAATCACTTTGAAGATTGGAGTAATGATGGAGAAAATATATTTTGCATCAGCCCAACAAACATCACTCTTCACCAACTCCTTCACCCTCTTCCTCTACTCTATCTAATCCTCAATCCACCGATTCCATTATGTTGTCATAACCATTAGTTGGAATGTCTCTTGCAACTCAAACATCCTCTCCAAGAGGATGAAGTATGATGCATATCTAATCTCTACAAGTTTCAAGAATTCCTTTTTGTAGAAGGTCCTAGAGAGTGCATGCGAGTTGTGGTGGTTGCAAATAAACATCCATGTCTCTAGCATCACTAAAAATTGCTTTGCTCCAACTGATTTTTTTAATATCCTTGAGCGCATTATTCATGCCATACGCACAACAAGAAGTCAATCACATATATCTATAGGATGCCTCAATTAACTTCCCTACAACTTTGCACACATGGGCCACATCTATCATTGTTTGGACCATAGAAGAAGAAATCTGCAAAAAATCCCGATTAATCACTATTTTTAAAAAATCTGCAGGCTGGACGATTTTTTTCCCAATTTTTTGAAAAAATCTGACTTTTTGGTGAACGATTTTTTCCCATTTAAAACTGCAAAATCGCCAAAAAACGCATTTAAAAAATTAAAAAAAATACGAATAAAATCGTGTTGATTTTCACATGAAAAAAAAGATGAGACCATAGCTTGTTGCTTACTATTATGCTTTGATAGATTTTTTCCAAGCATCCATAGCTTGTTCGAAAGCACCTGTTTTAGGCTTTTAGCCATAGCAACAAGGCAGTGAAACAAGGTAGTGAACCGTTCCATAAAATGCAAGTTGATAGACATGTATGAAAAATGTTGTAGCATAGAAAGGCAGTGAACTGTTTGAGACCGCATTTCTTTGAGGCATTTTTTCAAACAGTTCACTGCCTTGTCTATGCTACCACATTTGTTCAAACAGTCCACTGCCTTGTCTATGGCTTGTCATGGCCTTCCATCACCATGAGACCACATTTCTTTGAGGCATTTTTTCAAACAGTTCACTGTCTTGTCTATGCTATTGCTTACTATTATGCTTTGACAGATTTTTTCCAAGCATCTGTAGCTTGTTCGAAAGTATCTGTTTTAGACTTTTAGCCATAACAGCAAGGCAGTGAACTGTTTGAAAAAATACCTTGAAATGTGGTCTCATGGTGATGGTGTTCCATCACCATGAGACCACATTTCTTTGAGGCATTTTTTAAAACAGTTCACTGCCTTGTCTATGGCTTGTCATGGCATTCCATCACCATGAGACCACATTTCTTTGGGGCATTTTTTAAAACAGTTCACTGCCTTGTCTATGGCTGTCATGGCATTCCATCACCTTGAAACCACATTTCTTTGATGTATTTTTTCAAACAGTTCACTGCCTTGTCTATGCTATTGCTTGCTATTATGCTTTGACAGATTTTTTCCAAGCATGCGTAGCTTGTTCGAAAGCACCTGTTTTAGGCTTTTAGCCATAACAGCAAGGCAATGAACTGTTTGATAAAATGCTTTGGTAGACATGTATGAAAAATGGCGTAGCATAGATAAGGCAGTGAACTGTTTTAAAAAATGCCTCAAAGAAATGTGGTCTCATGGTCATGGCATTCCATCACCATGAGACCACATTTCTTTGAGGCATTTTTTAAAACAGTTCACTGCCTTGTCTATGGCTTGTCATGGCATTCCATCACCATGAGACCACATTTCTTTGGGGCATTTTTTAAAGCAGTTCACTGCCTTGTCTATGGCTTGTCATGGCATTCCATCACCATGAGACCACATTTCTTTGATGCATTTTTTCAAACAGTTCACTACCTTGTCTATGCTATTGCTTACTATTATGCTTTGACAGATTTTTTCCAAGCATCCGTAGCTTGTTCGAAAGCACCTATTTTAGGCTTTTAGCAATAACAGCAAGGCAGTGAACTGTTTGATAAAATGCTTTGGTAGACATGTATGAAAAAAGCAATAGCATAGACAAGGCAGTGAACTGTTTGAAAAAATGCCTCAAAGAAATGTGGTCCCATGGAATGCCATGACAAGCTAATGCAACTAGCAGCTGCTCTTAGTTATTAGTTATGCAATGTGAAGTAATGCCATAGTTGCTTAGGTTGACTTTATAAAAACCTATATTGTAATTGAAACTTTGTCATTTATCAGCATCTAGTTATTAGTTATGCAATGTGAAGTAATGCTTTGAGTTTGAAAGATGTGCAATGCAATGAATGTAATCAGCAATATGAATATAAATTACAAAAATCTATTTTCTACAATTCAATAATTAAACTCTTTATTTTATTTGCTCTCTATATCTATATGCTATGGAAATGCCTTTCAATTTAAAAGAAAAACAGTATGCGCCACCAATTTGCAGGTTGGCCAGCATATTGTAATGTTAAAATATTTTATTTTTGGTCAGCCCTGCTGTCAATAGCTACTATTGTTATTTATTTGTATTTCAATGCTTGGTTTGCAATTTGATCATGGCAAGGGCATGACAGTTTCTCATAGTATCTCTGCAATAGAACTGTTATTTAAGTGTTGCTTTCTTTTGTTACACAGCTCTTTATAGGATAGGTTTCAGGTGATGGGTTGGGGTTATAGTACTCTCAATCTCTTTGTTCATGGTTTGGGTTAATGGTTTGGGTTATGTAGATTGTTGGTAGCTAGTTCTTGGAGGTAGTATAGGTTAGAATTTATGTCTATGTTTCTCATTCTATCTCTGCAATAGAACTGTTATTTAAGTGCAGTGCCCTTATAGAATCCCACTATTATATTGGCAATTCTTGTCACAATCATTTAAATAAAGTATGTAAAAACTAATTATTGAGGTCAAAATCTAAATATACAGTTCTCCCATGAACTTTGAAAAGTAGCCTGTAGATACCAGGGGGTGGGGCATTGACAGCAAATACATAGATTTTATATCATTCATAAAGAATTTTAAGCTATTCAATATGGAAGTACGAGCTTTTAGTCTGAAAAAGCTTTGGCTGAGAATCAAAGACTGAATGAATTTTTTACGAAAGATTTTATATCACCAATAAAGAATTTTTAGCTATCTTAGCCTAAAAACTCTTTGGCTGAGAGTCAAAAACCAAAGGATGTCCATTCTACCAAATTCGTTCTGGACTCATCCTTATGATGTCTAGAGATGCACTCATGATGTCTAGAGACTCGGCTGAGAATCAAAGACTGAATGAGTTTTTTACTAAAGATTTTATAGATCAATAAAGAATTTTTAGCTATCTTAACCTAAAATCTCTTTGGCTGAGAGTCAGGGGGATATCCATTCTACCAAATTCATCTAGAGCACTCATGATATCTAGAGCCCCGGCACTCATGACGTCTAGAACCCCAGCACTCATGATGTCTTAATCTCTCATAGACTCACCCAGAACCATTCAACTTCACCACTAAAACTATTAGATAACATGATATCTAGAGCCCCAGCACTCGTGATGTCTTAATCTCTCATGAACTCACTCAGAACCATTCAACTTCACCACTAAAACTATTAGATATCATGATGTCTAGAGCCCCCACTAAAACTATTAGATATCATGATGTCTAGAGCCCCAGCACTCGTGATGTCTTAATCTCTCATGGACTCACTGGCAACCATTCAACTTCACCACTAAAACTATAAAAACTTAATCTCTCATGGACTCACTCAGACCCATTCAACTTCACCACTAAAACTATAAAAACTTAATCTCTCATGGACTCACTCAGGACCATTCAACTTCACCACTAGAGCTATAAAAACTTAATCAACTTCACCATTAGAACTATAATATGATTTAAAAAATTGTATTAACTAAAAAATAAACAAATGCCAATATTTTATTTCCTCTTTGATTCCAATTAAAGAGTTTCAGGGGCCGGTTTTTGTAAGTTTGTTTTTATCTGTGCAATAATCATTGTTTTTTGAGTTTGATGCTGTATACTTTATACATTGTCAATAAGACAAAAAAAAAACCTAGAATTGTTCATTACAACATATTGTGTAGTAGAATAAACACAAACAACTTACAGAAGTTTGGAATTTACATCGGAGAAATTTACAAAATTTGGAACAGTATCAGAGTGGTCCCATGCAGTACACTGAAACACAGAATTGAGAATTCTTCAAACATCATCCGTGCAGTGACTCCAAGGTGGTCTCTTAAGGCCTGTGTGAATCGGAATAAGCTGCCAAATTCACATAACCCTTCTGGATTTTACCCGTCTCCTTCCAGGGAGCCCTGCAGTAAATACAAGTTACATCCCCCGGGCGCTTACTTATACTCCACTTCACAAAACAGTCCCTATGCACATTATTCCCGCAAACATTACAGAACACAACCGGCTCACTGCTCCCGGCAAGCGGCTCGTAACAAACAGGACAATCCCCCTCCAAGTCCCTCTGTGGAGCCCAGGGACTCGAACCAGTGATGTGGTGGAACCTGGAGCGCACGCGATGACTGGCTAGAACGGCGTCGTCAACAGAGGAACTGTGCAGGAGGTCGTCCACTTCAGACGGGAGAAGCGCCTTCTGCCAGACACGTGGGTCGTGCGGTGGCAGTTTGAAGACGCGCAGCATGACGAAGAGTATGTGTTTGCAGGTAATGCCCCGGACGGAGAGGAAGTCGGGGCAGGTGCAGGAGGGGCGGAGGTCGAGTCGCACGGTATACACGTTGCCCGTGTTGCCCAGCACAAACAGCTCGCAGGTTGAGGAAGCGCCCCCTTCCACAGTCGTTTTATCGATGAGGTATAGCCGCTGCTCCAAAGCGCGCTTTATGCGCTCTGAAACGGCAGCACTGGGCTGCGGAATGAAGCGCGCCTGCCGCTTCTCTTTCTCGATGTGTTTTTTCAGTGTTGAAGAAGAGCATTTGGCTGCGTTTCCCTGAGTTTTCCTCTGGTGCTGATGTTTAAATGCAGCCTTTCTGGAGGAGGAAGTGTCTGCTTTGGTCATGCTTTCATGTTCTTCTCTTTCGGTTGTCTCTGTAGTTTTAATGAACAGGACCTGGCCTCGGAATCCTCTTCTGCCGCCCTAATTGAGAGTGATTTTCGACGCATGCACACTGGATTTGTAACCCGATCGTTTCTTTCGCCACGTACCCAATTTGTCGTAATGGCAATTACAAGAAATTAACCGACCTTTAATCATTCGAGCAGCAATTTCTTTTGTATGTTTAAAGAGGAGAAGGTTAAGAAAATCGAAGAGTTTCCATAATCAATATGTTCGAAAATAAAAATATTGTTGAATTTTATTATGAGTAGATTATTATAGCAATTAAGGGAGATGGTGCGATGGTGGTGAGGGTTATGTTGTGTGAAGGGTTCACATCAAGAGAAGATATGTCGGTCAATTTTTTTTTTCATGTTATAGAGAGTCCATTTAGCAACCTACAAAAATCGAATCAAGAGAAAACTTCGCATGTTTTCCAACTCATACCTAGTGGTTTCCAAAAATCAGTTTTTTTCGATGCTAAAGGTGGCATCGACCATTAATGGACACGTTGTACCTGCTAACCCATTTCTTGCCATGCAGTTCCTATGAACTTAATGCGCATTTATTCTATGTTAACTTCCCTTCTCCCCTTCGTTGTCGGCCTTTTGACAATCACTTCGACATGTTTTCACAAACTAGGGTATCATTTCCATTCTTTGCAACACCATTGAAGGTTGGCTTCTACACAAAACGTCGTCCTTTGAGGGACTAGTGGTGGTGCACTTCACGGTTGACAATGGAGACGTTGGGAGTGAGTCATGGTGATATTTTTTTCACTTCTACTATGTTTATGAACACTTCCAAATCATAAGAAAAATAGTAAACTTCTACCATCACAGGTGAGGTTGTCTTCCAACCTCACAACGACAATATTTATCCATTGCATGTGTTTTTTATTTGGTTTTGAAATGCTTTTTACATTATTGAAAATCTTGTTTCATTTTAGGTATACTTCATGCAATTATCTTGTGACCGACTGTGTGTGTGTATATATATATACACACACAGTCGATCAAAAGATATATTAATATATCTGCAATAGATCTTTAAACAATTTGTACATCTGTGACATTTCACTTGCCTATCTCTGCAATCTCCATAAATATATTGGGAGTATTTGAGGGTATCATATACTCAACTATTAAGGGTTTCTTGCTGTTAGAATTGGGGATATGATTCTATAACATGCATTGCTTGTTTCATTTGACATATAGCCTTGTTCATTTACATTGAAGTGAATATTAAATGTTTGTCTTCTAATGGCCATGTTCAGTTCAAATTATATGCTCTTACCATTTCCCTATACTATGCCAATTTCAAAAGCAATATATATACTAAGCATAGGGACTATTATATCTTTGGTATCCTATTAGAGACAAAGTTGTAATCTTTGTGTGCTTTTATATGGTAATATCGCATACACTATTCAATTTCTCCTCTAGTTTTCCCATGGTTGGGGTGGTCATGGATCTTAATGGTTGGAATCCTTAGAGCCACTATTTCTCAGTGATTGAAAGGCCCCAGTACTAGGGGAGAGGGGCCCATAGTAGGGCAGGTCAATTTTACAGGTCCACGTGGACAAAAAAAAATTAAAAATTATACTATCATGCCACCCTGCCACTTGTGCATCGGCCCATATTATTATTTTTTTTTAAATGATGACCTCGCCACCTGTCACATAGGTTTTAAGCCGACGAGTCCAAAACGGGTCGATTCTACCCTCCACCCGAAAGTGGAGCCCACCCCCTTCCTTAATCAGCGAGAACATCTACGTACACAAGATCAAACGGTCGCGTGTACACGACAGCCTCACCACCCTGAACCATCAATTTAGAGCATTAAACGCTCGCCTCCTCCTTCATTTCCTCCACTGACCAACTTGCCTTACGCGTCGCTTCGCATTTATTGGGACTGTCAGATGCATTAATCAGAGATCAAGGTTCATTCAATGCTTCAAATTCTTGTATATCTCACTTACTCTCATTCCTTTTGTTTGCAAACATTCTCGACTGTTCGATTGGCTTCACTTTGAAACATGTTCAGCTCTTCATGCTTCTTCCTTCAGCTCTACACTCTTGATAGCTTTGTTCCTCTTTCAGGTGAGGTTTACAACCTCGCTCAGCCCGTACCGCAACTTTTAATTGGTTTTGTTTTCCTCTGCACTCGACCATGCACTCATAAACTTATGATATTCATTGCACCTTTGCATTGGGCATTTCATATTTGCATAGTTATACAAAATATGAAATGGGTTTTACTGGTTTATAATGGTTTTTCATTACTATTACACTTCTTCGACGAAATATGGAAAGGGTTTGACTAGTTTTCGTCATTGCATAAACTTTAAATCTGCAAATTGGTTTTTACATTTGTTTGTTATTCCAAAATATAGAACTGGATACAATATATTTGCTTGTTGCTACGAAATATTCATAGAGCTTTAATGTCTACCATTTCGAGGGTTTATGCCATGCTCTTGCATTCATGTCTTCCTCATTCCACATACTCCATCTTTGTGATTTGCTTCAAATATTCTCATGTTATTCTGAAATATGAAAATGGTATGACTGGTTTTCATTTCGAAGATATTATAGCATGTTTATGTATTATTATGTTCTTCCATGCACAATAGTTATGTCTGGGAAATGCTTTTTTTTCATTTCATTGTTACTACCAAACATGGAAAGGGTTTCACTGGTTCTAAATTACAAGGTTTTCTCTTTGACAATGCACAAACTTTGACTCTGTAATTCCCCTTCAATATTTTTTTGTTATTCCCAAATATCAACATGGACTCACTTGTTTTCATTTTGAAGTAATTCTACCATGCAATTATATTATTATGTTCTTATATATGTATTTGTCTTTCCATACATACATATACATATTGTGCATGGAAGAAGACAATAATACACAGACATATTTCCATACTTATATATTCTCATACATGTATATGGTATGACCGGTTTTCATTTCGAATATATTTTGCCATACAATCATATTATTTTGTTCTTCCATTCACAATAGTTCACTCTGTGAAATGTTATTTGAGGGTTTTCACTGGTTCACAATTTCAGGGTTTTCTGCCATGCACTTGTAGTCCTCTCTTTGACAATGCACAAAATAACTCTACAATTTTCCTTTAATATTTGTTTGTTATTCCAAAATATGAAAATGGATTCACTTTATTTCATTTCGAAGATATTCTCCCATGCAATTATATTATTCTCTTCCTATATATGTATTTTTCTATGTATACTATGCATGGAAGGAACATAAAAATACATAGACATATATTCAAGGAAGGAATCATGGTGAGAGCTCAAGGTCTACAACGGTCAATTGTGGGAAGAAGATCTGGTTGAAACCAGGAAGGATATAGAGATAATCGACAGGTGGATTTTGATGGGGTCTAGCATCAAGATAGATGGGCTCGGCAGGAGCAGCCTTTTCGAAATGATTCGCGTGTTGAGACAGGAGAGAGAATAGGAAGAAGGTTTGAGAATGATAGAACGATTGATAGAAGGCGACAAAGGGGAGGTGGTTATAGAAATGACGCCTTTCGCAGGCCGTGACAAAATGGTGGTGGAAATAGAGGAAATGGAAGTTTGGCAAGGTCGCAAATGGGGGCTCGTGACAGAATCTTCAATAACAGGAAAGGGTTGGATAAAGAAGTCTAGCAAAAGAAGCAGCTTGACACGGTATGGGAGGAGGCTAGGGAGGAGAAATAGGGGGATGAAGGTGGGAGACCATCAATGAAAATAGGGAATGGAATCCCAGGGGGTCGAGCCACTTTGGTGGTAAGTGTGGTTAAGCTTCAAGCTGAAGTGTTAAGATTGGAAAATTTAGGTTTGATTGGAAAATGGTATGGAGTAAACTTGAATTTGGATTATCTTATAAAATGGTGGAAATCTCAATGGGGGGACGAGTTGCAGTTTAAAACCCTACAAAATGGTTTTTTCTTGGTGATTTGCCCAAGCAGAACATTGAGAGAAATGATAGTGAATGGTATCTGGGTTTTGGATGGAAGCGGTTTTTATTTGAGAAGATGGAAGGTGGGTTTCAACCCTGCTTTGCATGTGATGGATACAGTGTAAGATTGGTATAGTCTATTGAATATACCAATGGAGTTCTGGGAGACAAGCATTCTAAAAGAAATCAGGAATCGATTGGGAACTTTTATGTGTTGAGGAAAGGAAAAAGCAAGGAGAGTCCTTCTCGCACGTGAGGCTATGTGTGGAAAATAACTTAGTTCATCATTGTTATGAAGAGATTGAATTAATCTCGGACTATGGCAGTTGGTTCAAAAGTTGGAAAAGGATTCTTTCACTAGGGATGGTCTAGTGAGACTGTTGGGGAGTAGACAGTCTCTAAGCAAGGAGGGGAGTTCAAAAGCAGAGATGGATGTAAAGGGTTTTCAAGAAAAAGGGGAGAGCTTACACAAGAGGAATATGTCAGCTTCTGAGGGCTCGAATGGCGAAACCCTTTCTTAGAAAAGAGTGATGGACTCTATTCCAAGTCAACTAAATACTTAGGAAGATTCTGAGGGTGGTGTGGGTGCTTATCCGCCTGGGGAGAAAGGAGAGGATGAAAATCAGAGTTTGTATTTGGAAGAAAAGATTTCAGAGGTTTTAGAGATTTTAGGTGAAGATTTTTCCAAAGTAGAGTTGGACTTGCTAATAGAAGTGGGTAAAGAGTTAGTTTTCCTGGTAGAAGAAGCAAAAGCAAATGCTTGGGAGTTAGAGGAGGTGGACTTAGGGGATGAAGGTCTGGGTCCAGATGGATCATTGGTGGGTGTTGTGGTGGAGGGGACTCCGCAATCAGCAAAGAAAAGGAAATGCTCTGAAGGATTAGCAAAGGTGAGGTTAAAGTTAGGGATTCATTAGAAAGAACTATGCAAATCTTCATTAGACTGTGTGGAAAATAAGAAAAGAGGTAGGATCTCAAACCTGGAGAAGAGGAAGTGGGATGGAGAGGCAAATGGTCAACAAAATATTGACTCTATGATCAAAGTAGGGAAGAGCGAGACTCTTCCCGGACGGAAATGAAACTCCTAACTTGGAATGTTAGGGGCCTTAATGCCCCTAACAAATGGAGCATGGTAAGGCATGCTTTGGTAACAAATTAGGTAGAAATGTGTCTTTTTCAAGAAACGAAGTTAGGTGACCAAGATTTAGTTAAGTTTAGCAAAAGATTAAAGCATTGGAAGTGGATGGGGTTGGGAGTTGAAGGTGCTTTGGGGGGATTGCTAGTTTTATGGAAGCCGCAGTTAGTCATGGTTGAAGAGTTGGCGTCCAGAAGGCAATGGAAAGCTTGTCGGGTAAGAAGTTTGATTTCTAATCTTCAATTCTTGCTCATTAATGTATATGGGCCTTCCTTGTGTTCTCTTAAAATAATGTTGTGGCAAGAATTAGAAGGGTTTTTACATAGTGTGGATAAGGAGTTTTGTATTTTGGGTGGGGATTTTAATGCTATTTTGAGGTCTGAAGACAAGAAGGGTGGGGTTCGAAAGATCCTACAATCCTAGAAAGACTTTCAATAGTTTGTAGAAAGGAATGCCTTGGCATAAATTCTTTCTAGCAATGGTAGTTTTACTTGGACCAATAAACAGAAAGGGTGTTGTAGCATTGCCAAGAAACTAGATAGATTTTTCTTCAAAGGTAATTTGAGCATGTTTCACTGTCGTTTAGACAGCAAGATCACGTATGGGAGTGGATCAGATCACTTTCTGGTTCTTCTAGAAGCTGTTGGAGATAAAGGGTCGATTCGTTGTTCGTTCAAGTTCGAATCAATGTGGTTTAAGGATCCTAAATTTTTAGGTTTAGTAGATATATGGTGGAATGAGTGTTCCCCGGGAGGATCTAAAATGTTCAATGTGGTATTGAAGCTGAAATATGTCAAGCAATAGATTAAGCAGTGGAACAAGGCTTGTTTTAAGAATATTTTTGAAGAAAAGCTTAGAGTGGAGGAGGAATTGGAAGCTTTGGCAAAGGGTCTATCAACAAGGTATGGATGAGGATACTTATGAGAAGGAAAAGGAGCTCACAAGAAAATTAAATGATATTCTGGTTAAGGAGGAAGTTTTTTGGAGGCAAAAGTCAAGAGAGATCTGGTTGAGAGTGGGTGATCGAAACACCAAATTCTTTCATAATTTGACAAAATTTAGGAGAGAAGTAAATAGGATTAGCCGTATTAGGATGGTGGATGGTAGTTTATTGGAAGATCCTCAAGAAATTAAGGCCTCTATAGTTGGTTTTTTTCAAAATTTGCTTAATGATAGGGAAGGATCACATTTGGACGCTCAGGCAGAAAGCCTCAAAGGAATTCCATCTTTATTAACACAGAATATGATGGACTCTCTAAATGCTAAATTCATAGAAAAATAAATAAAAGTGGTGACCTTTGAACTTCATCTGGAGAAGGCTCCGAGTCCAGATGGATTTCCGACGATTTTCTTTCAGAAGTGTTGGGATGTGGTGGGAAGCAATTTGTATGAAACAATAGAAGACTCAAGGAGGACAGGAAGTGTTCTAAAATAAGTAAATAATACATTTATTGCCCTTATACCCAAGAAGGAGAAGTTAGATGCTTGGGATGATTTTCGTCCAATTTCCCTATGCAACACACTTTACAAAATATTGGCCAAGGTGGTAGCCAATCGATTAAAAAACCTCCTGCCCTGGATCATTTTAGAGGAACAGACTGGTTTTGTTCCAGGGAGATCAATTTTTGATGGGGTGAGAATCACCCAGGAGGCCATCATTCGATTCAGAAAATGAGGAAATCCGCAATGTTTCTCAAGTTGGATATTAAGAAGGCTTATGACAAAGTTAATTGGCGCTTTTTATTTAAAGTAATGGAAGCCTTTGGGTTTCAAAAAGCTTTGTTGGATTGGTTGTTTAGTTGGGTAACATCTCCATGTTACTTGGTGTTGGTGAATGGTTCTCCAAAAGGTTTCTTTGCAGCGTCAAGGGGGTTAGGGCAAGGAGATCCCTTGTCACCCTTTATGTTCATCATTATGGCGGAAACTCTTGGCCGAGCAGTAGAGAATGCCAGAGGTAAGGGAGAGGTAGAAGGAATTCAAGTAACTCGTAGACTACCTGTGATCACACATCAACAATTTGCAGATGATACAATGATGTTTGACATGGCTTCAGTGAAAGAAGCAAGGATATTGAAAGGTATCTTAGACAATTATTCTTCTACTTCGAGGCAAGAGGTTAGCATGGTAAAGTCAAAAGCTTTCTTTTTCAATACTCAGTGTGCTAAAGAAATGTAGATTTTAAGGATTTTGGGTTTCAAAAAAGGAAAATTACCTTGCAAATATTTGGGCTTACCATTAAAAAAGGGTGTCCATAGTGGAGGGATTTGGAATTCTCTGATAGAAAGAGTCAAGGACCACATTGCATCCTGGAAGAACAAATGGTTATCGTGGGTTGGCAGATTAACAATGTTAAAATCGGTGATATCAACTCTCCTAGTATGCATGATGTCTTGTTTGCCTTTAACTATTGGTATCAAAAAATCCCTAAATAAGTTAATGAAGGATTTCTTTTGGAAAGGCAATGCAGAGCAAAATAAGTTCCCAATAGTGAAATGGCAAAAAATATGTGAGAAAAAAGAGGAAGATGGGGTATGTTTAAAGAATATTCTCTTGTAGAATAAGGCTTTGGGGGAAAAATTAGCTTGGTAATACATTCACAACCTGATTTGAAATGGGTCAAAATTGTTAAGGCCAAGTACTTGGATGAAGTATCGAATTGCTTCCTCATGGCTAAGTCTCTTCCAACAAGCTCCAAAATTTGGAACTTTATATGCAATTCTAGGGACCTTATAACAGACTATTTAACTTGGGAGGTAATGAATGGTGATGAAGCCCTCTTTTGGGAAGACTCTTGGGAAGGTTATGCTAAATTAGTAGACAATCCAACACTTGTGAGGATCAAAGCAATAGCAGCACAAGTTTGGGGCTGAAAAATCAGGGATTATATTGAAGTTTCGTTCGTATCAAAGAAAGGGTTAATTCGATGGAAATATTTCAAACATCTAGGTTTGTTGGATCATGAGGTGGATTTGATGGAAAAAATTTTGGCAGAAAGGAGAATCTGGAAAAGAGTAGGTAGTGATAAGCTGAGATGGAATGCTTTGCCCATAGGGGTCTACTCGGTCAAAATTGGATACTCTCTTTTGGATTTGACAAGGAGAGAGTCACCCATCTTGCCAACTCAGTTATGTTGGAATAGGGCTCGTTTACCCAAAGCAGGAATATTTACATGGGCGGTGGCATGGGGTAGAATTTTCATAGGTGATAGATTTGCAAAATTAGGTTTCTTCAGGCCTTCTAGATGTGCATTGTGTCAGGATGTAGAAGAAACAATAGATCATTTATTTTTAAATTGCAGTTATACTCAGGCCATTTGGCATTGGTTAAGATTGAAGCTAAGATGGCAGTCGACCCTACCATGTAATTTATTGGATTGGTTAAAATCATGGCCGTCATAAGGAAAGCAATCTTTGTTTGGGGATTTATGGATATCGAGCCCATCGGTAGTATTGTGGGAAGTCTAGAAGGAGAGAAATAGGCGCATTTTTCAGGACAAGGAGCTTTCAATTCCCAGGTTACGGTGCAAGATTGAGGCATGTATTATAGAATTATTCAACGCCGAACTAGATGAGTTAAATTCAAAAAAAGGAAATTTCATTGAATGGGATGCTTGGATACTTAAGAAATGGATAGGTTTGAGTGTGCCAAAAGTTGGAAATTCAGAGGGTGCAGTAACAGCTAAAGCTCGCAAGAGAATTGTTTGGCATCCGCCGGATCTAGGATGGATAAAATTGAATTTTGATGGAGCTTCCAAAGGAAATCTTGGGCCTTCAAGTGCAGGGTGCATAGTTAGAAATTCACAAGGTGTGGTGATTGGAAGGTTAGCACAAGCTCTACCTGTAGGTTCAAATAATGCGGCAGAATTCCAAGCTTTGATCCTGGGCTTGGATTTTTGTAATGAGCTGGGTGTGAGCAAGGTAGAAATAGAAGGAGACTCCTCTTTGGTAATAAATTCTTTGAGATCAAGACATATTCCAAATTGGAAGTTAGGAGAATTGCTGGCACTTGCCTTGTCAAGGTTAGGAAAATTTGATCAGGTAATGGTAAACCACTTGTTAAGGGAAGGTAATACAGAGGTAGATTTATCATCTAATATGGGTGTCATGGGCCTAGATTTCAGAGAAATTCTTTGAGTAGTTTAATTTTGTGGGTGGTAGGGAGGGCGTCCCTCCAAGGTGGCGGAGGATGGTGGCATGTGTGGCCACGTTGGAGCTATACGAGTGAGGAAGGTGTCGGGTGGTAAGCCACGATGGCAGGGGAGAGTTTGATTGTCTCATCGACAAGCTTAAAGTATGGGGAAGATAACTCATTTATCTTCCCAAGGCACAGGAAATGATGTAATATAATGGGAAGTGGGTTATCATCAACACTTGGACAACTCACACAAAAGAGAAGGACAATGGTGCGGCTGGCGGTGGTTGGTGGCCAAATTCATTTAAGGCTTTTATAGCCTTTGTTTGGCATTAGTTTTGGTTCAGTTTTGTGGGAGAATTCTAGTAGCTAATCCGTCGAGTATTTCCTGTTTGGAGCCGAATGGCTAGGTCCTCTAAATTTGTGATAGAGGTATTGGTTGCGGGTGTGGCTCGGTTCGGGGTAGACACCCCCATTTCGCTCAAGTCGAAGGATAGGTTGACTACATTTAGAACCATCATCGATCAACGACTCAAAATAATTATGCTCAATTATGAGCCATTAGTGTTAGTTGCAGTAAAAATGGTCATGGGTTTGAGTCACTTTGAGGAAAAAGAGTATGGGCATGACAATTTGCAGATTTTGTCTCGTTTCTTGGCATCTCTGTTAGAAAATATGGTATCGAAGGTTGAAGCAAGGAATTTGATGTGCAAAATGTTTATATCTAGTTTGCTTGGTGGAATGGACAAGCTCCTTCAAGTGGTGGTGGTAGGAAGAGGTTGTTTGCGGGCTTCAGAGGTGGAGAAGGTGAAGGACGAGGACATGATGAAGCTTTATCCATTCCTCTTGGACCTCCATGGACCAGGGCTTATGAGGCATAGGGCCATAGTTGTGGTGGTTGTAATCTTTTTGAAGAAATTTTTCGAGCTAATGGCGATTGATAGCAAGGACCGGAAAGAGGAGTTTGAAGATTTCGCATATCTGAACAAGTTTATGTAAATGGTGACGTATGTTTATAATTTATAGAAGATAGTTGTTTTTTTTATTAATGCAAGCATTGACTGGCTAGTTATGTTTAAGTTTATAGACTGTTCAAAGCTTTGGCCTATAATTTTGGGGTTTGTATAGACAATTTCTAGACACAATTTTTGGTTTATGGTGAAAAATTGATAAAATTTTCTCTATACCTACATCGTAGATGGTTGTACTCTAGGTTTATTAATATAAAATCATCCTTACATATAAAAAAAAATACATACACATATATTTTTCCATGCAATTATATTTTTCTCTTCCTATATATATATAACATATATATATATATATATATATGTCTATGTCTATGTATTATTTTGTTCCTTCCATGCACTATATATATATATATACATAGACATATACATAGTGCATGGAAGGAAAAAAATAATACATAGACATATATATGTATATATATATATTTGTATATGTATATATATGTAATTGTTTTTGTGATTGTTACTACGAAATTTACTTTATATATTTATGTTCGGCTCTCCATGTTTCATTGTTCGGCTTTGCACTCAAGAAAGCTCCATTTCTCTTTTAGTTGAGGTTTTCTACCTCACTACGCCTATACCATTATATTTCCTTTTGACAATGTTTGCTCATGTCTCACTAAACAGATCTGCTCTAAGTAATTTCAATTGAAATAATAAAATACAACAAATTGTCAACATGCACAATAAATCCAATTACATTACAAATGTTCCTTAGAACCATGCAAAATAAAGACAATAAAAACAAATTGTTCATGCACAATAAAGACGATTTCATTACAAACTGTTGATAATTGCCTGAATATGTTTGTTCATGTTGAACTAAAAAGATCTGCTCCAAGCGATTTCAATTCAAATAATGAGATTGAAGAAACTGTCATCATGCATCTATTGAATAAAATCAAGAGCATGGCTAAGAACCCTGTAATTGTGAACCATTGAATCCAATTCCATGTTTACCCATTGCTGGCAGAAAACCCTGTAGTAAAATGATATAAAAAAGGTTGTTGTTTCAGGGAAGTGTTGATGTCTAGCGAAGCACATATAACGTTGTTGGAGAAAACTAATGCCTAAATGAGTTGAACCTAATAGAAAACATGAATTCAGATCGGGTTTTACCTCCACGATAAACATATGATTGTATTCATGTTCTTTGTTTAGGTTCCACTCATTCAATCTGGTATTTTTCCCTCCGCCCGAAAATGGAGCCCACTTGCCTCCTTAATCGGTGAGAACATCTACTTACACATGATCGGATGACCGCATGTACATGACAGTCTCGCCACCCTGAACCATCAATTTAGAGCATTAAACACTCACCGCCTCCTTCGTTTCCTCTACTGACCAACATGCCTTACGCGTCGCTTCACATTTACTCACATTGTCAGGCACGTTAATCGAAGATCAAGGTTCATTCAATGCTTCACATTCTCGCATATCCCGCTTACTCTCATTCCTTTTGTTTGCAAACATTATCAAATGTTTGGTTGAATTCGCTTTGAAACTTGTTCGGCTCTCCACGCTTCATTGTCCATCTCTTCATGCTTCATTGTTCGTCTCTACACTCTCGAAAGCTCCCTTTCTCTTTCGAGTGATATTTTTTACCTCACTATGCCTCTACCACTACTTATATATATTAAAATCAATGTGCATATATATATATGAATACATACATACATACATAATGTGTGTGTATGTATGTATGTATGTATGTGTATGTTTTCATACATATATATGTGTGTGTGTGTGTGTGTGTGTGTGTGTGTGTGTGTATTTATGTGTATATATATATATAATGTGTGTTTGCATGTATCTATGTATTCATGTATGTATATGTATTCATATACATATTTATATATATGTATGTATATATAAATATACATACATATATATAGATATACATTGTTCTGTATATATACATTCATTCATACATACATACATACATATATATAAATTCCATTCTCTTGTATGATATGCATATGTTTTCCACGAATCTATAAATATATGGGGTTTCACAATGATGCTCTTCACAATAAACTGTAACTCAGTATCTGGGGTTTCAACTTACACTATTTATGAATGTGAAGACATTTCAGCTCAATTTGATTGTTCAATTGCATTGTTCAATTTGATTGATCATTTGGATTCTTGAATTGTATTGTTCAATTGGATTGTTCTATTTGATTGTTCAATTGGATTGATCATTTGGATTCTTGAATTGCATTGTTCAATTGGATTGTTCTATTTGATTGTTCAATTGGATTATTCAATTGGATTGTTCAATTTGATTGATAAATTGTAATGTCCAATTTCATAGTTCATTTACAATGCTAAAACTTATTGTTCTATTGCATTGTTCAAATGGATTGTTCTATTTGATTAATCAATTGGAATGTTCAATTTTATTGTTCAACTGGAATGTTCAATTGCATTGTTCAATTGGAATGTTCAATTGGAATGTTCAATTTCATTGTTCACTTGCAATGTTCAATTCAATTGTTCAATTTGAATGTGATATATGTCATGTATATTCGTGAGCAGTTATTTGTTTCATTGTTTTAGACATGTTGGTATATTCGGCTGACACTTGTTGTAAATTTTTTTATTGTTCAATGTTATTCGATGGGGTGCAATTTCAATTCATTATTGGCCTCGTCATGGTGAATTGCATGTCAAAGGTAAACAAAAGGATACTATGCATTCTTATTGTAAGTTAGTTTCCTTAGTACACTTTTATTATTAATGACTATTTTCATATATGTTTGCAGGATTTAGTTGGAGAAATTCACCATACCATTGGCCATCTCCAATTCATAGAGGTGAGGTTTTTAACCTCACTAAAGTTGCACCATTGTCTCCTGTCATTCCCTTTTCTTTCTTCTTTTCACTTATTTGTTTTGTTATGTGTGTGTTGTGTTACTTAAGGTCAATGTTATTATTTATTTTGTTGCTGATTTTGAACATAATATTTAAAGTGTTTATTTGATTGTCCATAGATCAAAGGTTCTCTTTCCTTCTAAGTGTGTCGACAATGTTCTCCATGATGTTTATGGCGTGTATGGTGTTTATGAACACTTCCAATACTTGTGTTCATAAACACACTCAATTTTTCAAGGAAATATATGGTTCTCTTCATGCATCACTATGACTTTAATGGGTTTAATCTTTTCATTTAATTACTATCTATACATACACTATAGCTTTCAATCTATATACCAATGTATGTATGTATATATTTATATATCTGTGTATATATATGTACATGGCATATATGTATATATATACATCTAGATACACATTGATATATATGTGGATATATATATACATGTACATACACATTTGTATATATGTACATACATATTGTCATATGCATCCATGTGCATTCGTATGCACATAGGTATATATGTACATACGTATTGACATAGACATACATCTAAATACATATGCACATAGATACATATGTACATCCTTATGCACATAGATATATATCCAGTAATGTATGCACATCTAAGCCCTACATATATCCTTAAAATGAAAACCAGTCAAACCAATTTCATATTTGGGGATAGTTCAAACAAATGTTATAAGAAAATTATAGATTCAAAGTTTGTGCAATGATGAACATAATAATAGGGGATAGATATAATCATATAGGTCAAATAGGTCACATCCATCTCTACCATTCACAAAACAAGAGTGAACTGTAATGTACCAAAACAAATAAAATTTAGATAATACATACATACAGGTTATCTTTTGTAGAGGTATAGGCTAAAAGTAATTTTCAATTGAGCTATTGATATACAAAAGGATATATTACACAAACCAATTTCATATTTGGGGATAACAAACAAATGTTATAAGCTAATTGCAGATTTCAAGTTTGTGCAATGATGAACATAATAATAGGGGATAGATATAATCATATAGGTCAAATAGGACACATCCATCTCTACCATTCACAAAACAAGAGTGAACTGTAATGTACCGAAACAAATAAACTTTAGATAAGACATACATACATGTTATCTTTTGTAGAGGTATAGGCTAAAAGTAATTTTCAATTGAGCTACTGATATACAAAAGGATATATTACACAAACCAATTTCATATTTGGGGATAACAAACAAATGTTATAAGAAAATTGTCGATTTAAATTTTGTGTAATGATGAACATAATAATAGGGGATAGATATAATCATATAGGTCAAATAGGTCGCATCCATCTCTACCATTCACAAATCAAGATATTATAAGATTATCAACATTGAATATTTTTTTCACAGATATAGAATAGATATTATAAACATACTAATTGTTGTAAACAAAATTGAAACAATTTATCTGCATACAATATATTTGCAGAAATCTAGAATATGCTCTTATAAACATAGCAATTGTGGTAAAGAAAATTGAAACATAATATCTGCATACAATATATTTTCTGAAAGGTAGATTATAAGACAACCATAAAAAATTTATTGACAGTCATCAATGGGCCTGACACTAGAGTGCCTTAATATGCAATTGTAAAATAGTTTTCACCCACAAAGTCAACCAAGGTATTGGTATGACATTAAAAAATAGATTTAGTTCCAAATAATAAACAAATTTAGTTCACATTTTTAAACAGATGCAACAAAATTAAAATGGCATCCCCAACTACAACTGAATAAAAAAAAGCCAAGATTTAATGGCATCCCAAACTCAGTTGAATGCTCCAAGGAATGAATCTGGAGATGTGTTCTCATCTCTTGTTGCTACATTTAGACTTTCCATAAACTGATTTGCATTTGCATTTGTTAGTTGCATGCAACTTACATTTGATGGCGCTAGTGGTGAAGAAGTATGACCAACTAGAAATTGAGTGCATCTAACTTGAGATGAGTTGGGACTGAAACACACATTGCCTGCAGAAAACATAGGGATGTTATTATTGGTTATATCTCAAAAGTAACTGTGATTATTAGATAAGGGAGTTGCAGGACTGCTTAAGCGTCTATCTCACATCAATGCTCTATGGGAAGCCTCGATCTCCCTTTCCTTCTTCTCTTGTTCTTTTTGTATCCTCTCTTGCTCCTTCTTTTTCTCTTTTTCCTTTCTTTGCAACTGTTTCTGGTGCTCTCTTTCCTTTCACTCAATTTCCTTTTCAATTTTCTTTTGTTCCTTCTACTCCAAGGCTAGAATATGTGTTGCCTTTTTCTCCTTAGTTTCTTGCCTCTTTTTGATTTTTAAATCTTTCAATTCTTCTTTTCTTCATTCCTGCTCCATTATGAGAGTCATGTAACTATCAGGAGTCAACAACTGAGACTGTCGGCTCACCCGAAGAGCACCACCAGCTGACTTTCTCGTTCTTCCATTCTCTCTGTGACTTGGCAGCTTAAGGAAGTTACTAATACGAGAACCACTTTTTGTTTGAATTGTTTCATTCACTTGGGAGGAAGTAAACTCCAACTGGTCCGGTGTACCCTAACTTTCGTTGCTTATATCTACATAAAAGTGCATTGTTTCTTTTGGAGGTGTGGGTGTTTCAAAAGGGAATGTGAAATTCCCCATGTCCTCTTGTGCGGGCTGGTTATCCATGTCCTCAAGTTCTTATTGTGCACCTTCATGCACCTGACTATCTGTTGGATTCTGCAATATTTTTGAAAGTTCATCTGATGAAACATCAAGTCTCAAAAGACTAAGGATGTTCTGCACTACAGAAGCATCGTCAGTGTCAGCAATGACATACGTCTCACTAGGATGCATGTCGCCCACAAGTGCATCAGAATTGAGGGGCCATATCCTCGTCCTTTTAAAGCCAACTTTTATGTTGGCTGGAGTCAAAGCTCTTCTGAGTGCCTTGTTGCCTAACTCCGCCAATTCTGCCCTTCTGATATCAATATTCAAGAATCTAGTGAGAAAATTTGTTCATTCTGACTTGAAATATTGCTTGAATGGTGCAAACATGCTAACATCCAAAGGATGTAGCACACCAGAAGTATGAGCAGGTAGTGTAAGGAGTTCAATGCCTAATGCCCTTGCCCTTTGGATAGTTAACAATGCAACATGACTTCCATGGCCGTAAAAAATCAGTAGGTGCCTATTAGTAGGTGAGTCTCCCCCAGGAACCGACACACAGAAATGTTCCAGCCATTCATAGAAAAGCTCCTTCATCATCCAAGAATGTGCTTGGGTTGCCACAGTTGCGTGTGGTTTACAGTTCACAATGTAATTATCTATCTCTGTATTTCCTTTGAAGAGATAGAAACCAGGTATGCTTTGGCCAGATGCATTAACACAACATAGAATTGTTATCGATTCTCTACTTTTTGGAATGATGTAAGAGGCATTCTTGCTGCCTCATCATACCAAGACCCTCATAGTTCCATTTATGCCAGCTTGAATGCCCGTTTCATCATAGTTCCAAATTTTTTCAAGACCGTATGGGGTGGTTTCATATGTTGTTGTTAGCATTCTATAAAATTTAGCTACTATATCAGGTCTAAGGTTTAGCGCCCTGTCTTTGTCAATACCTTTAGTTGTGCGCAAGGTTAATTATGGATGGCGCCTCTTGAATCCAGTCCACCATGATTTTTCGAGCAGCCCCTCCGTGAAAGGGTTGGGTCTTGTCTGGCATATCTAAGCAACCTCTTGCTTGAGATTCATAATCTCAAGCTCGTGGCCAATATCTGCCATATCTATGCACCACTTCACAATCAGACCCTCCTCCTCTTCTATGAGCACTATGGGTGGACCCTTCTTTGAATTAGTGCTTAGGTCGCCTAACCAATTGCTAAGTGTTGTAGCTAGGATTTTCCACTTCTTCATAGCACCTCTTGTCAACATCCCATTTGCTTCAACATCCTCCAGTGCCCTCTCCATGTCCTCTGATGACCATTCCCTTTCCTTTGATGCTCTTGGCTGCCAGATTGGTGGTGCAACAACCTCATGGACAATCTCAATAGGTTATGGATTACCATTTACTTGGGCAACCTCGGTGACTCTTACACTGTCTTTCCTTGTACGAGACGTCTTTACAGTCTTGGTTTTAGTTTTCGACCTCAGTTTACCTGGAGATTGCACTTGCAAATGTTAAAAATTATGTTTGGAGCAGTTAAATAAAACAAGAAATTGAAAACTGTTGAAGTCAAAGTGATGCATGAACAGTTCAAATATATTTAATATGCATCTTGACATTTTGAATTTAAATGGTCTAGTTTTTATGAACACTTTGAAATACAATTGTCTTTATTGTGCATGATCAATTTGTTTTTATTGTCTTTATTTTGCTTAGTTTTTAGGAACAATTTGTAATGCAATTGGATTTATTGTGCATGTTGACAGTTTGTTGTATTTTATTATTTCAATTGAAATTACTTAGAGCGGATTTGTTTAGTGAGACATGAACAAACATTTTCAAAAGGAAATACAATGGTACATGCGTAGTGAGGTAGAAAACCTCAACTGGAAGAGAAATGGAGCTTTCTTGAGTACAAAGCCAAACAATGAAATGTGGAGAGCTGAACATATATATGTAAAAATAATTTCATAGTAATAATCACATAAACAATTAAATATATATACATATACGAATATATATATATATATATATATATATATATATATATATATATATATATATATATATATATATATATATATATGTATAGAAATATGTCTATGTATTATTTTGTTTCTTCCATGCACAATATATATATATGTGGAAATATGTCTATGTATTATTTTGTTCCTTCCATGCACTATATATATATATATATTTATAAATAAATAAATATATATATATATATATATAAATATTTTTAAATAAATATATATATATAAAAATAAATATATATATATATATATATTTGTATATGTATGGAAATATGTCTATGTATTATTTTGTTCCTTCCATGCACAATATATATATAAGTATGGATATAAAAATACATATATAGGAAGAGAATAATATAATTGCATGGCAGAATATCTTCAAAATGAAATAAAGTGAATTCATTTGCATGTTTGGGAGTAACAAACAAATATTAAAGGCAAATTGCAGAGTTAGTTTGTGCATTCTCAAAGAAAGGACTACAAGTGCATGGCAGAAAACCCTGAAATTGTGAACCAATGAAAACCCTAAAATAACATTTCGTAGAGTGAACTATTGTGAAAGGAAGAACAAAATAATATGATTGCATGACAGAATATCTTCGAAATGAAAACCAGTCATACCATATACATATATGGGAATATATAAGTATGGAAATATGTATGTGCATTATCGTCTTCTTCCATGCACAATATGTATATGTATGTATGGAAAGACAAATACATATATAAGAAAAAAAATATATAATTGCATGGGAGAATAACTTTGGAATGAAAACAAGTGAATCCATGTTGATATTTGGGAATAACAAAAAAATATTGAAGGGTAATTGCAAAGTCCAAGTTTGTGCATTGTCAAAGAGAAAACCCTGTAATTTAGAACCAGTGAAACCCTTTCCATGTTTGGTAGTAACAATGAAATGAAAAAAGTATTTCGTGGACATAAATATTGTGCATCGAAGAACATAATAATACATAAACATGCCAGAATATCTTCGAAATGAAAACCAGTCATACCATTTTCATATTTTAGAATAACATGAGAATATTTGAAGTAAATCACAAAGATGAAGTTTGTGCAACGAGGAAGACACAAATGCAAGTGCATGGCATAAACCCTCAAAATGATAAACATTAAAGCCCTATGAACATTTCCTAGTAACAAGCAAATATATTGTATCAATTTTTGTATTTTGGAATAACAAACAAATGTAAAAAGAAAACTGTAGAGTTAATGTATGTGCAATGACGAACACACGAATACAAGTGCATGGATGAAAACCAGTCAAACCCTTTCCATATTTCGTCGAACAAGTCTAATAGTAATGAAAAACCATTTAAACCAGTCAAACCCATTTCATATTTCTTATAAGGAAGCAAATATGAAAAGCACAATGCAGAGTAAACGTCGTGAAATGAATAACACAATATGACAAAAAAGACAAATGGATGAGCATAGAGGAAAGGAAAACCAGTGAAACCCTGAACTTGAATTGAATTATTTTAACATTCATATAAATTGTAAGTTGAAACCCCATATATTGATGGTGCAGGAGCACCTAGAAAACACCTAGGAAACACTAGGCATAGGCAATTTTGTTTTGAAGTTATAAGGTCATGTTGACCATTGCAATTGAGTTAGAGAATTAATAAAATGCCTTGGTTAGGAGCTATCAGGAGCTATCTGGAGTGCAAAAGTTTATGAGTTTAGACACTCACTTGTGTTAGTTTCTAGGAAATTGGCAAAGGTGGCAAAATGGAACATTTTGCACTTTTGCCACCTTGTAACTAAAATGTCCGACCAAGGAAGGTATAACCACTTTGGGAAACCTGTTTAAGGGTTGCCTCGACCTATGTGAAAGGTTGGAAGGCATTGGAAGGTTTTTGTAATTTGAAATTTCATGAATGGTAAGTGAGGACAGTGAGAAGTATTTCTTGAATTTCTGTGTTTTCTTTGCATTTCAGTGTTCAAGAGCGATCATGGCTCTGTAGTTTGTTATAATTTGTAGTGTTTGCTATGTTTTGAGCTTGTGTGTTAGTTTTAGGGTGAGTGTACAATTTGCAGGAGTGTTTGGTAGTTTATTTGTTGTTGTTTTAGTTGCTGATCTGACTGGCAACCTGTCAAGAATGGGGTCCTAGTCCACGTTCCCACTGTACCTGGTGTATGACCTTTTGGGGATTGGGGCTAGACTCCATGTTTGTAAATATGGTAGCATTAGGAGTAGGTAGGAGACAACAAAGCTCTGTGGAAAACTTCTCCTAGGCGAGCTTGACAGTGCTCGGCTAGGAAAGTCAAAGAGTGTAAAGCACTTGGCTTGCAGGGGTGACCTTTCCCTGATAAACCACGTGGTAGAAAGATAGATGGAGGCCCTGCAGAGGCTTGGAAACAATGAGGAGGCTTCACCAGTCCGTTTGATGGGAGAACAAATTAACAGTTCACTGGGTGGTCAGGAAATGGCTCTAAAAGCCCTAAATTTGCTAATTCGAAGGATAGGCCTGTGTACGGTCAAGCAAGGGTTGAGACCTTGAAAATATTGAAGTGGTAGGTATCAGGACCAAGAAACCACTGAAAATATTTGGGGTTCTTTGGGAGAGTTTGGTGAACCATCCATTTTTCTCGGGTTAGGAGGGCTAATTGGGGCTCTAGGGCTTGTAGCCTTTTTAACCCTAGGTGAGGGTTTGGAGTTAGCGATGGACAAAGGGAACAAGGTGGAGTTATCAACACCAATTTGTGATGGTGGGAAGTTGTTGGAAGCATTCCCACACCCCTGCAAAGAACAAACTGAGAATAGAGAGCAATTGACCTTTAGGGAAGATTAAGGGTTAAGGGAAGCAAAGAAGCAAGGCACCAAGACTGGCTTGGTAGATGGAGAGTGAAATGATAGTGGGGTTGGCCAGTAGAACCAGGGGTGTCTATACATGAGATAGGCCCTAAAGGTTAAGGTGGGAGAGTCACCTAGGAGTTCTTGAGAATGAGGACCCAGAGCATGGAACAGTGATTGTTCCATCCAACCCTACCCTATCAATTGAGTTATAGGTCAATATGAAAAAATTGACATCCCATAAAACATATTTGCTTTCATGGGCAGCTATAATTTGTAGCAGCAGAATACCTGTAGCTTGTCACGATGCTACTACTGCTGCCTCTAGACTTTCTTCATATTTCTGGAGCAAATTGTA